>LNAC01000461.1:339883-422501 GCA_002007465.1 Ailurus styani
CACACACACACACACAAGGCAAGGGAAAAAAAACAAACTTAAGAGATCTAATCAGTCTCATTGAGTGAACTATATCTGTTTCCTGATCCAAACTATAAAACAATTGGCAATTGAAAATATAAACACTGACTAGATGTTTTAGGATTTTAAAAG
The DNA here is from genome assembly GCA_002007465.1 of Ailurus styani. Classification (NCBI taxonomy): domain Eukaryota; kingdom Metazoa; phylum Chordata; class Mammalia; order Carnivora; family Ailuridae; genus Ailurus; species Ailurus styani. Next base: position 340,037 of record LNAC01000461.1, read on the forward strand.
AATTATTTTTAATTTTAAGGATTGCAAATGGTATCCCAGTTATGTTTAAGTTAAAATGGTCAGAATCTCTTAGAAATACATATTGAAATATGTATGGATGAAATGACATGATTTGTTTCATAAAAAGGAATGCAAATCATAAAGATGATTTCCTTCAAAATGAAATTGGAAGGGAAGAGATGGATAACTACATAAGTGAAACAACATCAGACAATTATTCATAATGTTTGAAGGTGGGTGGTAAGTATATGGTGGGGTTATATTTATCTATTTTGGTATACGTTAAAAATGTTCCATAATAAGTTAAAAATGCATATACTTTTGACTTAGTAATTATATTTCTAGAAGTTTATGTACAGATATGCTAACATAAGTGTAAAGAATATATGTAGAAAGAACACTGGAAAGTTAGGATTAAATTGTAGGTTGAACCTGGTTGAAAATCCTACTGGTATAAAAAAATGAAACATATATATACTTCATAGGAAACTGTCTATGGACTACTTAAGTTTAAAAAAAAGCTATTTGCAGAAAATTATTTCTCATAAGTAACATATTAAATCTGTATATACAAATGTGAGTCAGTGAAAAGTATTATATTATATTTATATGATATTATAATTTTATATTATATTATATTATATTATATTAAATTATATTATAATTATGTAAAATGTGTATGTATGTGTGTACATATATATATGCATGAAAATATATGCATACATGTCTGTGAATATACACACATTGACATATCCCCAGAAAGTTTTTAGAAGCGTACGTACAAAATTGATATCAGTGGAAAATTTTATAAAATGTTGTTTTTAAAATTTTTATTATTGCTTCTCCATTCATCCATGCATTCATTGAACATATATTTATTTTGTGCTTACTCTGTCATGTGCTATTCCAGGTACCAAGAATAATGAATAACACAGACATCAATCACTATCCTCTTGAAAATAGAACCCGGAAAGACAGAGAAAATTTGCCAGATAAATAAGAGAAAATATTATGTGACAAGAAAAATTAAACAAAGAGAACAGGAGGGGGAGATTGCTGGGTTTGTAAATGGGCTGGCTAGCACCAAGCCTCCCTGAGGAAGAGCATGAAGTGACTGTGGGGATTCGCAGGGGAAGGAGCACTGCAGCAGAGGCCACAGCCCTTGCCAGGTCCATTGGCAGGAGCACACCTATCTTTGAGGGCAAGCACAGAGAAGTGCAGCCGAGAGGACAAGGTGAGCGAAAAGTAGTGGGAACTGAATGCAGAGGGAACTGCATGGAGTTCATTATGTGGGGTCTTGTAGGTCTTAGCAAGGACTTCCTTTGGGATGCTGAGTGAGATGGAAGAGGCCATCAGATGTTTTTCGTGTTTTTGCAATACTAGCTTGGGGTAGTTATTTTGTAGTGATTTATAAGTTTGTATTGTTTCCATATGAAAATATTTATAAAAAAGACATCACAGCTGTCTTCCTCTAATTTGGAAGTCTGACCATTTTCCAGAAAAGGAAAGCATCGGCCTGCCTGCCAATTGGCAGTCATCTCTTTAACAACCGATTAAATCAAACTTTGAGTCATTTTTAAATACTATGTGTTTACCTTTAACAATTGTCACTATTTTTCCTTGGAACCACTTGCTAAAACTAGTTTCATCTAATTCACGGCATCTTATTATACTCTTCCTGTTCGCTCCTTTTAATTCTAAGTAACAGAGGTACGTGCATGTGAACAAAAAATGGAGAATGTAGATACATCCAAAAATGTCTTTCTAAGCCACGTCTTACCAAGTGATTTTACCAATAAGTATTTATCATCTGTTAGTGATATATCGTGTGTCCTGTGTTACTTGAACAGAGAGTTACGCCATACTAAAGTCTTACGGCAAATGACATGGCCTTATCAAGGGAAAAGTTAAATCACATATGTGGCCAATAATAGGATACTACACCATTTTTAAATGCCTCCTCATGATGTATTCACCATTATGGCATTTGCTAAGCCTTATCTAGGGCTGGTTTCTAACTGAGTAGTTAAGTGTGTGGTATAGACAGATTTTCCATTCGAGTCAAGAAAAAAAAGAAAGATTTGTGTTGCTATTAGGTTTTAATTGAAGCACACTTTAGTATCTTTTGACTACTTCATTGTCATTTTCATAATTACAACCTTGAGAGGAAAGTCTTCTGATAACTGTGGGCTAGTAATGACAAATCACGCTGTGCTCCCGAAATGATAGCTGAGATTTCCCCCACAAGAATACACAATCCATGAAGAATTTAGAATATGGGATTGTCCTGTCTTTGGCAGTCTACGATGAGACCTTGATGCAAAGCTGCAGTTTAGTGTTGAAATGTAAAGCCCTGTCACCTTTATGTTTAAAAAAAAATTTGAATGACTGGCTAGTGCCTGGGGTGTCTGCCACCCTCTCCATCATCATCTTCAGAAGCACCCCACATTATTTCCAAATATTTCTTGGACAGGCAAGCACCAAAATGCAAAAAAACAAAACAAAACAAAACAAAAAAAACCTCAGCTAATTTGATTAATCTCCCTGTTTTGCCTTTTAAAAAATGGCATTATTATTAGCTCTTCCCACTTGGGTCAAAAAAAGAAAATAATTTCAATTGACTTACTGCCCTATCAGTTAGGAATTATGGCTAGCTGCAAGTACAGAGAAGTCTAAATAAGAATGACTAAAACAAGATTGTGATTTTTTTTGCTCAGGTTAAAAATGTGGATCTGAAGGTCGGCAATCCAGGGCTGTACAAAGCCCAAAAGAGCAGGGACCTGTGCTCTGTCAGCCTCTCTGCTCTGCCGTCTGTAGCCTGTTGCTTTCTTTTTCGAGGTGACCCAATGGTCCAAGGGGGCTGCTAGAAGTCTAACCATGATAGTTATATTCCAACAAGAATGGAGAGGTAGGGAAAGAAGGGTAAAGAACACGCTGCACAGCTGAGGCAACCCCCTTTAAAGAAACTTCGTAGGGGCACCTGGGTGGTTCAGTGGGTTAGAGCCTCTGCCTTCGGCTCAGGTCATGATCTCAGGGTCCTGGAATCAAGCCCCGCATTGGGCTCTCTGCCTGGCAGGGAGCCTGCTTCCCCTTCTCCCTCTGCCTGCCTGTCTGCCTACTTGTGATCTCTCTCTCTCTCTGTTAAATAAATAAAAATCTTTTTTTAAAAAAATAAAGTTCGTAGAAGCAGTATCATTGATTTCTACCTGTATCTCATTAATCATCTCGAGCTATAAGAATGGGTGGGTAATAGAGACTTCTAGCTGGGCATATTGCAACTTTACTAGAATATCAGGATATTATGAGTAATAGCCATAGTAGTTTAATTATATACATTGCATGCATGTCAGGCACAATCATGTATCATGAGTTCTAAGTGCTTTTCATAGATTAACTTGTTTAGTTTTCATGACAACCCCATGAAGTAGATAAAATTATTATTCATGTTTGCAGATGTAGAAACTGAGGCACTGAGGGATTAAGTAATTTGCTTACAGTCAGATGTGAACCAAGATTTGAAGCTTGGCTTACAGTTTCTGAAGTGTGTACCCATAACCACAAAGGCAGAGGCTGCCAACTTTTTTTTTTTTTTTAAGGGGCCAGATACTAAATATGCTAGGCTTGTCAGCCCTAAGGGCTTTCTGCAGCTATTCAACCCCCCTTGTAACTCAAAAACAGCCACGGATGCCACAAAAGGAGTGGGCGTGGCTGTGTTCCAGTAACAGCTTTTGACCATATTCTGTGCATCCCCTGCAAATATCCATCCTGCCTCTCTGTGAAGAACAATGACGACTGAGTAGGTACCATGCAATTGTTTGTTCACCAAAGAGGGAGTGTACTCTGTCTCCATCACCTGACTTATAAAATAGAGCATGATTGAAATCCTGCTGATCGAGAACTAAGTTTAGAAGTCAATGGATCATGGACTTAGTAATCGATGTCTAATGTATGTTCTTACTTGATTTCCTTCTTTATGTCCTATTATTTATCCTCTTAATAAATATTCAGTTTATGCTTTCTTGGAGGAGATCACAATGAAGATTAGTATATTAAAGACTTGTGAATTTTGTGGTTAGGAAACATGCTTAAATTTGTTTAATCTAGTCTTCCTGAATTTACTTGGCCTACAGAAAGCCCCCTACCCATACCCACTTCCCCCTCCAGACACACACACACACACACACACACACACACACACACAATGTCTCAAAAGAGAAGTTTATCAGAGCAGCATGGGAAACATTGACCTAAGTCTTGGAGTAACTTCCTTATGCTTCGTTGCTGTGGAAATGTCATCATGGTAGAGATCATTTTGAAGACTCAATAACTTCTTCTAAGCTCTTTAAATAAGAGGTGTAATATAAACATCAATTTACTGGAGAGCCACTAACCTTTGACATCAGTAGATTATTTTTTTCCTTTTCTTTTGAAGAACTACAAAATGGAAGTAGTTATCCAAAGGCTTTATCTCTAGTCCTTTGTGTCTCAGTTTTCAACACAGTAAACACTCTTGCCAAGCTATGGTAGATTTTGGCAGAGAAAATAACCTTAGCAGGATGGGTTAAAACAAAACAAAACAAAACAAAACAAAACAAAAACACACCTGTTATTTGCTAGCAACCCTCCACATTCTTCCATTTTTCTGTGTTACTTTTCTTCCCCAAACCTGCTTATTGTAGTTTGGGGTTCAAGTTAAAGTTCTAAGGGGATCACTAAGAGGTGTATTACAAAGAAGAACAGGTAATAGCAGCCTAATTAAATGCAGGTCAGATCATCCATCCTCTCATTTAAAAACACAAAAAACAAAACACTTACTGGATGCCTACTATGGGCAAGACATTGTTCTGGACATAAGGTTAAATGTTTGTGAAATAATTGGAGAAAATTATTTGACTAACCTTTTCCTATCTAGCAGCCGTTATGTATTTATTAGTCCACTGACTCTAATGGTATACTGTAACTTAATATGTAGTAGTAAATAAATATCTAATGGGATAATTAAATCTCAATAGGGGCATAATTGCTGAATAGCATACTAAAACTCTGGAACCATCAGAGTTTCAGCTTGTTGAGTCAAAAAGGTTTTATTATTTGCATAGACAGCTTATATTTTCCCACTAAAGGATGGTCTTTACAGCACCTATTTTCTGGAACAGCCCCATCAGGATTTATTTGTAGCACAACACGTTTCGTTACAATAGTCTTTTGAGAGTTATAATCCTTTTAAGTGTTCCTGTCTTTTAAAAGCATTTTCAAACACTCTGGGCATGAGACTATATAAGCCCCAAATGTGATTTAATCCTCTGTATTTTGGGTTGTTCTTGAAGTTGATATTCCTCTAAGAAGAGTGAAAGTATATGTTGTATTGTGTATGTTGTTAGCATTTATGTAGGATGATGAGAAATGGTTGATCATCCAATCACCTTAAAAACTTTAGTGTCCTTAAATTATGCAATTGCTCCAACATAAACCCTATACACACAAAGGAATAGCCCTTTTTTAGCGATTGAGTTTCACAATTCCAAAATCTAGGCTTTTAAATCTAGCAAACCTTGGGCGCCTGGGTGACTCAGTGGGTTAAAGCCTCTGCCTTTGGCTCAGGTCATGATCTAAGGTCCTGGGATCGAGCCCCACATCGGGCTTCCGGCTCGGCAAGGAGCCTGCTTCCTCCTCTCTCTCTGCCTGCCTCTCTGCCTACTTGTGATCTCTCTCTCTCTCTCTCTCTCTCTCTCTGTCAAATAAATAAATAAAATCTTTAAAAAAAAATAAATCTAGCAAACCTTCAACAAAGCATTACCATTCAACTGAATTTTGTTTTTAAACTTGACAAAATTTAATTGTATCTGTAATTAAATCACAATTAGTCTTTAATTATTCTAATTAAAGATTTGTATCATTTCCTTATGATGATCTCCCCTGTAGCTTGTTTTAAATTAAATCTACTGGAAATAATAAGTAATTTCTTCTGATGTATGTCCAAGTCTCTGCGTCTCAAATTTGGAACACTTCAAGCTAGTTTTTGAATGAGACCACTCAATTAGTTTTTATTTTTGTCTACGGAATGGTTGGAAATGCTTCAAAAGAAAAATTGGAATTTAGTAGCACTTCTACTTCGTTTATTCACAAAAATCTTAACCACTTCCACTTAGAATAAAACTGAAGATACTAATAAATAAAACAAAACTCTCCGTACATGTGGCTCATTGAGCAAAAGAGGCAGAACTGTAATTGGTCTTCACTTTTGACATTCTTTGGGTAAAGCTGAAAACTCTATGGTCTATGGCATTATATGAGAGGTTGGATCTTCTCCTTGAGTCAAGAATGTGGGGGACCCCAGAATATGTTGCACACATATTCCTCCTCAAACTTTTGTGAAATTGGAGAGATGAAATCTAAGATTTGTTTTTGTTTGCTAGAATTGCGCGCGCACACACACACACACACACACACACACACACATACATATATAAAATAAGTTTTTTGGTTTCATTTTCTTTCTAATAGTTGTGTGTATTTTAGAAAATAAGATTAGCAATCCATATTCAAAAAATGCTTCAGTACAAAGTATACCTTTGGAAAAAATCTTTCCCACAACTTTATCTGAAAGACTGTTTCTAACTGGTGGCAGCACTCTTTTAAAGGAACTATTCTTTTATTTAGATGTATGTATTGTGGTGGGGTGTATCCCTTATCTCTAAGCCTTGAGGCTTGGTGAGAATAACAGCTTTTCTGGCTATCTCTTGCTAATCCAGGATTAAACCTAAAAGCATTTTCATTTCTACCCTTTTTTCAGGAAGAGTTTTCATCAAAACCAATTTAATTAGCTTTTCAAGGACACATAAGTCTTTAGAAAAAGTAGTATTTCTCTACTTGAAATTTTTAACTTACAGAGTGAAATTCAGGACCTTGGCAGAAGAGTCCATAGAAAATCTGAATATTCAGTTCTGCTTTTTAGATGTTTATAGTTAAATCTTACTAAAGAGAAGATAGAAATTAATTGTAACCAATAGAAATGTGCAGCTTTGTAAACATGACTGAATTGTGAGATGAATAGTTGCTTTTGATTAACATGACACTGGTGAGATAGAAATGGAATTGAGTCAAGATAAATACAGGTCAGTTGGATAGGTAGCATGACTTAGGTATGAAGGAGAAGTTTACAAGGCTCATGTCTCAGATGCATTGGGCAAGCTGTAGCATTGTAAGAACTGATACCAACACAGGTATGTTTGTCCAGCTTCCCCCCTCACATCAGCTTCTGGTCAGACTTTGCTGCCCTAGTTGGAGATATAAACAGCAACTTAGGCTGTGCAAATCATGGTACTCAATCCCCCAGGCAAAAACAGGTCCAGAGTAAGAAGTAAGAACAAATCATGGTGAATCTGAATCCTTCCTTGGATGATTCTAACCACAGCTGTTTTATATTTCCATGGAGCTATTTGACTGAGAGTCCAAAGCTGCTACCAAACATGACTCTGTCTACAACAAGAGACTGGCCTATTATTACAATAAGAATAGGGAATGATTCTTAAGCATTTATTATATGTCAGCCACTGTCCTAAACACTCTAGTAACTTATGATTTTAACTCTATTATCCCAGTAACTCTACTCAGTAGGTTTTATTATTATCTGTATTTTACAGAGGAAGGAATTGAAAAATACAGAGAAGAACTTGCTCCAAATCACAAGACTAGAAAATGGCGGAAGGAAGCTTTCAGCTCAGGCAATCTATACTCAAAGTCTGGTCACTCAAGCATCATAAAATACTGACTTTTCCTGGGGAAAAATCAAGCTGGCACATAAGGAAAACAAGGAAAATAAGAAACAGAGAGAAAGTCTTTGTTTTGTTTAAAGATTTTATTTATTTATTTGGCAGAGAGAAAGAGAGAAAGAAAGAGCACGTGACCAGGGGCAGCAGCAGAGGGAGAGGGAAAAGTAGCCTCTCCACTGAGCAGGGAGCTGGATGTGGGGCTTGATCCCATTTATCCCAGGACGCTGGGATCATGACCTGAGCTGAAGGCAACCAATTAACAGACTGAGCTGCCCAGACGCCCCAGGGAAAATCTTTGTATTCACTGACCTGTCCAGTTGTGTTCAGTGTCACTGTCCAATTAACCCTTGCCTCACCTTTTTCCTCCCTGATTTGGTGAGTCAGTAAATACCATTAAAGGTATTTTATGTTTTTATTTGTTTAGCTTAAGTAAATCTGAATTATGCTTCTTTACTTAAAACCAAAGGATCTTAAAAAATGCTTTAGTAAAAGGGACATCTGAGTGGCTCAGTTGCTTGAGTGTCCAACTCTTGGTTTCGGCTCAGGTCATGATCTCAGGATAACGGGATCAAGCGGAGTCAGGCTATGCACTCAGTGGGGAGTGTGCTTGAGATTCTCTCTCACTCTCCCTCTGCGGCTCCTCCTGCTTGAGCTGTCTCTCTCTCTCTCTCTCTCTAAAATAAATAAAAAAATAAATCTTTAAAAAAAGACTTTCGTAAGAGAAGAAAAACTAAATCACATTTGAGGCAGACATATTGCAATGGGAAGACTTAGCCAGGAAAATATGAAAAAAAAAATGTAGTGAAAATGAGCTGTTCACGATATTCTGATCCAAGAATTAACTCATAGCATGAATGAGTTACGATACTGAACAGCTGAATCACATGTTCTCTTTGTCCTCAGTTTACTTACCTGGGAAGGAAAGGAATTGAACTAAATTACTTCAAGGGATGTTTCAGATCCACACTTCTGTATATTTACACTGTGCACAGAGAGAAACAAATGGCTTAGAAAGAAGGGTAACAAAGGAAAGGACTGACTGATGAGTAAATCTCAAGGCTGAGTCAGAGAAGACGATTTATGGAGCAGAGAAACATCAGTTAATATGTAAATGACCTTTGCAAAACACAGAAACAAGAGGGGTTAAGTAAGGTTAAGATTAAATATACGAGGAAGACTAAGAACGATGTTGCTATGTAGGAAGGATTATAAAAGAGAAAAGAAATTCCATATTTCTATGAGATTGGATGGAATTTAGCCTGAATCTGAAGGAGACCAGTCAGGGATCGGTTGACTGGAGTTGATGATTGGCCAGAGCTGAGGAGAGCTTAGGTAGAGCCTTGTGCAAAATGGAAATGAAAATCATTCTAAACTTTGCCCAGTAGGTTATACAAAGCAAACATGTGAAAGAAGTGGAGTAAATGATATAAATAATTTTTCTGCTTCCCTTGTAAACTATTTTCTATCATTGCATAACTGAAGCAGCTGTCATTAAGGAGTTGGGGGCAGGAGATGGGCAAAATAGGTGAAGGGGTTTAAGAGGTACAAACTTCCAGTTATAAAATAAGTATACCATGGGAATGAAGAGTACAGCATAGGGAATAGTCAGTAATATTGTACCAGTGTTGTTTGGTGACTACACTTACCCTGGTGAGCCCAGAGAAAAGTATTGAATTGTCAAATCTCTATGTTGCACACTTGAAACAATGTAACATTGTATGTCAGCTATACTTCAATAATAACATTTTTTTAAAAAGTAGTTAGGGCTCTAGATTCTTCTAAAATATGAGTATCAGATATTTGTATCTACAACTTCTGAATCAGGGATGACATATAAATTGCACATGAACTGATCAATAATTTCCTTCTGTGGTCCTTTTTCATAATTGTAATAGACATAAATGATCCAGCATGGAATTCTTTCTAATTCTGGATAAAGCCTCCTGAAGAGAGTGCTCCAAACAGGCATTACCCTTTGATCTGTTGTCACTAGAGTAAAACCTTATATGATGGTCCATCACTCTACCCAGGAAACTTATGTGTTAAGTAGCTAGGTAATTAAGATGTATTAACTCTATGTACAATTGCTAACCATTGAAGAAGATTAGAGGGTATGACAGCCTGATGGGGGTGGTTTATCTCTCTAATGAATTGTTATGAGTTTCTCTCTTACCTTTCATGGAGTTCTCCATGCTCTTCCTGTTCAGAGAAACTTCTAGGTATCAAGATCAATTGTTTATTAAAACCTGAAAAGAACAATGTGAATTGGGTAGCCTATAGAATCTAAACACAAGCTGGGAATCATATTGAAGAAACTGAAGTTATTATTTATTATCCATTTTGAATAAGAATTTAAAAAGAATATCTTTCATCAACGTATAGCTGCACTCTCTGGAATTATAGGCAATTCACTCTCACAAGAAGTAGACTTTCAGGTAACTGTGACATTGCCAAAAACCACATAGATATATGGCCTGGTGATAGTCAAATGTCCAGAGAAAACGTAAAGAAGCTTTTGTTCTCTATAAGCAATTCCTAATACATGTCTGTGAATTTTGCCTGATGTAAAATTAATAACTGACTTTTTTCCACTATAATATTTATAGACTCTGAAATTGGTGATAGGAACCCACATATTTTGAATAATTTTTCCCATGAGTTAAAAAATGAAAAATATGATTAATAACCTAGTTGAATTTTATTTGAACTGTATATTATCCATCTTTATAAATTGGGAGGAAAACCATTATTAGATGATTAGACTCATCTGAGGAAAAGAAGTTTTCTATTTTGGTCTCTCCCATACATCTCCTGCTGAAAAACAAAGTTGGATAAGATTTAAACATGATTAATGCAAATACTTATCCAATATTTTAAAAATATTAAACAGATAACTCTGCAATTTTTTGCTCAAACTGCACATTAAATCACCTGTGGGTTTTTAAAATTAACTTAAACTTGCGCCCAGCCTCCCCAGAGATTCTGATTTAACTGGTCTGGAGTGAGGCATGGGCAATTTTTTTTTTTTTTAAATATGCTCTAGGTGATTCTAATTGAAGCCAAGCCTGGGAAACCCTGAACTATTTTGTTGACTCTCATAGTAACACATAAAAACAGCAAGATAAGTTAATATTCTCTTTTTAAAATAAGAGACTGGGCACCTGGGTAACTTAGCCTGTTGAGTGTCGTCCTCGGCTCAGGTCATGATCCCAGGGTCTCGGTCAGCAACAGCGCTGGTTCTCCTTCCCCTGCTGCCGTACCCACCCGCCCCTGCCCCGTGCCCCTGAGCGTGCACGCGCACGCACACTCGCATATACACACACACTCAACGCACACTCGCATGCACGTTCTCTCTCCCTCTCTCTGTGAAGTAAATAAATAAAACCCTTAAAAAATAAAATAAGTGACTAAAATGTTACACTGAATTAGTGTGTTTTACACAGGGATTTGAATTAGTTTTGACTCCTTCATCTTAGCTATTACTGCAATTTGAATTTTTAAAGCCAAACATTATTAGTTATTATTTTTAAACTTTTAAGCAATTTATAAACTATGCATTTAGGTTTTAACTGTAAAACAATTACATTAGACATTTTAGATTATAGAAAAATAGCACGTAATACTTAAAAATAAAAATTTAAAACAAAAGAGCTTAAAAGGAAGGTTCATATTCTTTATTCAGTTTCTGTCTCTTCTTAGTGTGTTTTTCAGCATTAACAGAATCAGTTGAACTCTGTTTTCATCACTTACAATGAAATGATGGCAATTACCACTGTGCTAGAAACTTCCCAAGAATGTGAGAAATTACTAGCTTTAGGATGTATCAAGTGCAAGACAAGGGGCTTATATTTTAATTCGCTTTACCTTTCTTCCTCCCATATTTAAAAATAACTGTTAATTTCTGGAATATGACTTAACTGGTAGGATTAACAGTATATATATGAAATATAAAATACTTATGTTCATATCTTATATAAGCAAAGCATGAATATCAAAATAAAGTACTAGTGAGGCTTAGTAAGATGATTTTACCATTTGGAAATATAAAGAGAATTATTTTGGAGATTCAGACATAAGTCTTGTTTTTAGAGAATTGTGATTATCTGAAAGATCATGTTCATTGTAAAGATTATCTAATAAAGTATGCAGGCATTTGTGTTTAATACCATGGTGTGTTTTGACTTTAACACACTTAACACACAATCACAAGATTGTGACAAGATCTTTTATTTCAATTTATACATAAAATCTTCGGAGCCTGTTAACATTCTTGATACTTTTGGATCAGATGTTAATATTTTCTGATGTTGTGACAGGGAATAAATCCTGGATGAAGCATTTTAAGTAAGTAAAAAAAAGTGAGCTGACTTCTGTCTCATTAGATATACTGAGACAAGATTCTTTACTTTTTTTACTCAATAAGCTTTTTAGTATTGCAGTGAAACAAATAAATTTAACAGTTATATTTAGAAATGTATTTATCTATAAAATTCAAAATAATGTAACTTTCTGGGCATTCTTTAATTTTTCACTTTTTGCCATATCTACTACCTATGTGATAATATCCCACTTTACATACAAATAGAAGACTGGCAAGTATCTCTACCTGCAACAATTAGATCTTTTACATACTCAAAAAATTATTTTAAATTTCTCTAATAAATATTTCTAGTGTGTTATATATAAACATTAATGAGGAAAACTCCACTTTGTTAAGATCTTTCAGATGAGCAATTACTATATATATATATGTTTTTTACACTTACATGCAATTACATATAGACGCCAACACAGAAACCCATAGTCTCCCCCTTTCCCATGTTCATTTAGACCTAAAATGATGGAGTAAAACAGTCATGCGTCAGCTTCAGTTCTACCCTATCCAATACCCACCTTGAGAATCCACTTGGTATATATTTTCCAAAATATTAATAGATTTATTTTTTTTGTAAAATTGAGGACTTTCTGGATTGTCCTGAGACAAAGAGAACATTTGTTAATCCTTTCCTATAATAAATATTGTCCCTACTGTCACTAACTAACCCCTAGAGGCAAAAAACCCTACGTGAGGCATAATGTGCTTCTGAAGAAGAGACAGAGATAGTGTAAAAGGCTTGGTACTTGGTGGAGCAACCATGCAGACAGGTGTGAGCTTGTTTGAAATTGAGACCCCAGACCTACTTCTGGACTAACACAAATCAAAATTTGCCTCTTAACAAGATTCTCATGTTATTCATATGCACTTTATAAATGAGAAACACAGTTGTTGAGAATGGATTCTTTGCCTCCAGTTGCTGTAGCCAAATAGGCAGTTGATATTAGAACATAGGAAGTTGATATTAGAACATAGAAAATGAAGGGATTCAAGGATTAGGGGAGAATTCTTAAGGCAGGATTCATTTCATTAATTGTTCTTCCTCCACCTACAGACTGGGACCAGACATTTAGTGGAAATACTGTTACTATCACATTACTTTATCATGACTTATAAAGTTATAAATTAACATTGAAGGAGTCACACCTCCAGCATTTCACTGACAAAATACTCAGAAAAAAACCCAAAACTCAGTTGTAAGAAAAATATTTTGGGTAGTGTTTCACAAACTGAGTTCATGGGTTGATAGTGCTCAGTGTATTGCTCCTTAGGTTCCTTGAGGATTTCAGGACCAGATAAATGTTTTTAAAGATTTAGCTATTTATTTGAGAGAGAGAGAGAAAGAGAGAGCACATGTGTGTACAAGCGGGAGTAGGGGGTGGAGGGAGATGGAGAGAGAGAGAGAGAGAGATTGAGAATCAGAGTCCCCACTGAGAAGCCTGAGACAGGGCTTTATCCCACAACCAGGAAATCATGACCTGAGCCAAAACCAAGAGTTAGCCACTCAACCAACTAAGCTACCCAAGTGCCCCAGGGCCAGATAATTTTAAGAAACAGTGCAATATATACTACTCTTGGAGTTTTGCAGTGTGTTCTCTGAAATTCCACAATTTAAAAAAAAAAACAAACCTATGCGACTTTGTTTAATCTGCCATTTCTCAGATATAATTATACTTTGAACCATTTTTCCTGTTAAATGAGACCTGTTGAATGCAGATTATAAAATGCTGTATTTAATCAGTAAACGTTCAGTTGGAAAAACTGTTGTGTAAAGATTCATTATTGAGAAGTTGCACACATAAAGAACAAGAAACTTGCAGTTATCATGCTGCTTTAATAATGGGATGAAATAATCCTATAGATCAGAGAGGAACTTTAACTAGAATTTGATTTAGAAGTATACTACTATTCTCTATCCATTATGTGTATTGGGGTGGGGGTGGAGGAGTAATAATACAAACAACAAGACACACACACATACAGTCTATTTAGTACTAAGTCAGAATCTGTTTCAGAATTTTCTAAATAAGGGTTTTATGTGTGCTAAGTATATCATATATATATTACACATTTTATATATATAAAATATACTTTTATACATATTTATCACACACGAAATAGATACTGTATTTACTTTAGAGATGAGGAACCTATTCTTAGAAAAATAATTTGTTCAAAGATATAGAATTGGTGAAACCTCAATCTCTCTCTCAACTGTCTAGTTAAATGGAGTTTAAATACTCTGAGTGTCTTAAAAGTGGGCACCATATTTTTTCAACATTCCCTTGGCTGTCTGTTACCCACCCCCCTTCTTATTTAAATGAAAAGGGGTGGGTTAATTTTTTTCAACTAGTAGTTTTGTTGATGCAATATAACATTGTTAAGAATAAAAATGGATTTTAGACTGTGAGGTTTTAGTTCAAAATTTCCTAGCTTTATGACTGTAAAATCTGAATTTAAATCTCCTCTGTGAAGTGAGCATGAAAAAAATCCATTCCACCCTATTATTAGAAAGATTAAATGAGGCCGTCCAAAGCACCAGGCACGTCCTGGGCACTGAGAAGCTGATGATTCCTCTCCATGTCCTTTGCAAATAATTCTTAGGAAAATGTGTTTTCAATATTACAAAGGTGAAGTATCTGAACTGGATTTTTCCAGCTGATATTTGTGTTCGTTTTTCTGATGCTAAGAGTTAGTAAATGAAATCATCAGAGTCACTACAGTATGGTGATTCTATAATGTCTATCTTTGTGATCCCCACTGTATACTAATATTGATTGTGCTCTTTAAAGGCATGTCCCAGCACAGAACTCAGTAGTCTCCTTCGCACAAGAAGTTCATCAGTGACTGACTGTCCTTACCTCTACCCACCAGTCAGTCCCCCAGTTCGAGATGGGGAGAAATAAAGATTAAGTGACAGATAAGATTATATTTGATTATATCTCAGTATTAGCAAACTTTAAGGGCAAATGATAAGTTCTTATTTTAACTTCCTATCCTTCTGGAAAGAGCGAATCACCTTCTGGTTACCTTGTGTGGCAGCAGTTCTCTGAAGACATTAAAAATATAAAAAGCCCTCGCATTTTACTTATAATGTGTGAAGAAAAAGGGGGGTGGGGTATAGGGATAGTAAGGAAATCTATTAGGAATCTGTGTTTCAATTACCCTGTAGTTCGAGAAACTGTCCCAAAACCAAAGTTCTGGCACTCCCATATAATAAAAGTGACTACATCACTTAATATTTACTGACATTTTTTATTGAGGTTTGTAGCTCATGATTTTACATGTGATTGTACAGAGCATTTAAGGGGGAAAAAAAGGTTGTTGTACAAGGGAAAAAAATCCAATAGATAGAAATCTGGAAGGTGTATATGACAAGATAATTCCATGTGTAAATATATGAGAGTGGTAGGAGACCAGAGCCTGCGATAGCTATATTCTTGTTCCTAAAAAGAGAAATTGTTTCTATCAATGACAGATAACTTAATTAGTTATTTTTAAAAATAAACTATCATTTTTAAAAAAGATATATCTTGAATTAGATTTAATGCTTGGCAAGTGGGAAAACGGTATGGAAAAACTTCCCAGATTATCCTTCTACTTCCAATGCATTCACAGAAGCCAAATGAAAGGAAATCAAGCTGACTTTACTGTTATCGATTTTGTAGTTCATAGGCAAAGATGAGTCTCAGAATATACAAAGAAGGCTTGTTTGTAAATGAACACATTCTGATTGTCTACAGCTGTTTCAAGACATATCATCTTTTATTATTTAGCATGGTAAGGGAAATCTTTATTCTGAAATGAGGCATGGAAACCAACTTTAAGTGTTTTTTCCTCATCTTTCTTGATTCATGATGTTATCCAGAACGTAAGACATTGTGACAACTTGAAATTCAAGGCATTAAAAATGCTTGAGAAGACTAGGCAGTGGTCAGCATAAGAAGACACTGGGTTCTAGTCACTGTATCCTGAGTTCCATCCCCAAACATCTCTACCTACTGTTAAAGAGTTGATGACATTCATGAGTTTTGCCAAACATTTTTCGAAGTAAACCAAGCCATTTCATTTTGAAGCCAGGATCATTTTGCCAGTTTTACCTTCAGAAGAATCAGGGAATTTTTAACCTTTAAAAAGCTACCTTAGGTAGGGAACTTAAACACATTTCCTTGCCAATGTAGTGTGAAATTCTGTAGTCTTGGACCATTGAGAATAACTTAACTCTTTTAAAATGTAAAATCCTCCAATATTGGACTAACTGTAAATCTTTAATAACCTTAGATCACAGTGTGGAACATTCTCATTTCAAAATTATTCATTCTGAATGGCAATGTTAATCTAAATTAGATCCTTAGAAGTCGGCTTTCCTTTCCTCTTCTTTCAAGCTCTTTCCTTTAGCATTCTAGAATGAAAGAAGCATTGGGAATACTTTTAGACACATTTGGATTATGGAGTACTTTGATAACATGTCATACAACTGTCTGCAGAATTTTACAGATTGACTATAATAATTGAAGAGAGAGAGGACTTGAGAGTAATATTTTCAGCTGTGTAATTATTTGCTCAGTCTCAATGTAATATTCATAGATATAATAAATTATCCTGTAATATGAGTATTGCTTGGTTATGAATTATCTTGCACAATGTACATAATTCCAATTTAATATTAATTTAATGTTTATTAGAAATATTTCATAATAAAGCTCTAAAAGGTACAAAGCTACTAGTAGCATTAACTGTGTTGGCATACAATAGTGTAAGCAGATTAGAGAGTGAAAGTGAATTGAGGCAAAAATACTTATATTTAAGAAACATTTATAAAATATTCATGTTTCCTTGAGACAAGGTGCGGCTAGACAAGGAATACCTAAAGAGTGTGAAAAGTGTTTAGAGTTTCCTGTGGAATCAGCAGGATAAATTTATAATATGGTATACTTCAATTTTTGCCTTACTACATCGATTGCATTTGGTACACCGTTTAAGATTTTTACCACTGTGAACGATTTCATCATTTTTTCCTGGAATTTTTCTCTTTGTAACTCTAATTTAAGTCCTGCTACCTCACTGTAAGTCTGCCAACTTGGTTCTGCCCTTTTCCTGCTCAGACTGTGATTGAAAAGACCTGGTTGTCCCAATAGAGGCTTTTTTTCCTTGCATAGTCTTCCTTGACTTCTTCATATAAGTCTAAGTTCTCCTTTCACATGCCTTCTTAAAAAATCAGAGTTTGCATTTACCTTTGAAATACTCTAATGTGACATAAATGAGAACAATTTGTGTGACATACTACTAAGAGAGAGGAAGTAACATCAAAACATAGTTGAAATGAAGACATTAGAATACTAACTTAAGGGTCCTGGATGTTAAAGACGTGTTGACTTTTAATTTTTCCGAAAGAGGGTATAGCAATAACTTTGTTGAAAATGAAAATAGGCAAAACCATAATAACTACCTGTTTCATTGCAAATATCACAGTTATTTCCTCTGCAAGCTGTAAATAAAAGGAATCAAAGAATGTAAGTGTGTGTATAGGTGAAAGTTAAAGATTGATCTCACTTTTTTTTAAAGTGAAGGGGAAGTAGAAGTAATCACGTTAATTAGCAAATCAGAGATTCCTCTGATGACCTAAGCCGCGAAGAAGGAGCTACTAACACTTTTTAATTAGAAATGAAAATTTAGACATTTATCAATGTTTTTCAGGTATTTTAAAAAGGATGCATTTGCTAATTCCAAAACTGAATTGATGGTAGGGATTCATCAAATCTATTTTATTATCTCAAAGAAGCTTTCCATATAGAACTCATTTGCCCAAAAATGCTTCCCTAAGCTAATTTGTAACGTTGCTGCTTCATCCTTGTGCTTCCATGTTCCTATCAATTTATCAATGTGCAGAAATCTAACATAAGATACATTTAAAGTATTTTTAGAAAGGCATAGTAATTATTTATGCTGTAATAATATGAATTACTAAGCATGAACTAATTGAATCTTAATACATTGGTACTACAGGATACTAAGAAGATCGTGCATACCGTATTTTATCTCACATACTTGGGTTGGAGAAGAAAAGACATTCTTGTCAACATTTTTAGAATTGCTCAAAATCAAATTAGGGTTTGAGTTTGTTTCTCTCTCTCTCTAAATCTGAATTGACACGGTAGTTCTATAGTGTTTTGTTTTTTTTCCAAAAACAACTCAAGCAGTAGCACCTTGATACAGTACTAATGAATAGCTTCTAAAAACAAATTATTCATTCACTAATAGGAGATGATTATTGATTAGTTTGGAGTTGATCTTTAGACAACTTTAGACAACCCAGAATCTATTTTTCCTTTCCCTTTTGGTCACTATAATGCAGAAAGTCAATCTTTCAAGTTTTTAATGTCATTTTTTGAAGTGAGCAAACCAGTCAATAGATTTGAACATGTGTGGGGGAAAAGCTGAAGATAGTGCCTAAAATTACATCTAGAGGTTCTATATGAATATTATTAATTCTTTTATATGTTTATCTCCATTACCATGAAAAGATTCATCATACCAACTAAGTTAATATTAAAACAAATTTTAAAAAATTAAAGATCTTTTATCAATATGTTGACATTTTTAGGTTAATGGGGATTTAAAAATATAGATCATAAGCTACACTTTTAATTTAGCATCTTTTATAAATTTGTTTGATGGGAAGTTAAGGGTAGTTCCATTATCTGCACTTGATTAATACAGTTTCCTGATTATTTTCATTTCAACATAATTGTTATCACTCAAATTCATTTTTGTCATTATAATTATTATAGTATAGCAATTTATTATTCAACTCTAGTATTTTTAACTTTAATAGAGTGGAATCAGAGGGATACTCAAAAAACTTAAGGGAAATCAAATTTATTTCTCCCTCACAAACTTAGATTTCTCTACAAATATCATCAATTAAGAACATGGGCTGTGCAACAATCCAAGTCTGTGAATCAACTAAACATGAGGTCTATTAGCGAATGTTTTGATAAAGTACCAGGAGAAATAGACCTCAAAAAGAAAAAAAAGTTCAAGAGTAAAATATTATGAAAACATTATTTTACTAGGAAATAATTATTGGTTTGTTACATTGGCATAACTTTTACTTGCAGCTGTCCAAATAATGTGCTATGTGTATGCACAGTATGTCTGTTTGGTGAAAATTTACTTTATAGAAAATCAGATAAACACATCAGAAATATGCAGATAAGGAGGTCATGAATGGCACAGGGTATTAAAACATAGTCCACCAAAGGTGCTAAAAAATCAAGAAAAAATTTTAAAATTATTAATTTATCAATAGCTACACAAGGGAATACATGGGGGAAAAAAGTCAAGTTCAGGAATTCAACCCTTGCTAGTGTAAAACAGACTAAATGAATACATGTTAGATATACACACATTTCTATTGAAATGTTTACATAATTAATTCCTTTACCATTTTGTTTTATTGTAGTCACATAAAACTTGGGGGAACAATCTCTTTCTGTAAAAGCCTTTGGGATCTTAAATCTTTCTGAAAGCACATCAATTATTATGTATTCAAATTCAAAAATCTCATCTTTTCACCTTGATGCAAGAGTAACTCACAGTTACTCTTGGTAGTAACTCACAGTAAGAAATGGCCTTCTGCACCAGTTTGTGTATTCAAGTGATTTTCTTCAGCTTGGTCTATGTAAAGCTGGGAGGCTACCAGTTTCAAATTTCCATGTAATGAAAAATAAAAGATAAAGGGCAGGGAGGTAGCGATATCTGAAAATCAGAATTGGCAGCATCAGCCAGCTGAGTTGAGGTAGTTTCCCCATTGTTTCGTGAAACTAGCTTCTTACTGACAGAGCTGCTTTCGCATAGATTTCTGTTGAATTGGCAAAACAAGCCTAAGTGCTCATAGTACACAGACCGACATCTGTGTTTCTGAAGTTACCTTAAACCTGTCTAAAGAGGGTTCTTTCATTACTAAATGTATTCTATGCAACAGAAAGGCTAACCACCTGTCAGGTGCTAATATTGCCAATAGTGTGGTATGAGAAAACCCAATTACCATTAAAGCTTGAGGTTCTCCTGCAACTTAAAAAAAATCTGGAGACTTAAAAAATACTTATGTTAAGTGACCAAAAAGGTACAATGCATAAAATATTCTGAGGTGATATTAAGGTTATGATGTACTGTGGCCCAGCATAGAATTTTTTTGTCATATATTTTTAAACTATATATAGATTATTGGCTATTCTTTAAACTACTCCTTCTCATCTTAATTTAAAAAACTAATTTATAGATGGGTGGTGTTTAGATTTGGGTGGGGGGAAGAAAAAAAAGAAATCACCAAAATATCACATACTCCAAGAGAAATTATAATTTGGCAAATTCATTCTGGCTTTCTCTAGAAGGGACTCCATGCTTAGACACTGCCGGTAAAGGATCTTCAGTAATTGAAGATCTAGAAAGTTTCTTTGAAAGCACATTTTTCCATATATGGGACAAGAAAAATTAGCATAAAAATATCTTATATTATCTTTATAAAATGGATATTCGCTTTGCCATTATTGTGGCATTTTATTTTAGCCAATGGAGTGACTTTAAATTTCTAACATCGAAATGGGACTTACAAGGAAAGAAAATATATGATCCACCTCTCCTCCAATTCAGTACTTAAATCTCTGATTGAAGCTGGTTTTTATAGTAGGCATAGTGACTCCAGCTGGTTTATAAAATAAGCACAGAGTAACGTATATTAACCTGCTTAAGAGTAAGTTATACATCTTATAACATCCAACATAAACACACCCATCCCATTTTTCTGGTTTACTTTGTCTGCAAAAATGGTATAATTTTGTGCTTAGGTTATCCATCTAGGCAGATTTGATTTCTTTTGCATGGCTCATTTGGGCCACAGAGGATTAGCAAAGTATATATAAGGAAAACAGAAGGAAAGACGAGAAAAACGAAAAGAGTAATTAATCATATAGTACATAATCAAAACAATATCTTCTAAATCTCAATCAGTTGTTTATTGGTTGGCAAACAAGTTTCACTTTTACAACAAATATTAGTAATGAGGTCATCCAACTTTGAGACCATACAAAATGGATCATAAATTTTAAAAAAAAATTATATGTGCTGCTAATTTACCTCTTGTATTCCTACATTACTTAAAATCCTGTCAAATAAATAAATTTTCCTGTTAATAAACAGAAGAGCTTTTAAAAAAATCACTTCAAAATAACTTGACCTTTCGATTCTTACTACAAGGGAGTGAATTTCCTTTAAAAATTGATAGTGCGGGTGCCCACTTGGGGATCGGATTGAGCATTCAGCACTTTAATGTCTATGGGATACCGTTTTTTTTTTTTTTTCACATGCAGAAGCCCCACTAGTTCTATTGACACCTCTTGACTTCTAGAATCATAGCTACTGTCTTGGTGATGAACTGCTTGCCAAATATGCTTTGCATTACAACAATGTGCACTGTAAACATAAAAGTTTGTCCTGCTCTAATTTGCAAAAATGCTCTTGGAAATACTCTGACTGAATAAAGATATATAGTGAGGGAAGGAAGTCTAATTTTATTTATTTTATTTTTTTTGTAAAAAATAATTTGTTTGTATTACTAGAAAATGATTCTTATAAAGTGATAGTTTCATTTATTTATTTATTTATTTATTTTGCCAGGTGAAATTTTAAAGAAAAAAGAAGCAATTAAAAAAAAGAAGAAAGGAAGGAAGGAAGGAAAGAAGGAAGGGAGGAAAGAAAGAAAAAAGACAGGAAAAAAGGAAAAGAAAATGAAGGAAGAAAGAAAAAGAAGAAAGGAAGGAAACTTTGCTCTCTTACTGGTAGACAAACTTGCAAGACCAGCACGAAAGAAAAAGAAAATATCTCTTTTTTTCCACTACATTAACAGGACTCAAATTCTGGAGGAACAGAAAGCTGACTATATGTGCAATGCTAGTATCTGTACATTACATAGAAATTGTTCAATTTTTTTCTGCCATTAGTTTTATCATCAGTTAATACAGCAAATCATAAAATATGCATTTAGCATATAATTCTAGAATTCCCCTCCGTTTCATTATTTTGTTGTTTATTTTGTATTCCACAGCTATTCCTGCTGTGGTGAATTCAGGTTGTGAGTGACTAAAAACCACTATGTGATACAGTTTTGCTTTGTTTTTATGTTTGTGCAGCACTCCAATCTAGATGCAGCATTGTTACTAATTTCAAACAACCATTCTGGCCTTTTAAAAATCAGGTCCTTGTTATTATAGTAACAGAGCATCAGAGATGTTAGAACAAACACAACAGAATTCAACAAGGCCACAATGAGCGCCATCTTCTTCATATCTCGTTCATTAACATAATGAAGTCTCCATCTGAGGGGGAAAGACAGGAAAGGAGAGGGCACAGGGGAATTTCAGCAGTTATCTTTCTCCCCTGGGCTGACCTAAAAATCCCAGTTTAAAAAAAAAAAGTCTGAAAGTCTGTGTTTTTCTTTCAAGAACAGCATAAAGATTTAGGAGTACACACATTATTACCACTGCTTATATCAACTCAGAACAGTCAACCAGGTGTTAGCAGTTTTGTTGGTTTAAATTTCTGTGTCATCTTCTATAGACTAGTGACCAAATGAGCTGGTCCTTTTGAACTGCCCTCTGGAGGGGTCCCATCTTTGTTTGGAGGAACTATAAATCCATCACTGCTACCGCGCCCTAGCTGGTAGTAGGTGTGCAGCTGATGGACGTGGTTTCTGGAGCCTAGGTTTGGCATGCTTTTGTAGTAAACATCTTCGGCATCACCACATTTGGCCGGTGGGGGTTCGGTCTGGGTGCTGGTGGTAACGCTCTCTGTGGCAGGCACACCAGCCAGTGCCGGCATGCTGGTGTACAGAGAGTCCCTATGGGGTGACTGGAGATCTTCTGTGTGCTCGTTGGTTAGCAAAGGGAAAAAGCTCTCACTGTGGTCTTGGGGGAGCCGCCTTCTGGTGTAATGGTGTGGCTGGTGGTTCTCTGCGGAGTAAACTCTTGGGGGAAGCAAAGGAGCATCAGATTCCTCATGAATGAGTTCCAGGCCCAAACTCTCCTCATGGTTAAAGGAGGTGGCGTCATCCAGGACAATGGCATCATCTTCACTCCCGCTGCCGAGGTTATTCACCAGCTTGTTCATCAGATTCCTGTTCTGTTCACTGGAGCGCTCGTGGTTGTTCAGGTAAGATGGGATATAGTTGGAAGTGAGTTCCTTCAGAATCTTTTTCTCTAGGGCGGTCTCGTTGTGGTTATAGCCACGGTCTATGATTTGCACACAGTTGCTCAGGTATTCACCACTGGCAATGCTGTAGCTGTTGCCATGGTTACCATTCAGTGGTAGAGTATCCATGACACTTGTATCCCTGGCATTGTTCAGAAGCCCCTCTGAAAAAGATTACAGAACACTATGACATTTACATCCAACTGGCCACAGAACACACACACAAACACAAAAGAAAAACATCCGACTATGAAGTATGTATAAATTGCTAGCATGTTTAATTAAGTATAAAATGTTTGGAAGTAAATAAAAAATACTATTAAGTCTATATGTACATATCTATATATACACTTGGACAGTTGGTAGAAACCGTACAAATGGAAAAGTATCTAAAATAAATGTTTAAAATAATAATTTTTAAAAACCTATAAATTGGCAATTTCCACACAAACATTGCCTGATATTATCTGAAGCATATCTAGCTATAACTTAGAAAAAAATAACACAAAATTTTGGTGTAATCATTCATTGCTTTCAATTTATACACATCAAAGTCAATTCAATAATTCATTACCTTTAATTTTACATGTCTGAACATTAAATAGGTATAATATTAACATAATTCATGTGTGGTGCTTTGAATATGCTGGTCAAAAGTAGATGACTTAACAATCTGATATATAATTTTGTAAGATTCAAATTAATTCCTACACACAAAACCACAAAAGGATTATGTTAAATTTGTCAGAATGATGTAGTCATGAAATAATGCTTAGTCAAATAAGTGGCACATCAAAATAATTTGCACATAGGAACTTTCAAAACAAAACTATTTGGATTTACTTTCTAATTTTTTTTTTCTACATATAAACCCATTAGTGATTGTTTAGGGTCAGTAGGTAAGGCTACAAGAAAATGTGTAAAGACACTGGGATCTGATTCCTAAAAACATAGTGTCAGTATTAAAGATTCCATGCCATAATGAGTGATGACTTTGTGTGCATATACTAAACTTTGAATTTAAAGGAGATTAAACATTTTATTCTGGGAAGAAATAGCTGCAGCGAAATAAAATTTAACCACATGCTTCTTCAAAGTTTTTGCATTCTCTTGAATAAACAGAAATCCAAGAATCTATAATAGTTCCAAAATCAGTTCAAATGCAACCATGAAAGAAAATAAAACACAAACATTTAACCATACTCATAAATAAGAAAGGATATCTCTTTACAGAACAATTAATTGAAGAATTCTATCAAACTTCTCAATACACTGCTAACTTGTGAAAATATAGCATTCATTCTATATCTGTGATGCAGTTACGTTTATCAAAACTGAACTCATTCATAGCTGGTTTAAATAAAGTGTCCCAAAATATCCATTTTTATATGGACTTCTGATGCATACTCTGTACTCAAGTAACAGTTTCCAAAAACAGGAATGCATAACATATTCATTAAAAAGCAGTCATCACAGACATAGGGTGAAGCGATTTATTTTCATGTTATAAGGTATCTTGTAGACAAATCCACAATGTTAAGAAAAAATAAAAGTAAATGCTCTTTAAAGGGCCATATGTGATGGGTGATTGCTGCTGTGGAAGGCGCTATGGTATGCAGGATGGTTATGGTTGAGTGACCGATGCATTGAAACGTGTGTATTATTTCTGTTGTCAATGCATTAGGTACAGGTTGGAAACAGCCATAGTAAAATAAAGAGGGTATGCTGCATGTGACATACATTTGTATGATGGAATGTACTAATGAAAATTAAAAGTTTATGCATTACTTAGCAAAAATAAATGCTTAATTTAAAAACAATTTAACTCACACAAACATTACATGAGACTTAAAAACTATGTTGATCATGTGACACAGTAAAAGAATCAGACAACAAAAGCGTCTAATCTCTATTAACATAAATTTATATAAGTCGATTCATAGGCTCTTTAGTTTTTAAATTGTGAGATGAACTGTTTTTAATAACTACATCATCTATATGTGATGCAATAAAAGTGAACTAAAAAAAATTACATTTGATATGCAATGTTTAGCTTTACTCCCATACTTGTCTCTCTGTAGGGCTCTAAACGACAGCATGAAGAAAAGGAAAGAAAAAACAACAAGTAAGCTTACAGCGACAGTAGAAGAAACATGAGTAAAAAGCAAATTGATGATATGCAGAAAAAAGAGTCAAAGGAAATAATTTCCACTGCCCCAAAATTCATGAGTCTGTGTTACATGGTTTTTCATAATTAAAAATACTGAAATGTTAGTCAGAAAACAAGAAACCCCCCTTAACACATGCTAATAAAATGAGTCTTTAATAAGCGTTTGTACAGTTTATAAATGTCAAACAAAAACACATTTTTTTAAAGTTAAGATTATTACATCAACCAAGGAGAGTAAAGGTTTGAGTGCAAGCCATGACATGACAATTCCCACAAGTATATTTCAATAATCCATATATTTATGTGTATGTATGTCTGAACATACCTGCTTCTAGGGAATGTTATTTAACTTTAAAATTTTTCAATGAAATTATAAATAAAGTCTTTAGCTTGTATACAGAGGGAAAAAAAACCACAATTGTAGGTTTCCATAATTGTGTGTTTTTCCTTTATGTATCTTTTCTCTTCATGTAAAAAGGTTATCTTTCCCCCACTGTACCTATACAAATGCTTCATATCATTTGTGAGTAATACTGATCAGAACTGTCATTTCTGGAACTCTTATTCAAAAGTTGTGTAACTACGGAGAAAGAAAAAGGTTAAATCCAACCATTATTCGGTATCAAGACAACGTGAGGGGAAGAAAAATACCACCATCAATACCAGATTTTCTTCTGGATTGTTGCACAATCATTTGCAATCAAACATTTTTAGAGTCAATCCTTTAAAAAACAATCCTAGCAAAATTATTTTTTAAAAAACATTCATATTTTAATCAGGTCATAAAGGACGGCTCTTGGTGAATTTGTTTACAGGAAGGTTAAATCATCACAAAAATAAAAACCAGGAAGCTCATTGGGTTAGCTCATTTCAGGAGATTCCAACTGGTTATAACTTAACCATTGCTTTAGAGATATGCTCTCTAAAAAGTTAAAAGTTGATTTGCTTCTCAGGAAAGACCAACAGTATTTCAAAATGGAGAGGAAAGTTCTTTTAAAGTTTCCAAATAACTTTAGAAAAATAATTTGAAGAGCCAAACCAGTATAGTAACAGATGAAAATCTAAGCTTATTATGGCTCCTTCCCTAAATGACAGAATTTTAGAACTGGAAAGCCCGTGAGAGATAACTGAAGTTCAACCCCTGCTTTTCAGGGATGAAGAAACTGCAGCCAAGACAGGTTGAGCCTTATCTAACCCCACCCTGCTAACAGTGGCAGAACTGAGAACAGAAAGAAAATCTCATAGATTTCCTCTGTGCACGACCATCTATGCCCTCTTTACATCTGCCTTAGGTTTTGAAGCCATAATAGGATATTTATTTATATATTTTATAATATAATCTTGTATTCTTACTGGCTATAATGTATTCTTCATTATATCCTGTCCTAAGGATATGTCTTTCTTTAAGTTGGAGGATAGAATTAAATTACTTTAAAATGTAAATTATTTTGTAAAATCGTGACTTCCTCTCTATTTTATGTCTTGTTGACAGGTTAATCTATAGCGAGATTTATCTTACAAAAATTGAATTCTCTAGCACTGACAGGAAGATAATGGTCCAGAAATACTATGCATCAAGTTTTAAACATTTCCACAGACAGAATCTGAATCCAATATAACAAAAGTATATTACTCATCTTTATTCCTAACTCTATATGCTTCTTCAGTAACTCTATAAATACATCTCTACATATTTTAAATAAAGGCATTACAAACAAGTATGGATACTTTAAATCTGAATGCCTCTTTGCTTGGATGGCACTGGTGCAAATGAATTAGAGAACGCACAGAACAGAACCACGTGGTAATTCAACATAAACCACTCTAGTACATACCGAGCCACCTAAATTTCATGTAAGATTTCCCCTTGCCAGTAAGAATATTAAGTGCATTCATCTGAAAGCATAAGATTAGTAGCAATATGACAATCACTAAGATATATTTTTGGTCAGTGGTAAAAAGAATTACTTTAATCATAGTTTAACATCTTAAAAAATCTTAAAACATAAAACAGTTAAACAATTTCACTTCTGACTCTGAAAAACATGAATAAAATTATTTGCTTTTGTTTTTAAGAACAGTGAGTAGACTATTTAATTTACTGACAAACACAATAAATCCATTCAGAAGAATCCTTTGTGTACTTATTGATAATCTTAACAACAATATTCAGTAATAAATTTCACAGGAATAAAACTTTATACCTAGATGGTATTATTTTAAATGTTGTGTTGAGAAAACTTTACTTTGATAGTGTTTATAATAGTGTTCCATCCTTAGAAAAATCCCATTAGAAATTATATCTGAATGATCAAAAAAGCTGAACAAAAGGTTATCTAAATTTTTACTTATTTTATAACAATATTAAATAAGTTAAACAATTTTTAGTTTTTCTAACAACTCTTTGCATAAAGTGAATAATGTAGAACAGATTTAATTTGCAGATATGATGCAAATCTTCACTTAACATTACTGAAAACTTACTGATATGTCAGTACCTTGTAAAATATTTATAATGACACAATTATCTGTCATTTAGCCTAATGAAAAAAAAACAGGAACGTTCATAAGGTCTGCTAAATTGTTCTGTCGAGCCACATTTCTTGTGTTGTGAAATGTACTTCATTGAGTGCCACAGTGAAACAGGGACATCGACAAAGGAGAGAGAACTTAGAAGGGGAACCATAAAGAAGGACCCAGAAACTGTCTCAGATTGACGGCACTAGGGAAATGGAGAACAAAAAGAAGCCAGATGAGCTGCTTCAAAGTATTTAAAAGGATTGACACACAGAGCAGAAGAATACTTTGCTCTTCTTTGCTCTAGAGGGCAAATCAAAGCGTCCTGGCCAGAGGCAAATTTCGGCTCAGTGGAAGGAAAAAATATATGTAACAGATGGAGCATTTCAACAATTCAAAGTATGAAATCCTGAGGTGAGAAGGGTCCCATTAGAGAGAGAGGCACACAGGCTGACAAAACGTCAGCAATGTGGTGAAGAGGATCCATGAGCTCTGTCCCCTCTTTGATTCTAAGACAGGCAGGCCTTATGAAACTTGATAAATCATAAGTTCCCTTAATTACTTCATCTTACTGAGAAACAGTTTGACCATATTCCTGAAGTCACTTCTGTAATACTGACTTCAGTATTTTTGAAATAATTTAAAATCATCCTACATATCTGACAAGGTGTCACCTAGGAAACTCAGAAGGTTTTAGACACCCAATGGCTGTGCTGTAACACACTTTTATGGAACGGCCATTCACACCAAGTTTTACTCACTCGTGACACTAATATTTCACCTCTGACTGAGAAGGAAAAGAAAGTGCAAAGATTCCCACAGAGAATAATAGGAATTTTATTCAAAATTGCCTGGGAAAGCTAAATACTGCTAATCTATCACATCCAACTTCAAAGAACCACTTAAGCCTCTCTGTTACAGTGAATTTTCTTTCAAATATAATATTACATAATTGGATCCCTAAGTAGGGCTTTTCTTTTAGGAAACTTTTATTTGAATAGTTCCTTCCTGTGCTCTCTTCCATATGATAGGAATATTTTTAATTTCTTGTGCTCCAATACATTTTTTATTCTTAGAAAAGGTAGAGCCATGTCCAAATGCTTAAAGAAGTGGTTTTAAAGAGATTTATACTTATTTGGTTGAGATACAATTAAATTTGTGTATGATTTAAAGCTGGAGGATATTCAGAAGAACCATAACCCAAAGCCTTGTTTTTTGCACAGAGCCACAGTAGAAAAAAAAACATGACCTTCCTGAGCCAGCTCACATTGGCAATGGCGAGCTAGGGTAGAACCTGAGTCGCTATTGTTCAGTTCAGTAGCAAACTGAATGGCTCTTTTCTCCACGGCTTGGTTCCGTGTAATTTTCCATGGAGCGGGCCTAAGTGCTTTCACCAGCACCAACGCCTTGAGGCCTAGAGTGTGCTTCATGGCTTAATAACGTAACGTTATTTTCTTGATCTTATAACATTAAGACTCTTGAATCAAGTCTTCCTTGATCTTACTTACCTTAAGCAAATATCTCATTTCTCAAAATAAATACATAGGTAAAATACAGAAATCCATCAACAAGAAAAGCACTGACACATCACAATACATTTTATAACGTTACAGAGAAACAAACACAGATTGATGAATCGAGCATTTGTTTATCAGAAGGAAGGAATCCAGCTGTTTCTAAGGAAAACCTAAGGAAAATGGAAAATAAAAGCACCAGGAGGGGTGGAAGACGAAAGGAGTCTGTGTGTCTGCTTCCAAAAGAAAGAAAAGGCAGGTGGAAGGAAAGAAAAATAGAATGTGGCCATAAAAGCTACATAAAATGGGACTCTCACTTGAAAAAATTAAGATAAACTCCAGCACACCTTGTGCGTTGTACATGCTGACAGAAGGGTTGTTACAGACCGCCGGTTCCCCAAGCAATGTATTATAGGGATTGTTAGTACTATGCGGACGAAGCAGAGCATTGCTTATAAGATGATTAGCCATGGCTCCTGGAGCAGCCCCATAGAAAGACAGAGAAAAAAAAAAGGTCAATCAGGCAAATGTGTTTGAAAAAAAGAAAGGAAACATTTAGAATGACAACAGTTGATATTGTCCTGATTACAGGCAGGCAGCTAATTAGACTCAAAAATATATGCCACTAAAGCACACATGTTTCCAATAATGCACATATCCGAGAGTCAATGGGAAAGAAAATGGTTTACAATGCCGATTAAGCCACATTTAGGGTGTTCTCTTTCCCAAAGTAGAAGCAAGAATTTACTCCCATGCTTGCTAAAAATAAAAATAAATAAAAATTAAAAAAAGCAAAATACAGTCTTCCATACAAACAAAAGAAAACAAAAGCTGGAAAAAAAATTAAAACACAGAAAGAAAAGCTGAAATAAACAAAACATTCCCTCATTCACAGAAACATTGGGTTGTTCTCAATGAAAATAAAAAAAGAATAAAAGGCAACATTTACGATAAAATACTCATTTGGAGAGCAGTTGTTGACACAACAGAAGAATTTGACATTTCTTAAACTTCTAAGAAAAGGAATTCCTTAAATTGAAATAAAAATACTATATAATCACTCTTATTAGTATACCGTAATAAGCATACTAATTAGGTGAATTTATAATCTGATAAAATAATTATATGGATATTATTTTAAAATATTTTTTAAAAATATTCACTCCGTAATATCCAGCACATATATAATTCCATTTTCCATTTTCCAACTGGTTGTTCGAACTTTGGCACAGCAAAGTCACAAAGTTAAATGATTTCATCTCTTTGTGAATAGATGTACTTAGTTTCTAACATATCATCAGTATGAGTTGCAACCTCCCACCTTCCAAAACTGCTGAACTAAAAAACCCCAAAAGATCAGAGTAACAGTTTTATTAAATATAACTAGGCCATGTATAAAATGAAGGCAGAATGCATGTTTATGTTAGATGATAAAGAAAATGTGACTGAGGACAGAAAAATGCAAATTGTATGGAGATAGCAGGTTGAACACAAGTATGTGGTTACTTCAGTATATATATTAGAGAATGAAAATATGATCTATAGACCAGGGGAAAGTATTTGCAAACAAATGTACAAATATTTATAATTCAACAAAAGATTAGTATCTGGAATATTGAAAGAATCCTCGAAAATCAACCGTAAAACAACAACAATAAAAAAACCCAAAACAGAAAACAAACAAAAAAACTCCAAACCAATTAGAAAATGGGCCAAAGACATAAACAGACATTTCATAGCAGAGGATATACAGGTGACAAACAAGCCCATGAAAAGAATTGCTATTAGTTATTATTAGGGAAATACAGTTTAAAACAACAATATATCACTAAACACTGAAAATTCCAGTGGTGACAACATTAACTGCTGGCAAGGGTGCAGAGAAACTGGATCATTAATAGTTTGCTGGGGGAATATAAAATAGTATAGCTATTCTGGAAAGCAGTTTGGCAGTTACTTATAAAACTAACCATGCAGTTATAGTACCACCCAGCAATTGTACTCTTAGACAATCATCCCACATGAAATGTTCACATAAAAACCTATGCATGGATGTTCATGCAGCTCTATTTATAATAGTCCATAATGGGAAACAGCCCAAATATCTTTCAGCTGGTGAATGATTAAACAATCTGTGGAACATCCTTACAATGGAATACTATTCAGCAATAAAAAGGAGCAATTACTGATACACATAACAAACTGGATGCATCTCTGGATAATAATAGAGAGTAAAAAAGACAATCCAAAAGGTTCTATACTAAGTTATTTATTTATAATATATATTTATAATTTATTAATATATTAATTGTATTGATTTTATTAAATATAAAATATTAAATATTCACTAATATATATAACATACTTGAAATGCCAAAATCATAGAAACAGGTAAGAGATTAGTGGTTGACACAGTTAAAGATGCAAGGGGGAGGGAAGCAGTTATGGTCACATGGTTATAAACAGGCAACTTGAGGCTTCCTTGTGTTATGGAGCTACTCAGTGTCTGGATCACGGTGCTATAACACCCCCTACTCTTGTCATAGAATTGCATTAAACTAAACACACACACACACACACACACACACACAAATACAATTAAATATAAGTAATATTGAAGACATCTGGTAGATATTGGTCAATATCTTGGCAGTGATTTTGTAGTAGTTTTACAAGATATTATTGAGGAAGACTGGGCACAAGGTATGCAATCTCTTCATTATTTCATATAACTGTAAATGGACCTAGGATTATCTCAAAATAATAAGTAAGCTACATTGAATGAATGAAACAAAAACATTTACTTGTAGAAAATGTAAAAAAAAAATGAGGAGAAAAAACTTGGCCATGGTAGTTTTTATTTATTTTTTTTTTGAAATCATAGCTCTTTGTGATACAGCAGATTATCAATCAAATAATACATACTTTATCTCATTTTTTATTTTTTTAAGTAAGCTCTATGCCCAACACGGAGCTTGAACTGATGACCCCGAGATCAAGAGTTGCATGCTCTACTGACCGAGCCAGCCAGGTGCCCCATATAACACATACTGCAGCCTCAAAAATGGGTAAGTGAACACCTCTAGATTTACAGGACAATAGAGATTCTCAGATTTCTAGAGCAGGACGGTTTCGATTCCTTTAGGAAATAAGCCATGTGCCTGTATTCTATACAACCTGCAAAGAACTAGCACAGGATCTTTCACTTAATATATGAGAATTTGTTGAAATTATACAACATATACATTCAAATGGTTTTAACACAGTCGAGATGGCTATTACTTTCCACTGATAAATTAAATATATAGAATACTAGCAAGAAAAACTACAAAGAGCTGGTTACAGTGCCTTTCAGATAAGAAATGGAATATTGTAAATCTTAAACAAGTGTATCATTGACGTTACACAAATTTAAGATTTTTAGAGACTAGACTGGGTCTGCACAACATTTTTAAAAAGCAAATTACCTGTAAATTGTACCTGCTACCTAATATTTATTATTGTAGCTTCTTTCACAGAAAAAAGGAAAGTTACTCTTCCAATACAAATAATTACTTTCTAAAATTATTCTAAGAATTTCAATAGAAAATGAAAGGTGTAAACAACTTAAAATGAACTAGGATAAAAACCTTAAAAATATAAAATCGCTCAAAATCATTACATTCCTTCACAGATCAAATAAGGGTTAGACCTTTATGGCTGGGGGTTATATTTGTATTTCTATACATTTTCCTTCATTACTACATATGACTTAATTTGAACTAATTAAAAAACAAATAAGCTGCAAAGATTGCCTGCTGCTCCCGTCCTTGCTTCATATAGATTACAAAATAAGATATTCCTTTGTCATATCTGTCTGCATGTGTATTTTTTTCTATACCAGAACATACTCTTTAGTGCTTTAGGATAAGGAAATTTAGGTGAGTGGGGAAGAATCAAACATAAGCAAAAAGCAGGGGATTCAATATTCTGTATTCTATTTATCATTGTTTATAAAAAATTAAAAATATAAGGACAAAAAATTTAATCATACAAAAATGGAGTTCTGTAATTGAAGTCTAATGAAGCTATCAAAATTGTGATAGAAAATCCATCTGCCTCTAGCTTTCCTAGCATAAAGTTCTCTTCCAGTTTTTTAAAGTATTTTCTAGTTTTTGAATGTACTTGAAGACACCTTTATTAATCAAACTACTAATGTAGGAAGACAGGTTTTAATCAATTCCCGCTAATCTAGAAAGTCCAGCAACAATCACAGAAATGCTATTGGTACACAGTCAAGCTGTGACACCGTCTTGACTGAAAGGAACGATATTCAGTCCCAACCACATGGCTATGGTAAGTCGCTTCCTCAAATGCAGGCGCAATCCAGATCAGATACTGATCTTATAGCCAAATGAGTGACATGCAGTTATAATTAGAGATCTACCTGCCTTTAAATCTACAACCACACCAACACCTATAAAAATAGTCTAAAACTCTTGAACAAAATACACTTTTTTCTTTATCATTGGTATTAAGGGCCTTTTTCCTGACAGAAAGTGAATCAGTTACGGATCAGGTTTATGGATTTGCTAGTTTGAAAGAATAAGGGATGTGTCTGAGTAAGCAAACAGTTACCTGTCATTTGATTCCCCCAGTGTAAGAAGGGAATCCTTTTTCCATGGACATTCAACGCTTGCAAGAGGTCATTTTTCCTGTTGCTATTCCAAACAAGAGCAACAAGGCATTATTACCACATCGTTCCTACAGTCCCCACTCACATTTAGTCATGTCAATGGTACCACCTTTGAAAGGTAGCCCTTACTGTGTCGAAAACACTGGCTTTTTGCCAATGTCTAGAACTCTGAACTGAAAACTTGAATAGAACCTGTCTTCTCGGGTCTTTAGCATGAAAAGTTACTTTTGTCTTTCTCTATAGCTGCACTGCATTTCACTTGTCTTTGCTGAAGCCTATGCTGTTTGCTTCTGGCTGTTTACCCAATTTACTCAGGTCACTTTGAATTCTGATACTATTTTCCAAGATTCTGTCCATCCTGTCTCTTCCTCTTCCCTCCGACTAACTTCTGATTTGTAAACTTCCTTTCTAATAGCTGTGAAATTGCTGCAGACTTCCAAGAAGATCAGCGTTTATGGACTATCTGTCACTGTTTTTCAGCTGAAAGTTAAGCTTACCTGGTTAGTCAGGTTGAAGACACAAATAGGCTGATGTTGTGGGGTGAAGGAGAAGGTAGTTACAATGCTACATATGGGAAAAGAACGTTTATGTGCAAATTTCACTGGAATGTAAGCCCCAGGAAAGCAAGAAATACACAGGGTTTTATTACTGCCCTATACCAAGTGTCTAGAATCGTTCCCGGGGTTCAGTAAACATTTCTTATTTAATGGAAAAAATGTGACATCTATGGCATCCTTAATGTATCAAACTAAAGCGAGTCATTTGATCAATTATGAGCAGTTCTAGAATTTGAACAAATTTCTTAGGAGCGTCAATCGTCCAATTCCTATGTGATTTCTTCATTTCCTTCTAACACTGTACCAGGTCCTATAATATTGAAATTTTAAAGCAGAAATAAACACTCATATAATTATTTGGAAATTCAAAATGCTACCTGAACGCTAACTCCGATAATATGACAAGAGGGGGAAAATAACTCGGTACAGCCTGCTGTGACTTAAAATAAAAAGCTCAAATTGAGTAAAAGAGCTCAAAGTAAAAAATCTCCAAGTGGCTATGTAAGAATAACTACTCCTTAATCATCTGACTCACTAAATTCTGGCTACAGTCTAGTCAAAACTGTTCTTTTGCCGTCACAAACAAGGGTTAGCTCTTTAAGAAAACCATGGAAAAGGAATTAAATTGAATTTCAATATATGCGAATCATCAATAAAACCGTCAACAGAGAGCCAACCATGAGAGCTTTTCTGGCGAAAGCAGGTCACAAAGCATAAAGGACTTTAATACTCCAACCTGAAAAAACTTTGGGAAGTTTTTCTGATGATTATTTGAATGTTGGATCCTAAAGCCACTGAAAAACACTAAATGTAAAATCACAGAACTTTGAAGAGTCTTTTTCTTTTTTACTTCGTTTCTGAGAGATAGAAAAGTTTTTGAATAAGTGCAATATGAATTGAATAATAATGAGTATACTCTTTTCAAATGCATAGTTTTACCACAAAACTGTTGTATTTTTTTCCTTATGAAAATAAAATAGGTGTTTTGACATGGGCAGGCCTTGAACGACAGCATTGTCTAGGTTGGTTCAGTGTGATATGTGTAATTGAGGCCTGGAAATTGAATGTAGAGCGGTAGGCTTTGAAATTGTGAAGTAAAAAAAGACAGATCTGAAAAAAAGATGACAGTCGAGTCCCACTTGAATCCATATTATATCATTCAGAAACCTAATTCAAACAACGTCTCTTCTTGACAGCAGGCTAACAAAAGTACATTGAAAAGCTCTTAAAATAACTTGAGTTGTCACTCTGCTCTGCCCCTCACACTTTTTTTTTAAATGTACTTTCATTCTTATCAGTTCTTATTGAGTAAGTCAAGTTGTCTAGTTCTAGACCTTGGTGTTCTAATGAACCAACTGAATACACCATTCTTGACAGTCGCATACCTGCATTAGTAATTGTCAAATTCTTGTTCTGTATGAATATCTAGGATGGTAAATGTTCTGTTTCATTCCAGTGGAACAGTTTTACCTGGATAGGTCTTTCTTCTTTAATACCTTGTCCTCCATTCTGTTCCCTCATGGTTCTCTCTCCCTTGATCTGACATATTTTGCTTTTATGAAGTTGCTTCCAATACATATATTGACTAATGCATATAAATCAGAGTTCTATAGAAAGCAGAGTTACTACTGGATGACGCCTCTCTGCCTCAGTCTTCAGAACTTGATTTTGGCCCATAATAGAGACTTTTCATACAAGTAAAAAGTAGTTTCACTGAAGACGACATTTTTCATAGAAATGATAATACTAACTTCTGTATTAAGCAAAGGATCTTTTACCAGGAGATGGTATCTACTGAGTTGTGAGACCCTTAAAATTAAATGTAAAACTGTATGCTTGTGTGGTCAGTTATGCATGCACACATGACTGCATTTCTCTCTTGTGAAAAGGTCCTATGACTTTGATTTCCTTTTCCAAGAGCTAAGAAAACTGGTATAGAGAAGAAAAAAAATATGTCTTTTTCTTTAGCGAGTGAACTATATTATAAACAAGAAAACTGGAAAAAGTGAGTCAAAGTACCCCAAATACATCTTATGAATATAAGAATCATCTGATGAATTGCAGTATAACATGATGGAAAAAAGTTATAATTCAGAATTAAGAAGTGAATAAGATTTTAACATTATCTAATTGACTACCATCATTTACTACATAAAGAAACATTTATAGGCCCAGAGACATTTATAATTTATTCAAGGTCACACCTGACTCTGGTAGTTTTATTCAAACACATTTAAATCAGTAATTTTCAAACATTTTTTAGCATCCTCTCCCAAAAATATGTTTCAATGAAATTTTATCAGAAGCCTTATAGGAGTGCATTACTTCTCTCTCATATGCTTTTCTGTAATGTTCAATTATTTAATTTTCATATTCATCTATTAACTAATGTTAGATAAGCAAAAATGAAAGTTAATCAACAAAAGAGACTTCCAGAACTCTGGTGAACTGATTCAATAGGTATTATCTATTTAAGTATTTTGTTTCTTATTTTTTCTTTTCCTGTATAACAATACAATATTAACATCACACACAATCTACAGAAAGAGTGCAAACATTATTAAGTTCAATTTTAGAGGGATACTTTATAAAATAGGAACAGCCACTTGAATCAAGACTAAGTTGTTTATAATAATAAACAAAACTAAAATAATCTACATGCTATCCTTAAAATAATATAAAAATCACAGAAAACATAATTTTGTACTGTTATTTTATACTGTTTTTATTCAAATAATTAATGAAGTTATGAAGTGTCAAAGAAGAAATACTTTATTGAAGGCCAAGAACCCTTTCATCATTTTTTTCTAAAGTCATAAATTGAAGAGCTGACATCTTGATTTATCACACTGTGCACTTTTAATAGCCAACAAGTTTGCTATTAAATTTTAATCAACCTGCCCTATTAAATTTCTTTCAAATGGTTCAGAGATACTTCAGCTTTTTTAATAGCAAATTCATTCACTGGGAATCTATTAATATGGACTTCAATGACATGTTTTCTCCAAAGTACAGATTGGGTTATTGTTAATTCAATATGAAATTAAATATTCTGAATGCAGAGGTGTTGTTTCTCAGTAGATAAGCTCAGAGTTTTAGATATGGGAACCCTAGAAATTACCTTGTCTACTCCCCCTTATTTTGCACTAATTGGCTTTATATATGTCTTCTTGTGCAGACACATGAGTTTTTCTTTTTTTTTTTTTTTTTTTTAAAGATTTTATTTATTTATTTGACAGAAAGAGAGAGATTACAAGTAGGCAGACAGGCAGGCAGAGAGAGAGGAGGAAGCAGGCTCCCCGCTGAGCAGAGAGCCCGATGCGGGCCTCGATCCCAGGACCCTGAGATCATGACCTGAGCCGAAGGCAGAGGCTTTAACCCACTGAGCCACCCAGGCGCCCCACATGAGTTTTTCTACAATAAATACTTAGAAGTCAAATTACTGGGCCATACATTCCACATTCCAATTTAGAACATATTGCCAAAATTCTGTCAAATGTATTTGTACCAATTCACACTTTCATGAGCAGTATAAATCTCTCAGATTCTTACTAGGACTTAGTATTATAAGCTTCACATTTTTGCCAATCTAATCAGAGTATACAATATCTCTTATTACTGTTATACTTTGTATTTCCCTGATCGTCAAAAAGATGGGGTAATTTTTCATGTTTATTAGCCATAAGGGTTTCCTATTTCGTGAATTGCCTGTTCTTATCTTTTGTCTATAGGTATTGATTTGTAGACATACTTTATATAACGTGGGCATAACATTTCATTTGTTATATGTTGTTTATACCTTCTCCCAATATCTTACTGTTATGAGTACTGTTTACATTTCAAGGCAAGAACCTTACCTTTTTCTTATAATTTATAATCTGTGTTCTGTTTTTAAGAACTCCTCCTTTAACCTACAGCATAATATATATATACACATATATATGTATATACATATTTTAAAACTTTAAAGTTTTTTTGCATTATATATTTTTATGTATTTTATATATTTTACATTATATATTGTAATTATATCTAATAATTTTACATAATTAACTGAAAGCAAAACTGCTTAGAGATCTGGTTTTCTGACTGCTCAAGCCAACAGCAGCAAAATTAAAACTCAGAATTCTTGGTGAATCTTTGCTGCACAATAGTGTAAGTGGTTAATCTGCAGTTGAAATGATGAACATATACTATTTAGACATTCATCTCTAAAACTCATCCTTTGTGGCCAAAGGCATGTATTTCTGTGTGCTATTAACTTGGGACATGTCGAATACATTTGGACATTTTTGAATACATTTCATAGTAGTAAAAACAAAAAATACTAAGCCTTAAAGATAACGAGCCAAGTTTGCTTAACCACAGGCAAAATCGCAGTAAATTACAGTTCTTTTTCGTAAATCAAAGGCATTTAGCAAAAGAGTATTTGTCTTTGTCATTCACACTATAGCTGCTTAATTCATTTTCTCTACGTTGGATTATCTCTTGATATCTGTTAAAGGTGTGTAGTCAATCCCATAGCTGTATGTATTTGTAAATCACACATTCCTTGTGCATTTTCACTTAATAAAACACAACTCTGAAAAAAGGAAGGTAAGGAAAAGCATAATATAATTATTTAACAATATGAAATGCTTTACCAATGTGAAGGAAATACGACTTTTTGTATAACGCTCTGCCCTACATTGGCATACTTTCCTATATTGAGCAAATTATATAGCTTACATGCAGAAGGTCTATCCTGGGTAAAACTTGAATAATAAATTTGGAACTGATATTTTAAAAAATAAATCCAAGAAAAATAAATTAAAACAAAGTATCTATGAATAAAGAGATTCTTGATAACGTTCAGAGAAGGCATATTTTATCATATAATCATAATCGGTTCTGTTCTGTTTAGACTGAGGCTCTTTCAGGAAACTTACATTGTTTCTACTTTTCCACAACAAGATTAACTATCTTCCTTCAATCTGTGTATCCTCTCAAATCTTTCTTAATTCTCCAGTGATTTTTCTGGGGTTGTAAATTATGTTCTATGAATGTGATGAGTAACTTGTCTTAGTTTCTGAAGCACCCGCATTCCTTATAATGATAAATTATGAAGAAAGTCTATTATGAAAATCATAGGAGAACCTATCACATAAACGCTTACTTTTAAATGGCATGTAGTGTATCAGGTTGAACTATATAAAGTGCATACTTCTGTATGCAATATAAATCGATAAATTAGAAGCTGTTTTAATTGGACACTGCACAATTATTGGTAATGGCAATCTAAGTATCTTTTTTTTTAACAAGGACTCTCTTTGGCTAACCATATATCCCTCCTCCATGATTAAATTATTCATGTAATTGAATTAACTTCAAAGTAGCAGATACAAATTAATACAATTTATTTCTTAGAAAAAATAATTTGAACAAGTAATGACTTTGTTAACTTTGGATGTTGTGTACTACATTTATATCATCGCAAGCTTTATGTTTATAATATAGTAGGAACATTTTTCCAGATGAGAGGTATAGTCAGGTTTGTTTTTAAATATTAATTATAAGACATTTCATACTTTTTGTTAAAACCGGAATTAGCCCATAAAAATAGTAAGTTTAATTTACCGCAATATCAGTATCTATTTGAAGTTAATACAAACAGATTTTCTACTTGTTCTAGGCATTTTTATGTTGTTCTGACAGAGGATAATATCAAATTCAAAAGTACAAATATCTGGGCACAGTTCTATCTTTGCTTGGTGTTTTACAGAATTATTATAGGCAGAAGCTATTTACCTGATTTTTAAACACAATCTTTGCTCTGACCAAAATGTAAATCCTTTTACTGAAATGTAAGAAATTAAAGATAAAAGATTCTAACAATAAAATACCTTGAGACCTTCCAGCAAAGAAAATAAGAATGATTGTAAAAATCTTGCAACCTAAGTCCTAAAATCAGACAATAATGTATAGCAAATCAGCATATTCCATATCAAATAGTTTTGAAAGGCATTACCAACCCATCTCTCCATATATTCACAGTGTTTTAAAGCTTTTCTTTCCCTAAATGAATTAGGATGAATCCACACTAAAGAAGTATACCTAGCACAAAATAATGAAAAAGGAAATGAATAGTATGTGAAGGAAACTAAGAAATAAAGATGTTAATGTGTGTGGTGTTAAGTATATCATATTTCCATGTGAAGTGAGAAAAATATCTTTATTCTAATCTTAGCAAGCTTCATGAAAAACTGTCATCATAAGAAAAGAGTGAACATTTTTGTTTCCCTGAGTAGGGCTTTGTAGTCAGAAAGATCTTGTTTAGAATCTAGATTTTATCCTTTATTAGGTAATCCGCTTGGACAAGTAACCAAAAAACCCAGCTTCTTCATGGATATAAAGATAATGGATGAATAATGAATAGTGTACAATAGATAAAATTGTAACTATACCCACTAAAGGAGAAATCCCAAAGCGATCAAAAACTATAAAGAGCCACATTGTGTTCTATTAGCAAAAAGAATGCTAGGGATTTCTGAAGAGAAGTTGAGTATGTACATTTAGTTCTTAAATATAGATATTTTTTGAAAAATTACATCCTAGCAACTTATATGAAACAATAGTAATATTTCAAAAAATGGGAATGTTTTATAGCACTATATTTAGGAATTTTTAAGGTAACTCACTGCAACTTGTTTGATTTTGAATAAGGAGATAAGAGATACTGCTAACTATATATAAGGTGGTAAAATAATAAACTATAATAATGAGGAATCTACATAGGGAGTTCTCTTTGCGAAGGGATCTATAAAAGCAATAATAATAATAATAGTAATAAAAGTAATAATAGTAAAGTACAAACCATTTTTATTATTGTGAAGTTGGCTGCGAGAGGTTGGATGATTTAAAGGCTTCATATCAAAGAGACAAAATTAAAAGCAAAGCATAAGAAGGACTCATTGGGCAAGTGTTTTAAAAGTTTT
Source organism: Ailurus styani (assembly GCA_002007465.1). NCBI lineage: Eukaryota > Metazoa > Chordata > Mammalia > Carnivora > Ailuridae > Ailurus > Ailurus styani. Next base: position 381,838 of record LNAC01000461.1, read on the forward strand.
ATTTTTCAATTCCTCCTAGCAATTTATAGCAAGAACATTTGCCCCTGATTGCCTAGAAATCAATATTTAATATATTTCACTTTGTAATGGAGAATTCATTCTGAAAATTATTTGGTCTCCTTGAGTTAGGAATCAAGATATTAATAGCGCTGTTTAATTATCTATTTGGCATAGCATTTCACTTTTAAATTTTGTACCTATTTTGCTTTTGTGTTATTAAACTGATTTTCCTAACACAGAAGTTATCCTTATTTTATTGTACATTTTCTGATTCTGTCTTTATTGATGACATGTATAAAAGGAAAGAAATTAACAGAGAGTACTATTACCTCATTTACAAATTAAGAACATAAAGGTAAAAAATACTAGATATAAATGTAATGGTAAATCTCAAATGAAAATTTGTTCCATGCCATATGATACTTATAATATTTGCACTTACACTATCATAATGCTTGTTCATTATAAAAAGTAATTTATTATATAAGTCCACTTTATTAGTCATGCAAGTAACCTTAAGCACATCATTTAACTGTTTTTGCAAGTTTCACAAATAGATGTCAGATTACAGGAGGATTTGGCCAGTATTTCCAAACAATTTTATAATCCTTCAGAAGAGCAAGGCTTTTGAGAAATATGACATATTTTATGCATATAAAGCCATATTATATTTACAGACCTAGTATGAGGGTTTCACCCTAATTTACAGAAGTCATTAATTGCAGCAAAACATCACTTACGATTTTTCATTTGCATTTTTCTTTAAAAACACAAAAGCAAAATATGTTGATTATTCTGAATATTAACAAGATGACAGGTGATTTATGGTGAAATTTCTTCTGCCTTGGTGACCAACCTCCTGGGAAAGACAATACAGACAGGCTCTAAGAAGACACGAGTTTAAAATGGGAATGATTCACATCCCTGCTCTGCTACATAACTGGTTATTTAGCAGGGCTGTCTCAATTGAACCAGTGTTCTCTGAGCTTCTGACGGGCAGGATAGGGCTTAGAGGAAAGGGAAGGCAGTGTTTGCTTATATCATTATCTAAGGTAGGGAAAAGAAATATTTTACCTTTATTCCTTCAATGTTAAAATACGGTTACAAATCAAAAGTGGAAAGTAAAACTAGGCAGATATAATGTACATTTAATTTCTAATTTAGAAGAGACAATTCAGTTTTATTAGTTTATCTCTTTTTGTTAGCCTCAAGGGTAGCAGCATTTTAGGTGAATTATTTTTCCTTTTACTTGGCGTTCAGGTAACTACTTTATTCCTCCCACCTATTACTAGAAAATAAAAAGGAAAGAAAACCCCCAGTAGTGAATGATGAATTTTAATATCTAATTATCTGAGAGCACTGGCAAGGATCAGTTTTCATTTGTTAGAAGATGTAAGTGAACTTCTGAATAAAATAATGATAAGAGTACGCATCATTTTGTGGGCATTGTAGTAAGGAATTAACATATATAAACTCACTCAGTCCTCTCAAGGTCCCTGCGAAGAGGGTGCTCTCTCTATCCCCACTGCACTGACACTGAGCATATAAACAATTTACCAAAAGTCACTGAGTTAAGATTCCATTCTCAAAACTACAACGAGTAAATCAATGATTTGCAAAGTTTGATGATGCCTTTGCCCTTTGTATCAACAATGTTCCTAATGGGGGAGGCCGTCTTTCAGGAGGTAGTTGTGCCAGTGAGAGCCAAGATTTACCATTAAAATTTATGAAAAGATTGCCATAGGTCATCATAATTGTACTGATGACATAAATTTACTGAGAATGCATGTGTAGGCTAATAGGAATGTGAACCTTGAAAGGAGAACCCATCCACTTTAATGAATGTCTACTGCACATCTACAGAAGAGACAGTTTTCACTCACACAACACTTAGATTTCACTTAAATAAATACAGCTTTACTGGTCAGATCCCCATGTATAAAAATCTAAATCGTATTAACTTCTATGGGAGGTTGATGGGATGGAGAATTGGAGATAGGGGGAAATAAAAGTCCACTATGCTAGCCAAGCTATTGTTTCAGAAAAAGAAATGCCTTTTTGCTAATTCTGCCACTAAGATGGGTCACATTTTTGTAATAACGCCACAGTTGGGGAGGGGGGTGGGGTGGAACAATTTTCATAATTCATATATCATATTGAATTTTTTCGTACCTAGCAAAACTTGATTTTAAACTGAAATTTCTGATGTCAATTCAGCTAATTAAATAAAAAGAAAATGGGAAATGCAATTATATTATTCATGATGAGATAAAGCCTAGTAAAATCCATTTTCAGAAAACATCCCAATTTCTATATAGATCTATAAAAAGAATAGAAATGTTTAACCATAAACTGAATGACCAGAGAAATTTCTCAGCAAATGCTTCATTTTGGGATCAAACTAAGTTTTAGATTTTTAATCTAAATTGTTAATCTAAATTATTCAGGATGAGGTTTGGCCAGCAGAGATTGTGAGCTGGAGATATGAGTGGGAAAGATTATGTTAGCTGCAAATTGTTTCTACCACTACTGGGAAGTTAGAGCTACTGGAAATTTGGGTAAAGTTTCTAAAAATCTGGGAGAAGCTTGGGGGAATTGAGGACTGACTTCAAGTTATGAGCAAATAATAAATATTTAAATGAGCAAATGAATAAACCCTCCTGTGGGGTTTGCAAAAACTTGAGTTTGGATAAGAGTCAATCCTCCTTAAAACATCCTATAATCAACTATCACATTAATGCTCTTGAAAAACTCCTTCTGGGTATGAAAGTGGCATCAGGGGAGTTAATGTGATCATAGTCCTTGGGTACTGGCCTCAAGGAATTCTTAATATAGTTGAGTGAGTAGCATTGCAGTAAATAAGTCAGAAGGGGAGAAAACATCTTACACTGTATAGGGAACATTTGGAAAACACCTTCACAAATACAGATATTCAAAGGACAAATGGAATGGAATGTGTTAATGGAATGTTTTAAAGAGATGAGGTGACCAAATAACAAAATCCCAAAGAGAATACATAAGAATGATTATACAAATTGAAAATTATCAATAAATCTTCCAAGGTTTTGTATGTTTCCAAGGAATAAAATCCCAATAGTAATCAAGTTTATCACACTGGGAAATCTAGACAGGTAATCTGATACATAGGCTGTAACAAGTTGGTTCAAGAACAGAATATTAAAGATGGTTTGAAAAAACAAAAACCATTGAGAAGGAGTTCCATACTGTATGGTAGATGCTTTATTCTTAATGGATCCCAAAGATGAGAATGATGAGTTTTGTTTGGAAGAATAGATGGTAAGACATACAGAATTGAAAAATAATTATTCTTTTGATGAACTGAGCAGTGGTATGAATAGGAAAGAAAACCTAAAGTAGATTTAGGACTAATTTTTAGACAACTTCTTACAGTTCTTGAGGGCCAGAACTAAGGACAAAAATAAGAGATCTAATAGATCTAACTTAGAAAGAAAGGAAAATGGGGTTTAAATGAACAAAAAATTGCTAGCTGTGAGAAACAGAATGAATGGGAAGTTAGAATATATGAAGATGCAAAGATGCAGTGCCTAGAATTTTTATTTTAATAATAGAGAATGCAATCTTTTGATTAAACAGAGGTGAATAATTATGTTGCTGAGGTGACTGAAGTGTTTATCTGGAAAGGTGAATCTTGGATCTCACCTACCTAAATATGATACACACGCCTGAATGCAGGGAAGATAGGACCCTGGGAAATAAGACAAGATTAAAGAAGGAGGTTAAAGACTGTCTTCAGAGATATAATATGAAGAAATAAAATTTTAAAGTACTCCACGCATCTGAGATAAAAAAATAATGAGATGAGAATAAAATGAGGAGTTTCTGACTTAGGGGAATAGGGAATTAATATGGGAAATCAAGAAGATCACTATGATGTCTACCACCATTAAAGTCACTGAATGAAAGGAAGAAAACCTATCCTGAAGGAAAAGATCACTGCCTGGACACACTTCCGATAATAAATTTAATTTAACCCCCTCCCCAAAGTCAACGTTAGAGTAACTTATTGGATGTCACAAGAAATTTTATACCCTTCATCAAGAGTAACTTTAAGAAATACTTTTAAAACTAAAGACTTTAAAACCAGGTTTAAACATATGATCAGTCAATGTAAAATATTATTATTTTCTTTAAATATATTTCAAATTGGCCAGTCATCTATATATCACACATTGCTAGTTGATGAAATTCTTGAGAAGGAACTGAAAAGGGCACAGCAATGTTATATGTGATTGACCTTAAAATCATGGTCACAAAAATGTGTCCATTTAAAACAATTTTTAGTAAAGCCACATATAATCTTTACATAAATTTAGATCATAATGCTAGATAACATAATTTTACATGTTTTAAAAAGTAATAATTTTACATATTTTAACCATCTTCACAGTAGGCAAATAAACAGTACATCATTAAAATCACATGATCTCATCTTTTGTTTAAGCGACAATTGTTCTATAGGTGGTGTGCTCGTTAGATGCAATATACTCCTAGTAGTAAATCCTATTCATAAGGGTAGTTTTCTACATAGGAACATACTGTAAATTTTCTATCTGTGGACTTAGACAATAAACAAAATCTGTCACTATGAAAGCAAATAAGTTCCTGAACTTTGGAGGCATTTGTAAGTAATTCGCTATCTATGATTTGGAAAGTATGTCCAAAGTTAGAGTATCATATTTTAAAAAATTTTCACACACTAACCACTGAAACTAAACTTGAAAAAGAGAAGGATATTTGGATGATAATATGTAAATCAAAATCTAGCAAATAAAAAGAGACTGATAATGAAACGAAACATAAGAAGGTGGGTGTTTTAATGAATTTTCTTTGTATTTGGAGGAATATTTGCACTCACTGTTCCTACTTGGGCAAAAGTAATATAGGAAAGTTAGTATCATCACTAGGTTACAGTTATTATATCACTGTCCCAAATCACATATGAAAATCAATTAAGATTATGTATAACATGGCTCCTTATATCAAATTCAGCTTGGACACTATCTGTCCTAATTTCTTTTATGTAAATAAGATGAAAATTACTTGAGTAAAAGTAATTAAGAGCACCAGCATCTGAATTTTTCTGAATCATAATCTGTGATTGTTAAATTATTTGTTTCTAAGTAGCACTTAAATGTAACAAAAAGCTGACAGAAATAGGTTTAAGTGGAACCAATAATCTTAGTTTGGGGATAAGAAAAAAAATGTTGATCATAAAAGTAACTACTGAATATATGCATCAAAAATAACTTTCTTAGGACAGTGTGATTGGAATAAGCTCATGCAAACACCATCTTTCCAGATAAAACTATTTCTAAGTATTCCCCAGCCATGCCTGTAGGGTACACTAACTCTACACAAGTAGAGCATCTACTCATTTTTACTGCAATCAATTTAATTCTAATTTTCCCACTCCCCCCCTACTTCCCTCCCCCATATACACTAAAAAAAGAGGGAGGGAAGAAGCAGGAGGGGAGGAGAAAGAGAGACAAGAATTAAAAAAAAAAATTAACCACAAACAAAACAGTAGATTAAAGGAACTTCGTTTTAAAAATCGAAATGATGACCAGAAGCACAGAAACACACAAAAATCATAATATATATGTATATATATATATTCTTTTTCCTCCTAGATCTTTAAATATGTTGGATAAGTTTTAGATACTAAGATTAGATGTGATTTTTACTCCAAATATACAGGGTGCCTCAAGTATGTATTAGACAGTATATTTTTACTTCCACAAAGACTATGAAATTGCTCTATGCCTGGGACAATGTGCAACTCTATGATGCTTAGCAGACTATATAGCCACATAATTGCCCATTTTCACTTCTTCCAATGAGGCCTGACAGCTCACCAGTTTATTACAGTGGCAGATGACTAGAAAAAGAAAGTTCTCATTTTCTAACTTTTTTTCAGAAAAGATTTCCTGAAAACTCGGGATTGAAAAAAAAAAGGCTTATGAATAATGGAACACACTGCTACAGTCAACCAAGTTTTATAACCTTGCAATATTCCTATCACATGGAACAAGGTCCAGAAGTTGCAAAAAAAGCAATGCATTTAAGAACTTCCTAAAGTAATCACCAAAGTAATAAATATGAAAAATCATTTCTAATTACCTCTGTTGAGTGACGCTGAACTGTTTATATCTCCAGTAATGAAGGAAGACTCTGACTGCTTTCGGACTGTGTCATTCCACATTCTACGAATTCGGCTCTGGATGGGGGAAAGGGAAAAAAGGAAATTAACTCACCAGGCAGTGAATTTTCACACAAATCATTCTTTTTCTTTCTGTCATAGTTATATGAGACCTTCGTTTCTGGCATCTGGCAAATATATAACTTCTACATGCTTACAGTACAGTAGCACAGGAACATTAGAAACTAAAATAATGATAATATTTGGTTCTCATTAAGTGTATTCCTAAATGCTTATACCAAAAATAATTGTAACTGTGAAAAAGCAATAAATGTAATGTACTATACCAATTTAAACATGTTGAAGATATATAGATGTGTACTCTAGATGGTTAGAATTTAATAATTTTAGTTTCCAAAGTGAAACAAATTATTTTCATTGTAACTTTTATGGGAACGGGGTATTTAAATATGTATTAAATTGTCAGCTTTATTAAGAAAAGATTTACTTTAAGAACTCAAAAACTTGCAAGAAAAAAGTTTGGTAAGAAAAGAACAGAGTATTATTTTTTTTTTTATTATTTTTTAAAGATTTTATTTTATTCATTTGATACAGAGAGAGAGATTACAAGTAGGCAGAGAGGCAGGCAGAGAGAGAGGAGAGAGGAGGAAGCAGGCTCCCCGCTGAGCAGAGAGCCCGATGTGGGCCTCGATCCCAGGACCCTGGGATCATGACCTGAGCCGAAGGCAGCGGCTTTAACCCACTGAGCCACCCAGGCGCCCTGAGTATTATTAAAATTCTACTAAACTTAACATCCTCCATATATTTTGTGAGACTTGTGTAATTTTACAGGTTACACATGATTTTGACTTTTCTTTCTTTTGAAGGAGATGAAGGAAGACAATTCACCCTTATTCATTTCTTCACAGTAGATAGTTTTATCAAGAACCAAAAATTCTTATATCATTATTTATATTCTCACATTCAGTTTTCTAAGTGTCAGATACTTGAAGGAAGCAGTGTAATATTTTTACATTTTGGGGGAGGAGATTTTTTTTTTTCTGGTTTATTGTTCTGCCATTTTATTGAGTTAGGGATCAAAAAAAGTATTAATAATCCTGTGAGAAGGAAAACAATTTATTTTCAGCTTTTCCAAGGATGGGATGATTTTTATGAACTATTACTTTTAGTAAGAACTATTACTAGTAATGGTAGTGGCAAAATCAAACTCACAAATGGATTATGCTCCAAATATATTTGAACTCCTTGAATAATAGAAGTATTTAATCTTAAAATACTAGACAATTTGTTTTATAAATCTTGGGACATGTTTATTCTTCAGAAATATCATCTATATATATATTTTTTAGGTCAGCAACTATACACAGAGACACACCCTCACACACACACAGAACAAAACTAATAAAAGAATTAGAGGAGTGCCTTCCTGGGTACCCTCTCAGTGGGGAGAACATGTGACTCTTGAGCAGTTCAAGCCCCACGTTGGGTGTGAAGCCTACTTAAAATACACAAATAAAATAGAAGAGATTAAAAGAGAGTAAAAATTTTTTAAAAATTAAAAAAATAAGAGATTATAAATCCTGAGCACTTGAGAAATGTTTCTATCAAAAAATACTTCAAAACTTCAAACTGAAATACTGGAAACAATTCTCTCACATTTGTTTAATTAATTAACCAATCAACTAATTAATTAATTAAAAATATTAATTGCTCTCTACTGCACGCCAGAAGTTACTCTAGGAGATACAAAGGGAAAAGGCAAGCAAAAAATATCTTTGTCTTCATGGAGTTACTAGATTAGTTAAGTGATAGATTCAACAAAGTATCACAAAAATAAATGCCAAAGTAAACAATGTGCCCACAAATCTCCATAGAACCATTAATTATAACTGAAAACTATGAATCCAAATGATGTCAATGGTAGGATGAATATATAGAACAATATACAACAATAAAAATATATACAAAAATAAAAATAAAGCAACATAGCCTCCTGCAGCAATATAGATGTCTGAGGAAGAAAGAAAATAGAAGAGAATAGGTACTGGATGATTTCATGTGAATAAGTATCAAACACATGCAAAGCAAAATGTACTGTTAGAGGTGAACGATGGAGAAAGGTTCAAAGGGTTTCTGAGGTACTCCCAACATTTTAATATTTGACCCAGGAAGGGGTAATGAATCACTGTGCATATAACTATATTTTGTGTATGTTTGATAATGTTTGTTATATTACATAATTTTTAAAAAGTTTCAGTGCACATAATGAAGGGATATATCCTTGACTAGGAAGTCTGTGAAACCACCCTGAAGAAGTGACATCTTAACGGCTTTGATGGAATTATGATCGTTGTGAGGTGACATTTACATGAGCTTCCCCGTACCTCATCTGTTAGTCTCTGCAACCAGGGCTAGCCACACTGGTTCTCTACTGGTTCTCTTGCCATTCCTTTTCTTTTCTTTTTTTTTTTTTTTTAAAGATTTTATTTATTTATTTATTTCACAGAGGGAGAGAGATCACAAGGAGGCAGAGAGGCAAGCAGAGAGAGAGAGGGGGAAGCAGGCTCCCCGCTGAGCAGGGAGCCCAATGCGGGCCTTGATCCCNGGGGCTAGCCACACTGGTTCTCTACTGGTTCTCTTGCCATTCCTTTTCAAATCAATCCTATGTCTGCCTCAGGCTTGATACAATTGTTTCTTTTGCCTGAAGTGTTCTTCCCACACATACACATATGAATTAACTCCATCTCTTTAAATTTTTGCTCAAACATTTTCTCCTTAAAGAGACCTAACTTGTTCTTCTATTCCACCCACCTAACCCTGTTATTTTCCTCCCATACTCATTATTATCTTATACAACATGACCTATAATTATAATGCATTTATTTCTTATATTTATATATAATGTCCAATATTTAATGTCTAATGTCTGCATTAGATTTGAGGCTCTAGAAAAACAGAAATTTTGTCTTTTTTGTTTATTGATGTATCACACCCTGAAATAACACCTGGTATAAGATAAATATTATATGTATGTATGCATAAAATACATATTTTATATGTAAAATGTGTATATTACATGTAAAATCTTTAAATACTTCAATTAATTCTTTCTATGTTCTAGGCTCTATATTATGTAGTTTTTCATGTATTCATTTACTGAAATCTCACAAGAACTCCTTGAGGCAAGTACTTTTATTCATTAGAAAACTGATGTTCAGAAGTTAATTAGCATGTCCAATGTCAAAGACTTAATAAGTGACAAAACCAACATTTGAATCTACTCAACTGGCTCCTGATCTAGGTGCTTAACAATTCACTACACTATATCAAATAATAGTTGAATAGAAAAAGGAGAGAAAGATAATATATTGCAGGCAGAGAAAAAGTATACATTATGTAGCACAGAGCCAACCCTTAAACGTTCATGGGACGAACTGGGATGATGTGGGGGTGAAAAAAAGCAAGTCACAGAAGACTACATACAATAATGTGCCACTTGAAAAAAAGATTTTAAAAAGTAATACTAACATCTTTTTTGGAGATGAGAAACTACTAGAACAGGTCAAGGAAATGAAGAACAGAAGTTTTCTGGTTGCAGGCACAGGAATTGATTAGGTAGAGGTTTCAAGAAGGAAAAATATATGGAAAATATTCAATTCCTGAGTTGGATGTTCACTTCGCACATGTTCATTTTACTACTATACTTCATAGCTTAATAGATGTTACATACATTGCTTTATGTTTCAAGTATCATATGATAAATGTAAATACATCTACAAAATCAATAAAACAAATAAAAAGTGACAGATTAAATAAAAGGTTGAAGTGGGAAGAACAATACTTTAGTCAATAGTTTTTATAAACACAAACCAATCCTATACATGTCTGTGAATATCTGTTTGTGTGATTATAACTATTACCAAGCTTTAATGAGTGACTATGAGCACCAGGAAGTTGGTATGGGGGAGCAACTGGTGGAGAGGATTTTCACTTGTTAGTCTTGCCTACCATGCTCCTCCATTATCTACATGGAAGTCACACGATATTTATTAAATGTGGATGATCTGCAGCCACTTCCTTTTCTAAATCATCCCAATGTCTTTCTAAAGTAATCAAAATAAACTCTAAATGTGCATACTCTTACAAACCATTATTGAGCCATCTCTAGCCTTCTCCTTTGACTTCATCTTCCATTCACTGTTACCCAATTTAACCAATGACATTCTTTCCATTCCTGAGTTTGCAGGCAATTCTCTTTCCCTGAATATCCTTCCTGTCATTCAGAATCTTGGTGTCAATATCATCTTCCCAAAATAGTCTTTCTCCAGCACTTAATCCAAGTAACCACGTTGGCTTTCTGCATCAAATCACTACATTTAGATCTCTATCAGCTTTCATTATTTGATATTTTCTGTTGGCTTGCTAATAAATTTTCTGTCTTCCACAACTAGAATGAAAACTCCAGGTCACAGAGGAGGTTGTCTTTTAACCATTGTACCTCCAGAGCTTAGAAAATTGCCATTATAAAGAGGATATTCAATATTTCTTAGTAAAAAATAAAAAAATATAGAGATTATTATTTTACAACTCTCTGATGTAGAAAAGGCATTCATAGTCCCAAAATTTTACCTTAGTATCAATGAGTATTTTAGACTATGTAAGGTCATAGTTAATAATAAAATACATTGATTATTTTTACCTAAACAGACTGGATTTAAGTAACTGTTACTTTATGTAGGGTTCGATTTTCAGAGTTAATCAGAATTGGTATTATATTAAGCACAGGAAAACAATGTAATGGTTTTTCTTTGGAAGACTAGAATTGTGATATGAGAACTATAAAAGTGAAGAAAAAATATGGTACAGCTTTAAAATATATATCTAAATTATATTCTATAATAATGACTATTAAGTGATAGCTGCTTCAATTTATTGAGTACTTACAATTTGTCTTCAGTGTTTTGAATATATTATCTCAATCTTTCTAACAATATAAGAAATAAGCATCATTATCATCACTTTACAGATGAAAAAACTGAGGGTCCATGATTTTAGGTAAATTGTTTTGTGTCACGGCTGGTACATTGCCAAGGCTAGAATTCAAACCAAGGACTATCCACACAGCAAGCCTGTGATTATTCTATTAACTTGCATTGCCCTATCTTTTAGCTTAGCAGTATTGCTAAATATTACACAAGTTTGTTGTAACATAATACATAAACTTCCAAATAGTATTGTTTCATTAATGGCATTTGTCAAATGACTATGGGATAGTGGTTGATGAGCTCAGCTATATGAAAAGCATGGAGGAAGTAATCAAGCTTGATGACATACAGGATCTCAGCAATTTCAATTTAAAAGTTGTGGGAAAGATTATTAGAAAAAGGGAGGTAAGGGGTGCCTGGGTGGCTCAGTGGGTTAAGCCTCTGCATTTGGCTCAGGTCATGATCTCAGGGTCCTGGGATCGATGCCTGCATCAGGCTCTCTGCTCAGCAGGAAGGCTGCTTCCCCCTCTCTCTCTTCCTGCCTCTCTGCCTACTTGTGATCTCTCCCTCCGTCGAATAAATAAATAAATAAATAATCTTTAAAAAAAAGGGGGAGGTAAGGATTATCAATTTGAAAGTAAAGGTGTGGAATCTAAGGGCCTCATGCTAGAAGCATCACCCAGGTGTACCCTACAATTATGTGAGTCTTCAAATTTCTAATTGAATTTAGTAGTCCTACACTCAGAAATCTCAGCCCACCTAACTGGTATGTGTGTTCCCCCTAATTTGCAACTCTGTAACTCAGTAAGGTACAGAAATCATCAATAAAATTCAAACTATTAATAATTGTGTATTACATGTACGTATAAGTTTCATGTTTATTATGGCAATTTGTGGTTGTTTAAGTATTGATGGTTGGATAGTTTGACAGTTATACACTAGTTTTAAATTTTTAGTTGGAAATATTAGATTAAAAAATTAGATGTGGTTTTACTTGTAAGATAAGAGAACTCCATCAGTTTGAGGAGAGTGTTTCTTTATGAGAACATTGTTCATTGTCTTTCATTTGTAAGCATCATTCAAGTGCTAGTTAGGGATGGACAACTGTCCAGGCTGACAGTGAATGTGTGTGAGAGAATCAGATATACCAAGTTTGTAAATGACATCTAAAGTCAAGGATATTTAATTTTCTAAGCATATAAGTGGAACTGTTGGGAAATTTAATCTATTATGTTTTCAAGACAATTAAGCATTGAACAAAGAACACCTGAAGTCATCTTTCTTATTTTATATAAAATTACTAAATTTACAAAAAAATTAAGATTCAGAGGTAGAGCTAAAAGGTTAAGAAAAAAAACTAATTTCCCATTGACACATTTATCAACTTAAATATAAGTCTTCTTTAGAAATCAGTTGACTGCACTGAAAAAAAAATGATTGTTTTTCCCCCTGGATCAGGAAATCTTCAAAATATTAGTCAGCTAGTCTGAGCTCAAACTCACTCATGGTCCACATAATCCTGTCTTTTATTTGACCGGCTCATGTTAGCATCCTCAAGTTGCTAAAATTTCTACCTAATAATCTCTGGACTCACACCATGGCCTGGGAAAAATGTCAGACAGGTTTCTTGAATGTTACTTGAAAGTTTACGGTCCCCCAGGTGACAGCCAATGCCACAGCTACATGGAGTGTGGGGCAGCATGTGGAGCAGTTACGTCAATGACGCTGTGATGGTATCCTTCACTGCCCTGCACTGTCTTCAACTTGTCAGCAAATAATATGGGTTAGGACTGTTTTACTAAACATACCACTTAATAAACACATATTTTCAGTATGTGATAGAGAGTTACTGCAGTGGCTAAAAGAGGTAATTCCCTTAAAAATCATATATATAAATATTACTTTCTTAGAATTTTTGGGTAAAATGCCAAATTCCTTTTGCCACCTTCTGTATTCACTCAACTAGGGATAATCTGAAATCATTATTATGCTAACTGAGATCGTAAATTTCATAATTTTATCGCAATGTGGCTTTTTGAACTCTGTGTCATAATCGTTCCTGTTTCAGACACTGAAAGAACAACAACAAATTTGATGGGTTAAATACTTGGGTTAGAAAATAGTTCTGATCAAGAAAGGACAGCAACTCGTGACAGAATATAGGTAAGAGATATTTCATTTTAAGGAACAAATATTTACCTGTGAGCCTGTGGAATAGCGTCCAGGAGTTCGAGAACCAGATGTTTTCCCTGAGCCAATGGAACTCTCTGTACTTTTGCCACTACAACAATGCGTTCGCAGGCATTTCCCATACTCTTTTCGTACCTAGCCAATTAAGATATTAAATTCTGTTAGCACGTAATTCACTTCATCTGGGAACTTGGTATAAAATGTATGTTTCATTTTCAGATAATTAATATTATTATATTCTTGCCCTACAGATACAAGAAAGTCTGTTCAGCATATATTTTACGATATAAAAGAATAGTCAAGCCACCAAGCTAGAAATTTTACATAACTGGAACCTTTTAAAATACACACACGTTCACACACACATGTCCAATCATGCTATAACTCTACTACCTCTTAGTTCAAAAACCAAAAAGTTAAGACTCTTTAAGACACTATTTTTAGCCTCATAAATTTGATTTGAAGTAGCCCATTGGTGCAATTGTTCTTTGAATTGAGGTCTAGTGAGAAAGCCACAGAGAGAAGAGGGGATGGAGAAAGGGAGGGAGAGGGGGAGAGAGAGGAAGAGAAAAAAGAAAAAGAATGTATAAACACAGAAAAAAGGAATGTGTTGGGTTAAATTTCCTTTAAATCTATTTCTCTGAAATTTATTTCCCCTAAAAGAGGTTAGAATATAAAATTCAAAATATTTTTATTTCCTCATAATAATTCTATTCAATAATCAGAGATTGCTTTGCTTTATTAAATTCTTAATCCTGCCTGTAGTATAAAATCATGGGAAAAAGAGGAGATAAACATTTTTTTTGGTTGATGTTTTCAAGCAGGAAAACATAACAATGTCTGGGAAAACTTTATCATGTTTAAAATTTTTATTACTGCCTCTTTAATCAAACAAGACATACAAAAATAAACAGTAACTGACCTAAATCATACTTCCACTATCTACAACAACAAAAATAATCCTCAACTAAAAACACACTCTGGGACATTTTATTGGTTATGCATTCCAAATATATGTTCATTATGAATTAGCACTGTATGTATAATTATCCTTAGCTCTTTACATACTGAATTCACATGAGTTCATCCTTTCCACAATTTGTGACAATGTAATATCCCAATGTGATTTTATTTAAAGTGAAGTTATAAATACATGCTTTTTTGAGGGACATTATTTAGAATCAAAAGCAAAAAAATTAGTCTGAATGATAATTAATATTAGCATTCAAAACTAAAATACTGTATCTTAATATTAGAAATTTCATTCTATCAAAGATACAGCAGCAAGAGAGACAGAATACATTCAGGTTTGCTTGAAGAATTCACATTTATTAAATGCTTATTCTGTGATAGGAACAACAATCTATCAAAGCATGAAGGAGGAATGCCTGCTGGCAATAAGAAAGGGGACCCAGGAAGGCTTCTCAGAGAAGAGGATTTCTGAGAGAATCTTCAAAAGATAGGTTGGAATCTGTTAGAGAATGAAGTTGAAAGTAAAGACAGACAAGAGAGACAAAGCCATTCTAGGTATTGCGAACAGGGTGAGAACTTTTGAGGACTTGCTCTGATCTGGAATACCAGCATTACATTCTTTAATATATTTTAAATTATAGTGATATGTTTTACAACCAATCTCTGCTATGGTACATTTATGAATAATTAGAAATAATTAGTTTCATTCAGTGTTTAAAAGCCAATTCACATTTTGTTTATTTAAAAGAAATAAGTTGATACCTACTTGTGTATGTGAGTGTCTAATATATATGTGAGGTTGGGAGTATGGAGTGAAGAAGCTTCTAATTTTTAATTGCTATTTACTAAGAATTATGCTAGGTCCCTCCCTCAAAATGACTCTGGGAAATAGTTACTACCTACATTTTACAAATAAGAATACTGAAAATGTGAAGCAATGAAAATAAACTGAAAAATTGAAAAGATTAAGCAATATGCCTTATGTGAAAAAATCCACATCTTATAGGTGTTCTATGGTCTGATAGCTCTTTTTAAGAGGCCACATTTCTAACATTACTATATTAACATTATTATTAAAGTATTCTATTAAATTATCCCTTTCTCTGTATCTGGAAAAACCACTGTAATTAGAATTTGAGAAAGCTTAAAATTATCTCTACCCAAAGATAAGCACTATCAATTACAGATTAATATTAGTCCTGAATTAATGAAGTATTTCCAAGAACAAAAACACTGATTATAATCTATGTCCCACTTTGTTTTTCCTAATGTACTCAACAGTATATTTTCTTTTTAGAAAAGAAAGTGTTTTTTAATGAAATGATTTAAACCTAAACAAATATTTTAGGAGGGAGAGATAGAGAAAGAAAGAGAAAAAGAGAACCACTACCATTTCTGTTACAAAGGCAGCAATATTGTATAAGCCACAGGAATTAATCATGGACTATTTTCATTTTCCAACAAAGGTTAAATGTTCTGAACTGGTTATATAAATGACCAGCAAACCAAGATATCTAGTGATGCCAAGTTCCATATGTAGGTGTATTACTTACTGAATCTTTACTGATTTTATTTTTCTGTGATTAGTTTTGAAATGCTAAGCATGTATTTTAAAATGAAAAAAAAAAAAGCAAAATAACATGGACTGTATCTATGAGATATTTTTCTTTAGATTACATAAAAACTATTTGTTCAATCATTCGCATATTCTAATCCACTATTTCACGTGATACTCCATCTCACCACAACCAGATATATCTTAATATTTTAATATTGTTCTAGAATATAGAAGATGGGAAAGAAAATAGACCTTACCAATGGAATATTTTTTTTATACTCTCAGATCAGAAATAAAATAATTAGGATACCCTCTGAGGTTTACAATTGAGTGCATAACAAAAAAAGTGATAACTTTAATGTCACCAGTAGAAATACTGGTATCAATCATATCATGCAGTCCACACTCAGAATAGGACTGATAACACAAAGTTTGATTTTTGTAATAGTTTAATCAATCAACAAATATCCCTATAAGGCAAAATATCTCAAAATGGAATATTTCATATTTCTCTAATCAAAATATATGACAACTACATCAGCATGGGCACATTATTGAAATTCAATCAGAAGGCTTAAGATAAACTTCTTAAGAGAATTAAGATTGTTAAAATGTGCATACTATCCAAAGCCATCTATAGATTCAATGCAGTCTCTCAAAATTCCAATGGTATTTTTCACAGACACAGAAAAAACAATCTTAAAATTTGTACAGAACTACACACACACACACACACACACACACACACACACACACACACCCCAAAGGCCCAAGTAATCCTGAGAAAACACAGCTGGAGCCATCACACATCTTGCTTTCAAACTATACTACAAAGCTGCAGTACTTAAAACAGTATGGTGTTGGTATAAAAATAGACACATAGACCAAAAGAACAGAATTAGCCCCAAAATAAATGCTTGCATTCACTGTCAACTAATATCTGACAAAGGAACCAAGAATACTTGACAGGAAAAGGACAATCTCTCCACTAAATAGTTTTGGGAAAACCAGGTAACTACATGCAGAAGAATGAAATTGAACCCTATCTTGCACTACTCACAAAACTTAACTCAAAATGAATTTAGGACTGAAACATATGACCAGAAGGTATAAAACTCCTAAAAGAAAATGTAAGGGAAAGGCTTCTAGACACTGGTCTTAGCAATGATTTTTGGATATGACATCAAAAACAAAAGCAACAGAAACAAAAATTAATAAGTGGTACTACATCAAACTAAAAAGCTTCTGCACAGCAAAATAAAAAATCAACGGAATGAAAGGGCAATCTGTAGAATTGAAGAAAATATTTGCAAATCATATTTCTGTAAGGGGTTCACATTCAAAATATATAAAGAACTCATATAACTCAGTAGCAAAAACCAAAACAATCCAATTACAAATGGACTGAGGAAATGAACAGACATTTTTCTTGAGAAAACAGACAAATGACCAATATAAAAAGACACTTAATGGCACGGATCAGGGAAATACAAATCAGAACCACAATGAGATACCACTTCACATCCGATAGAATGGCTATCATCAGGAAGACAAGAGAAAAAAAAAAAAGAAAACAAGAGATAACAAGTATTAGTGAGGATGTGGAGAAAAGGGAGCCCCTGTGCACTGTTGATGGAAATGTAAATTGGTACAGCTATTATGTGAAACAGTATGGATTTTCTCATAAAATTAAAAACAGAACTACCATATGATCCAGCAATCTAACTTCTAGGTATATCTCCCCAGGAAATGAAATCAGAATCTCAAAGAGATATCTCCACCCCTATGTTGATTGCCTCATTATTCACAATAGCTAAGACATGGAAACACCCCCTGTGTCAATCAACAGATGAATAGATAAAGAAGATGTGGTACATACACACAATGGAATATTGTTCAGCCATGAAACGAGAAAATCCGGCCATCTTTGACAACCTGGATGAAACTTGAGGGCATTATGCTAAGTGAAATTAGTCAGATAGGAAAAGACAAATACTGTATGATAACACTCATATGAGCAAAGAGCTGAACGTATAGAAACAGAATAGAATGGTGGTTACCCAAGACTGGGGGTGGAGGAAATGGGAAGATATTGGTTAAAGGGTACAAACTTCCAGTTATAAGAAGAATAAGTTCCGGGCACTAATGTATAGGAAGATAATGAAAGTAAAAAAAACCTGTATTATATACTTGAAAGTTGCTAAGAGAGATCTTAAATGTTCTCACCACAAAAAAAGAAATGGTAACCATGAATTGATGGAAGTATTAGCTAACATTATGGTGGTAATCATTTTATAATACATGTGTATCAAATTAACACATTGTAGGCCTTAAACTTATACAATACTATATGTCACTTATATCTCAATTTAAATAAAAGAATAAAAGAAAAATCTCCTAAGACATTTTTTGCAATTTCAAACAAAAATACCTGTTTTGTTTGCTTGTTTTATAAGGAAAAAGGTAAATGTTTCCATGTTTTCTATATTCTCTGATGTTGGGCCATGTTCTTGCCACCCAATAAAAATGCCACCAAGATTAGAAAATTCAAAACATAAGATGGATGAAAGAATAATGTGCTTATTACTTGTTATTATAAATCATAGAAGTAAGCTTCTAAAGCAGGGATTGTAAATTTTTTCATAAGGGCCAGATAGTCAATATTCAGGCTTTGTCAACCAAGAGGCAACTAAGGATGCTGTTTATGTAGTTAATTTTAAATTTTAAATGTAACCACTTAAAAATATAAAAACCATCCTTGGCTGACTTGCCATAAAAATTAAAGGCAGCTAGATATATTTGAGACCCATGACCTGTTGTTTGCTGAAGTCTGTTCTAATGAATCACAAAATTGAGCTTGATGACATTTTTTTTTAAATTTCACTTATGTTAAATATTGTGACTAAAAACTCTAGACTTGTTTTTGTATCTTAAGGTTTAATATCTCTTCCTGTATATGAAAATAATCCCTATTACACTAGTCATGTATGTTTGTAAGAAAAGAAAAATAAAAATAGTTATTGGGAAAACCTAAAAGATATTGGCTGATAGAAATACTCAAAATCAAAATAATTAACACATAAAGTACAAAAAATATTTCTGCTCTAAAGAAAATTTTTATATAATATTAAAATTTTAAATTTTGTTAGTCCAAATTTCTAGCTAATGTAATGTATAAATGCACATTTTTTGATACCTAATGTAAAATAAAGATAATAGGTAAATCAGGTTCACTATACTTGAAGATGTTAAAATTGCTAAATGGCAGGCGCCTGGGTGACTCAGTGGGTTGAAGGGTTAAAGCCTCTGCCTTCAGCTCAGGTCATGATCTCAGGGTCCAGGGATCAAGGCCTGCATAGGGCTCCTTGCTCAGCAGGGAGCCTGCTTCCTTCTCTCTCTTTCCCTGCCTCTCAGCCTACTTGTGATCTCTCTCCCTCTGTCAAACAAATAAATACAATCTTTTTTAAAAATTGCTAAATGGCCCAATATTCCCTTATTTATACAGACAAATGCTACCTTTTCCCTTAATCTTCAATTTCACTCCCATCATTTTACATATATTTCTTGTGACAATCAGTAATATCTTTCTTCTGTCAAAATCTGGAAGATTTTTTTCCCAAATGCTTAGTTTCCCTGACTTCTCTGAAAAGTTTTACAACACTGGCTGCTGTCTACTTTTGGATATTTTTTCCTATCTTTAATTTAGTATATCATCTTGATCCTGATTTTATTCCTTGGACACTACCTTTTTCCATCTCTATTCCTACTCAGCACTCACATGTCCTACTCTTTACATTCCTCAAGTGTGGTAGACTGCTAGCTGTTTATAACACTTAATTCCTCATCTTTCTGAGGTAAAAAAGTTAGACCATGTTTTCTAGTCTTCTTTGCAGTTTATGTGGTACCATCAATAGTGTCCTATCTGATGGAAGTTGAGTAAAAGTGATGTAAGCCTCTTTCAGACCTTTTACACAAGATCCTCTCTTTCTCAGACTGCCTCCTCAATGTTAATACTCAAGGTGATTGTGGAAATCATATATTGAGGTTAGTTGAGACTTCATCAGCCTGTGTCTTCCATGAGGTACCACCATCAATTGGGCCATAAGTAAAAAAAATAGATATTTTGGGGTTAAGCCACTGCAATTTTAGGAGGTGTGTGCACTAAATATTTGGGAAGGTTCATCCATTGTAAATATAACCTCTTTTCTAAATTAATTCTACGGGCGCCTGGGTGGCTCAGTGGATTAAAGCCTCTGCCTTCGGCTCGGGTTGTGATCTCAGGGTCCTGGGATTGAGGCCCGCATCGGGCTCTCTGCTCAGCGGGGAGCCTGCTTCCTCCTCTCTCTCTGCCTACTTGTAATCTCTCTCTGTCAAATAAATAAATAAAATCTTTAAAAAAATATATTAATTAATTAATTCTAATTCAATACATTAGAATCCATCCATTCCCTTATAACCTCTTCACTTTTCTATAACTTACATTTATAGGCCTGAGTCATCATTACTATTCTAGCCTTATTTATGATCATGTCAACACATTTTTTGATACCTAACACCATATACAATTGAAACAGAATATGACTGGACTCATCTTGACAAATGGACACCCATCTCAAGTATTATTTTAGGTCCTATCAGTCTCTCAAATAAAAAATCACAGACATAGATATCTTTACTCTTTTTTTTTTTTATTTTCCAAAGAAAAATTTTAGGTGCTGTTTCTTTCTTAGAAGAAATTTTCACATTTTGACATTTCATTTTCAGAGCCACCTCTCGATATCTCATAATTATTTTTATTACCTCCATGTTACACATGAAGAAATTGGGGCATGAGCAGGTTAATTAACTTGCCCAAAGTCATGTAAGCTTTTAAACAGAGAAACTAGAATTTAGACCCAGACAGTCTTGGCTCAGGGGTCTATGTGATTGGAACTATAATGATCACATTTTTAATAGAGTTAAAAAGTATAAGATGAGAAAATCCAACTTGAGATTTCTAAAAATGCAATGGAAGCATTTAGTGGCTAAAATTAACTTTGAAAATGAATATTTTAGGTCCTTGTAAATGTGAAAAATCACAAAAACACACCAGCATGAAAAATTAAATATTGCATCCTAATCATCAAACTCATATTTTATAAAAGATGCTTTTAAAGACAAGTACAGAGACCATTACTAAGTATGTCATCATTCATTAAAAAACATAAACGTTATCATAAAATGTTAATCATTCATATTTTCCAGTATATACAAACTGGTTTTTAAAGAAAAACAGGAAAATATATATTTCCTATACACACACACACACACACACACATATCTATCTCCACCCCACAGCTCCATAACATCTTAGAAACGCTATTTCTAATACACAAATTCCATGTGTTTCTCAATAAAAATATTAAAGACTATGAAGTCAAGTCTACAAGAGTATAATGTGTATTATCCAAATCAGATAATATTCTGATTTTTTTTGCTATTAAACACATTCACCAACTATTATGCTTCTGTTTCGTGTCTTTTGTCTTACTATTGTAAAAATAAAATTAATGAAGTAATATATTTCTTAGAGACCAAAACATCAAGAATGATTTATGTTATGGTTGCTTTTCTATCCTGAGATATATGCCATTATTTTTGAATAGAGAATTTTTGCTTACCTTCTTTTGTAGGACACAATGGAAAATGAATATAAACATTCCCTGTAGAGAATTGAATATGGTGAAGAGATACGCCATGATGACTGTGCTTTCATTAATATACATGAGTCCAAAGGCCCAGGTCAATCCTAATAGGCAGAGAAGAGCTATTGCACCTATAACCCATGACCTGTAGAGAGAAAAGAAAATTAAGGGTTATCAAATGATTGGTCTTTAGTTAGCACAATCATATCATATCAACAATACTGACACTGAAAAAAATGTTACGGTAAATTTTATTGACAGAAAATGTAAGACAGGTGGTATAAGTACTTTAAGATTTTAATGGGGACTACAAGTTTTCAAACTTGAGGAGATATACATGAATGAGAATGTTATGAACACAGAAATTCATTTAAGCAAAAGCAGATTTGTACTATTAAATTATTCATGTATTTGCAGCACATATGCAAATGATATGGAGATGTAATTATGGTGAATGGCAAGGGGGAAAAAGTCTATAAAGCTATGTTAGTTTCCACTGGCCTCATTGTTATGATAACATTTGTTTGATTGGACTCTCTCCATTAGTGCTTCATCTGATACACTTTTAACACATTTTTCCAAATTTCCTCTTTTTCCATAAAAATTTTAGTGTTTACTGACAAAAACAGAGCTTGGATTCAAAGGAATGAGTATATGGAATATATGTACAAATTTTGAAAGTTCTAGTTGTCTGATTCTATAGTTATGTAAAACAAGTGTGATACAGTGGATGGAAAAAATTTTCCACTCTAGATCACAATCTGTGTTTTTCGGCCTTTGGATTGCTGTCTTCTAGGTTAAGTTGGACTAGACTTTGAAAATCAACAACTGGCAGCTTTGCTGAAAAGAGGATTAAGAGCTCAGGGCACCTTCATCCCTTTGAAGGGTCTGTAAACTCGAAGGAGAAAATGAAGCTGAGAATGGGATGGGGTGGTATGAACAAAGTAGGCTAAAATGGAAGACAATTCTCACTCTCCATTTCCTCAGTTTCCTCCAGCTGCCATTCGCAATGGTAATCAACAGGTGACAAAAGTCCATATATTTGTGGCCGTGTATTCTGTATTTACTATCACCATAAAATGAATCTTTCCAATAAATGGGAATCTAATAAGTGAAAATGGAATCCTTCTCAACTGCTCTCTAAGTACATAGGAGAATAGGACCAAACCAATCTAGATCTCTACATACTCATGAACCCACCCTTTCCTTTCCCAGAACACCCTCCTTGAAAGAGTAAATATTTCTTTTCAGCAGACTATACTCCTCCACTTGCATTGTCTAAGGAAGAAATATTTATGAGGATTGAAACTTTGCAAAATGAAGGGGTTAAAAGAAACCACACGTGTATTTACCAAATCCAAAGCTGGGTTGCATAAAGTTTTCAGAGAGCGCTATGTCTTAAGAAAGATATGGTCCCAAAGTAGTCAATTAGTATTAAAGTCTTATTAAAATTCATCATGACTATTTACTATTTTTCTTCTACAACCATCAGTGGCTATATTGCCTATTCAAATATCCCCTAAATTTAACATGTTCAATTTAAAACATTAACGTTGTTGAACAAAGAATCCCTAAAGGAGGCTTGCCATTCTATGTGGCATGTTTGCTTATATGAATCAGAAAACATCTTAGATATTAATATTTTATTCTAAAATTAAACTGAAAAATATGGGAACTCTCAAGGTAAAGCTCTCAGCTTCTTAAGGGCATTGGAAAAAGGAAAAATGGAAAGAATACCATTAAATCAAGGCAAAATTGCTATTTCAATTTAGAAATAAAATGATAGAATAAAATACTCAGGTCAGCTAGTATCTACTGGAAAACACGTGATGGGCCCAAGAGTTAATGATATAAAAACTACAATGAGCCCAATTTCTAAAGAAAAAAAAAAAAAAAGAGCATGAAGAAGTAAGTGAAATGTCACTGGAGAAAATGAAAATAAAGGACTCTTCACCAGAAGAACAAACTGAAAGTCTAGAGTAAGGTCACCCATAAATTGCCCCAATCTTAAGTTTATTGTGTCAGGACACATAATTTTAACGTACAAAAGAAAAAAGCCCAAATATCAACATTCGAGTTTATTCTTATTAGATTAGTACAGACTTGTAGCTTTGTTTTAGAAATTTAAAAGCTATATTCATAAACAGGTCATTAATCAAGTGACATGTGTCAAAATTGAAAGAGGTAATTTTCCATACATCAAAATGAATTTGTGAAGGAGACATTTTTTCCCTTTTTGGATATTTAAAATAGAAATTCATTAATATCCATTGCAATTGGGTAGCTTCATACTCCTAGGTCATTTGGAAGACACACGGCTAGATCACAAAATAATTTTAGATGAGCGATGTCCAAACAAACAACAGAAATGACGACATATGAAGCACAGAGGAACACATCACAATGAAAGGAGGAGGCTATTAAAAGCGAAACAAGTCTGTACCACATGAAGTTGCTACGAGTGTGGCACTGATTTCAGGTGATATCCCATTAAAAGAGGTGAAGCAGAATTTGTTTTTGGCAATACGCCTGCAGCATATTTATTCTGCATACGAGCTGTATGCCTGATTATTTTCCTGCACAGTTTGCTCTTCTGCCTCAATGTGAATGACAGAAGCTCTAATGATTTTTCAGTACTGATCTGACAGCTGGTTCATGGGACCACACTGATAAATGGAATTTATCAGCCATTCAGGTCATTCTTACTTGATGAAGGGTCTGTTATCCTCATAGCTAAAGAATGCATAGACATAAAGACAAGAACACCAACATTAGCATTTTATGACAACGATTTTCAAATGAAAAATATTCTCCTGGTCCCCAAAGGCCTCTGTACCCCACCTCCCTAAAAGGCATCATAACCTTCCCTTTTTGTCCAGAAGGTAAATCCTAAAATGACCATGAGAACTTACATAACAAGGAATAAAATCAATTCACAATACTGCAATATCTCTTATGAGACTAAAAAATTCCATTTTTTCATCGTGTGTTCATATTACTTGTGACTTGACAGAGACATTTATTTCTTAGAGATCGCATTTCTCTAGAGAATGAGAAATCTTATGAGCAATCTGGAAAAGGCTTGGGGGCATACTTAAAATGACAGATTTCATGTCACCTAAAGGTATCCTTATTCTGTAATATCAGTAGGTAAGATTACTTAATTATGGACAGTACGTTTCTAAGTAATTTTAACTTGCAGATGATTGACCTGAGTTAAATCTGAACACTATAGCCCTTTGAAAATAATCGATCCTGACTACTTTAAAATTCTGTTAATGTATTATGAAAAAAATCTGGATACTCTTTGGTAGTAATAGAAGCAAACATACAGCGCCTGTTCATTATCACTTACATTAACTAATTTATTGTGTTATCACTCCGATAAAATAAGATCGCAGTGCCAATTGTGAAGATAAGTTAGGGAACATTTTGGATCATCTTTTTATAAACAGTCTGTTAGTGAATTGTGATAGAACAGAAAAGAAAGGAAACTGTTCTTTTCTTTCTTCTTAGGGCAATAGTTTTTAATATTACACATACACAAATAAAGCTTTTAGACCCCAAATGTGATGTATTTTTGAATAAAGAGAACTACTGAAGGGAAACCTCACTATACAAAATGATCAAAGAGTAGAGAATGGAGGAAGAGTCTGGGATTTATTTATTTATTTGTTTGTTTGNATTTATTTATTTATTTGTTTTTTAATTTTATTCATTTGACACAGAGAGAGAGATTATAAGTAGGCAGAGAGGCAGGCAGNGTTTGTTTGTTTATTTATTTATTTATTTTTTAATTTTATTCATTTGACACAGAGAGAGAGATTATAAGTAGGCAGAGAGGCAGGCAGAGAGAGAGGAGAGAGGAGGAAGCAGGCTCCCTGCTGTGCAGAGAGCCCGATGTGGGCCTCGATCCCAGGACCCTGGGATCATGACCTGAGCTGAAGGCAGCGGCTTTAACCCACTGAGCCACCCAGGCGCCCCAAGAGTCTGGGATTTAAAGCCAGTTTGCCTAGTTCACATCCTAAATGAGCCACTTAACTAGCTAAAGGCAACAAATCAGTTAACCCATGGATGTGTCAGTTTATACAGCTATGAAGTGGTGATAATTATATGTAGGTTTCTTGTATAATGAAATTATACATTATCTATAAAGTACTTAGAACAGTGCCTGACATGTTTTATGTACAGTAGAGACTATATTATTATTATTAGATTATTTAAGGCTAGAGTAAATTCACACTGAAAAGATAGAATCTCTCACCCAAAGAATAAATCACCAAATAATAGATGTTGAGTAGGTAAATTCATTTGAGGACATTTCAGGAGCAATATTATGCAGCAAAATAAATGTGGTGGAAATAGGCTTATAAATGGAGCAGGGAATGACTAATTGTGCTGTCTAATATGGTGACTACTGGCCTGTGGGTTTATTTAAATTTAAATTCTTTAAAATTAAATAAAGTTTAAAATTCAGTTCCTTAGTCACACTAGTTACATTACAAGCACTCAAAAGCTTCAGTAGCTGCCATATTGGACAGTGTAGTACTAGAACATTTCTGTGTTCACAGAAAGTTCTACTGGACATCACTGGACTAGGACAATCAAAGAGGGTTTTAAGCCAGAAAATGGAATTCCAAGTGATATTTAAATAATGCCATGGATGCGTGAAAGGTAAACAGGGAAGAATTTCTAAGAATTGCTCATACATAACAGTTGTGACATGTTCCTAGAAAGAAAATCTTGTACTTATACCAATATTGAAAATTTATAAAACATAATAGAATGATATTTATTCCAATATATTCATTCCCATTGCATCAGTATATTCCATCTGTGATTCTAAATTCATGACTGGAATAACTATTTCTACCTTAATTTGTATATAGTCGGATATCGAGTAAAGAAAGTTTCAAAGGTTAGCATATAGGAACATGTGCAAACATGATGTACAAAATTGTACTGAGCTATCTAAATGTTTCAAAAAAGAAAATACGAAACTTGCACTGTAATCGCTGGAGTGAGATGTTTTGCCATTAATGTGAAATAGCAAAAAAGGGTACAATTCAGCAGTTTTTGTGGGCAATTGTGGGAAAACGCCAGTAGTTTCACTCAATAACAAAGATTGTAATTCCAGCCTCACTTACAGTTAGCTATAGCCATGCATTTAAGTCATGTCCACTGGGATGTGAACAGAAGTGAACTGAGACATTTCTGGGTCTTGCCAATTAAAGGACTAGAATAGGGCTCCCCTTGACCATTTTTCTTCCCCTTTGTTAGAAGAAAATGACAACAGAGCCTCAGACTCAGAAATGGAAGCTGTTTTTTGATGTGGAGCAACGGTATTAGATTAAAACCACGTTTATATAACCAATTTAAGCCACTTTATTTTACAGTATTTCTTTTACAGTGGCTTAGCCCGTGCAATAATTAGGAAAGCATGTAATGTATCTTTTAGCTATAAGAATGACCAGTTCATATGTAACATCGAAATCCATGCTAATGGACAAAGAACTATTCATTGATTTGTTTTCAGAGTATCATAAATAATATACAATAATTCAGAATCTAAGGATCACTGAAGATTATAATATGTCAGTGCATTCCATCATTTTGTCAGGTCTTCTGTTGGCTTAGAGAATCGAGTTCATAAAGTCTCTCCACTAAATTCAAGTTAAATTGATAGTAATGTTACCAGCAGTTATGGTGGCAAAGTTATTTGCTATTGATTCACTTAAAAAATATATATCTACAGAACTAGTCTCAGAGCTGAATAATTTTCATTCTGATTTACCAATGAAAGTCTATTGAAACAAAATCTCATCCCAGGTTGTAAGACTAAAATGATTTCACTGAAGTTATTTTAAGATTTTATAAAAATATGGACACAAAGGTCTAAGATGCTCTGGGCAGATGTTAATGAGAACTTTTAGGTTATCTTGTAAGCCATGACTTTCCTAAAATGAAGTAAAATAACCTGTACATACAATTTTTAAGGAACAAATTTTAAAAAAGAACCTTGTTTCTTTAGCAAATGCATTTTCCTTTTGTCAAACATTTCATCTTATTATTTTAGTCAACTAACATCTAAAATTAAAAGCTTTAAATATTAATATCATAAAATTATCTTAAAAAGTGATCATTAGAATCAAGATAAGAATTTTTAGGGGTCTCTGCCTAGACTGATACTAATTATGCATGTATTTATATATTCTATTACAATTTCAAAGCACACAAAAGGACTATTAAAATACAGCCCTATGGAAACTTAGCTCAAAATACATCTTCAAGAGGATAGGTTTATTAGCCAAAACATTAACTTATACATACCAATAATGCTGTGATATAAAGTTTCATAATAAGTACATCAGTGTAGATAGATGATGAATGGATAGAAACAACATGAATGAATTAAGTTAGCTATAGGATATTCTTTCTCTATTTCAAGAGTTCAAAATAGAATTGTTTTTGGACATAATTTTTGACGAAACTATCTAAAATTCAAGATATAAAGAAGATAAGGTAAATAATGTAAAAATTTCCCTTCTATTATATTTACATATAGATTTTTTTTTAAATAGTGGGATAGGTAAGGTTTGGTGTGAAGGAAGATGGAGTGATGGAAGGCATCTATATAATCCCCAAGCCAAAAGATGCAGTCATTAAGTCACAGCAGGTTAAGGAAAATGAATGGCTTAGGCATAACTGTAGATCCCATTAGCATTTATCCCATTCATCCTACCAGTATGAATGTATTCTGGGATCCTCTGGAATTGTTGGGTAGTTAATAATTATTGTTGATAACTGAACTGTATGTCTAACAGTGAGAAAGAGCTATCACAGTGTACATAGATATACTGATTATTACCCCAATATTTCCAGGTTCACTATGTAGCTGAATTGACTTTCCCTAGTATAAAACTAATTCTATCAAAGGAATAAAGGCATTTTCCCTTGAATTTGCTTTGGGCTACATAGGAATGATAAAGTTAATGTCAGTGAATTTCTGAAGGTAAAATGTATTCTTCATTCTTCATACAAGAAAAAAAACCTGGTAATAATAAATACTTCTGCATCTGTACGTTAAGTAGGCTTTTCCTATTGTCCCTTAATCAGTTCTCAACTGCGGACTGAGATGTTTCAGTTCCTCATGTTCTAAAAGGAGCTGACGGCAACACGAACTAATGGACTTCACCTAGACGTGATCTTTGAGACATTACTTTGCCAAACGACCAATCCAGGGGGCCCAGGCTTTCAAAGCAGAATTGGAAAGACAAGGCCTTTTGGGACTACAATGTTCACAGAATAAACGAAATAGTGGAGAGAGGAAGGAAAGTAACACCTTTACTTGCACTAATTTCCCAGCAGCAAATGTTAGCAGGCAATGGGGGAAGAATGTTTTAAATGTCATATGTTATTCATGTTTTAAACTGATCACTTAAAAGCCACAATAGCTTAGCCAAGTAGCAACACCTAAGACAACATTAAGAGATCTACCACCCAGTGATTAAGCCATATTTAAGATAGCATAATTCAAAGAGTAGTGATCAAAGAAAGATATAATTATTTCGTATTTATAAACCTCCCTGTGTTAAAAATGCTTAATCAATTAGTAATACTTGGGATAAAAATCATGACTGTTTAGTATTTCTTGCAAATGTATTTTATATTAGTGGGATTATACTATCCTCGAATTACATTCAATTCTCTCTCTTAACTGCTATAGGAAAAGTAAAGAAAAGTCATCTAGAATATAATTCAACATTTCTGAGTAAAATATGAATAATGTTTCATTATGGTCATACATTTAAGTCACTAAATAATAAAGATATAAAAAATTCTTAGAAAAATATGAAAGTCATATAACATAAATGTAGAAATCATCAATAGCAGAGAAGATGATTATATTTCAACTATGGATTTTATTGCTATTAAAGTATTACTACTAAAAGCTATATTGCTACATTTTGTTCATACAATATTTATTAGGAGAAGAATGAAACGAACCAAATAAATAAAATAAATGCCCAGAACATATCATGAACATTTTCATTCCCATGCCTCAATGTCCCTATAATAATATTGCAGAATTGAGAGCATACCACAATATTAAATTTTTAATCACAGATTTCACACTGCTGATGAATTGGGTAAGTCTGAAAATAAATAGAATTGAGTATAATAAAGCAGGATCAATAATATGAAATAAATGGCTGATAAAACTTTAATTATATTATCTTCACAACTCAATGTTATGCAAATTTTTATAACTCAATATAACATGGTCAAAGAACTAATTTATACATGAAAGAAATTAAGGATATCAATTATGAGAATGAATAATGAACTATTATATTATACAGCTACAATCTTATTACAATTTAGTATCTCCATCTACCAGATTTATAAAAATGACTTGGTAGGTTTCACGCAAATAAGATCTCAAATTTTGGAATCCTACGTTGAAAGCAAATAATATTACCCTATGATAATTTATTAATTTTAATGTATGAAAGATAGTATAGGTTTTCCCCACTATCCAAGACTAGAGTATTCCTATGAAAACTTTCATAAGCTCAAATGGTGTAAAACAATGAAGCAGTTACATTAATTATTATGTAAAAATTTTTGAGCATTCCTAGACCCCCAAAACAATCTCTCTTGGGCTATTTTTTTTAAGTTTACTTTTTTTTTTAAAGTAATCTTTGCACCCAATGTGTGGTTTGAACTCATAATCCAGATATCAAGAGTTGTATTCTTTTCTGACTGAGCTATCCAGGCACCCCTCTCTTAGGCTTTTCTGATATCTTAGGACACATCTTGCTAACAGATGCACAAAATAAATTGAGATAAAGCACAGATGCTCACAGACACAAGGCAAACCTATGGTGACTTGATGCTGAGATGCTGAGTATAGTTCCCAAGGAAGGAGCCTGACAGCACTACTCCTGTTGCTCAGGATGTGCAGTGCTTCTATAACAGCTCCCTGCAAAACAAATGCTGAACACTATTTTCACATTTTGCCTTTTTTTTTTCAAAAAGGCCAATATCCTCTTCAGTTTTTTTTTTTCAGTTAACAAAAACAGTTACCAGAGTAGGCCTTTTGTAAAAGCAAAGTGGCTTAGTGAAAACTTTTGAAAAGTGGGAGGTATCTATATATCATAGTAACTGAAAGCCTGGACTTGCGAATCAGCTTGCCTGAGTTTGACGGCCAGCTAAGCCTTTTACCAACTCAGCAACCTTTGGCTAATTATTTAACCTCCTTTATCTTCACATTCCTTATCTGTGAAATGGGGATAAATACAGAACTTTGTTTCATGGGGCTGTTGTGTATATTAAATAAAAGGGCTTGACACACACAAAAATACAACTATACAAATTTTTAATATGCAAAAAATATTATATAAATGCTTGCTGTTACAATTACTATTGTATACTGACCTTCGGACCCACAAAAGGGGCCAAAGCAAAAAAATTACAAACACAGTGCTACGTTAGGGTTCCTTTTAAGTGTTTTGGAAATTCATATATTGAGTAGAAACCCAAAGGGGAAGAGGGAGTCACTGACTCTTTTGAATTGATCCTTAATTTTACCTTTAAAAAAGCCTCAGTTTATACAATGTTTCATTTAAATATTTCTTTTGGTTTAATAAATGCTATGAATTTTTACATTCTCAGTTGAAATGGGGTATATCTGGATTCCCAATGAACATTAAGGTAAAAACTCAGAGTTCTCTGAATTACATAAGAAAGCTAAATTTAATTCATAAGTATGTTGTATCCTCAGTGTCAAAAAGTGCACTAAGGAACAGCAAAGTCTCACTAAGTGTAATCATTTGTATTAAAAGACATAAAATCATATGTGAAATGTTCATGAAAAGTCACTAAGAGCTATATGTTCTAAAATTGGATTTCATTAATATTTTTATGATTTTTTGAAAATTTTAAACCTTGACTAGGAAAGACAAAATAAATGATATCTATATAATAAGAAATTTTTATTTCTTTTCTTTTTCTTTTTTTTTTAAATATGGAACACTTCATGAATTTATATGTCATCCTTCTGCAGGCATCCTCTTAATCTTCTCTGTATCTTTCCAATTTTAGTATATTTGCTGCCAAAGTGAGCATGGTATTTCTTTTCAATAATTTTTATCTTGTAATCAATGAAAACTGTGACTTTCGTCAGTAATATCTCAAGATCCGTAAAATATTAGCAATGAGTCAAAATCTGTTCTTTATTGATACTTATAATGAAAACCAGAATATTTCCTGGTTTACTATCTGAGGGCCAGTGTTTTTTAGACTCACACAGTCTTAGAATTTACTGATTCTTTAGAACATGTGACTACTGGCCTGATCAAATTTGGTTATTGCAATGCAAGGAGATGAAATTCTTTAAAGAGTATATTACGTACTTTCAGGGTTTCTTTTTTTAACTTAGAAGATGTACAAACTTTTAAGTAAAATAACTCAGGAAATTAATAACTTTTCTGTATTCTTGCCAAATGTGCTTTGACAGGTTGAATTGCTGTTATTCTCTTTCTCATACCATATGGTATCATCACCTCTTGTTTCAACAACTTGTAATAGAAACATTCATCATACCCCTTCTGTGAATAAACACCTTATTATAAACTGCTTGTAAGAACAACTAAAACATAAAAAAAAAGCACAACCGAGTATTTAAAACATGTCTGTACTTACTAAAGATTCCAATAAATGGAACCAAGGGAGGCACTGAAATACAATAGAAGCAGACAAGTTTTATTTAATTGTGGACAAGTAAGGTAACGCTCATAAGCTTTAGTTTACTCACCACCACAATGAGTAAAATAACCTCACTAGGATCTTTTCAGAGTTAAATGGAATCAAGGAAAGAACAGTCTATAGCTCCTATGTTATCAGTTAGTAAGAGTTATTGCTGAAAAGCACTCTGAATTCTTGAATTTTTCATTCATATGGAACAGTGAAAGTCCATTGGTAAAGAATTTGAAGAAGTTGCCCCAAAGTGCACAAGAGCTAGTTAGTTCCACAGTGAGTAGGCCTAATTAATGATTCAAGATCTTTACCATTCTACTTTTAATAAGATGTTGTTGTTTCCAATTAAATTTGTTACTAGGAATCTAATCTTCTTAAAATTATGTGAGTGAGAAAAAAATTAAGCAATATAATAAATAAATCCAATTTTATAGATGTATAAAAAGCTCCACATGGCAAAGTAAGAAATCTTAACTTGATCACATTTTAGACCAAAGGACCTAAAAAGGCTGCCTCAGTAAAGTACTAAGAATCAACATCAATCAGAATGTATTCCCTGATGATAATGAAATTAAGTTAAAAATCAATAACTAATACAATATGCATACATACACATGAGCAATTATCCATCTCTTGCTACACCCAAAATAGCTTCAAGCCCCCAAAACGTTTTACAAACAAGTTCTATCTAATATTCAAGTAACAAATTATTCTTATGTTGTATAGGTTAGGCCTGAACAGAAAGGAAGGAAAACTTTGAGACTACTCTTACTTAGCAGGTAAGGAGAGTTTAAGAGAGTAAAAAACAAATTATAAGAACATTTTACTTAAGAACTTACATAAAAATCCTAATTAAGCTATTAAATAGAAACATCTAATGTTTCTATTTAATGCATCAACATCATGATCCATAAAGATTTACCTCAGGATTGTAAGGAATATATTAAAAGAATTTTAGAAAACAATTCTGAAAAAAATATGTGAAAGAATAATAAAAGCCTATGAGTCGCTAAGGCAATTTTGAAAGGCACATAAAAATGGGAAGACTCACTCTACCAGATATTAAGCAAGTTCTGGTGATAACATGGTACTGGTAGAGTAGCAAAGTGTATGTCTACGGAATAAAAGAGAAAATACAGGAAGAAAGTTTTGATACAGTTTAGTGTGGCAGCACAAATCTGGTGGAAAAAGATGGAATATTTAGCAAATGATGTTGGAAATTTGGCTCATTAGATAAAGAAATCAAAACATCCTCCAAAGACCTCAAAAGTACATACTGTAGAGGAAAAAGTTAATGGTTTAAGTGTATGTATTTCTTTGTAACATAGGCAAAATTAATAGAGACATGACAGATTGGGTGGAGACATATACAATGGCAAAAGCATTCAGATTTTGTATCAGCAAGTAAAGGAGAAAGTGTATAGGAAAACTAACAGGAAAAATAGGAAAACATTAAGCTTACTGTAAAAAATAGAAAATATAGTAGGAACAAATGGGCATAGTTGACTAACAGGGTTCCTCTGAGTATTATTGAAGAGGTTGCCTATGTGCTGTTTCATTATACTGCACTAATGAAAGTTACTGAATGGAAGATATGGCAATTTTTTTTAAAAGATTTTATTTATTTATTTGACACACAGAGAGAGAGAGAGATCAGATCACAAGTAGGCAGAGAGGCAGGCAGAGAGAGAGGAGGAAGCAGGCTCCCTGCCGAACAGAGAGCCCGATGTGGGCCGCGATCCCAGGACCCTGGGATCATGACCTGAGCCGAAGGCAGCGGCTTTAACCCACTGAGCCACCCAGGCGCCCAAGATATGGCAATTTTAGAAACCTTTGTATAGCTAATTGAACAGAATGTGGTAAATTCAAAGAAGGCAGAAAAATCAGAGCTAGAATGACAATGATGGTTACAAATATGCCATTTTTAATTACATCTTGGTATAAGTAATATATTACTATCCAATAATGTCAACACTTTTGCTGATAAGTTATTACCTTCTATGCTCATGGCTTGTTTTGTCAATCTCATAATTAAGCAGTTTTAAATTATAACCTTAGACTATCAATCTCAATTCTGGAATTGAGAGGACTTTTCTATGAGTACATTGAAGGATCTGATTGAAAATATCAACTTCCACAGAAAACATTCCATAGTATTTTTTTTAAGATTTTATTTATTTATTTATTTGACACACAGAGAGAGATTACAAGTAGGCAGAGAAGCAGGCAGAGAGAGGGGAGGAAGCAGGCTCCCTGCCGAGCAGAGAGCCTGATGCGGGCCTCGATCCCAGGACCCTGAGATCATGACCTGAGCTGAAGGCAGAGGCTTTAACCCACTGAGCCACCCAGGCGCCCTGAAAACATTCCATAGTATTGTAAAATGCATACTCAGTGCATAAAGAGCACACTTATAAACGTTCCAGGGATTCTGATGACAGACCTTATTTAAAATACATAATTGTATGTAGTGGAAAAATCCAACAACAATTGGGACGCAGCCAAGAGAAAATTAGATTAGGAAATTTTCATGTATGGACTGAGCAGTTCAAGACACAACCTTCTACTATACTGTCTCCACATTTTAATTACAAATTCAATGATTTAATACACAATCCTTTATTTAAAGTAACTATGACTTATATGCTTTCACCACTTTTTAAAATGAGCTAAAGGAAAAAAAAAGTTTTAAAGCATGGTAAGACTCCTTTAAGAAAGCACTCCTGGAAAATAGGAAAATGAGAAAAGTTGAAGTCTGAAGGAGTGTTGTTACCTTCTTCCCTCACTGTTGCTTTGACTTGAATGAGAGGTATACCTCTGGAATTAGTGGAAACTGAAAGGCATCCAGAGTACACGATAAGATTTTCAGTCCAGCTGTGTCGTGTGTAACCCCTGTGGTGATTAATTTGCCAATCAGCGGTCACCTGTTTATTATCTTTAATCATAGAGCATTTTAGTCTCCTTTTATTAATTGGAGTATATTTAAGCAGCCTGAGCTGTGGTTCTTAAGACTTATGTATCTCAGTATTTTCTAGAATTTGGGGAGAAGATGAATTTATCTAGGGCAGGTGTAAGTAGTATTGTCACCTGTCTAGGGAACTCTATTGCTTAAGATGGTAAGTGATGGCAAAAAGATATTAAGTAATGAATTTGTACAACAAAAAATGGTTACAGGTTTATTCCTTCCATTCATTTTGACATTTTGGGGGGGTTATATCTCTTAATCCAATCCAACTTTCTACCATTTCCCTTCCTCCCCCAAAATTCCATATCCTGTCCTTTGAAATACACAGTCAAATAACCACAAATTGCCCTCTATAGTAAACTTTAGATCTCTGGGTGTTTCTTGTTACCTTCATGCTTTAAGAGAAATCATCCCCGTTAGCAGGGGACTTTCCACGCAAACTCAAATATTGGTTCTCTCACAACCCTGAGGCAGTAGAAGTGCCATGGCCAGACCATGATTTCTCCCGTCAAAACCACCAGCTTCTTCGAGGTTCTTGCCATCAGCTGTTTACTACAACTCCAGACCTCCTATTTTTCTCTCTCTACGGTTTTACTATATATCACTCCATTCATAATCATACTTCTCTGTGGCCAACCTAGATCCTATGACTTCTAACTTTCTTATACCCCCTTTCATCATTACTGATTCTAAAACAAAAAACAAAAAACAAAACAAAAAAAA
This sequence comes from Ailurus styani, assembly GCA_002007465.1. Lineage (NCBI taxonomy): Eukaryota > Metazoa > Chordata > Mammalia > Carnivora > Ailuridae > Ailurus > Ailurus styani. The sequence continues at coordinate 417,875 of LNAC01000461.1, forward strand.
ACCCCAACCCTGAATAAGTGGGCATTGCTAGAAAAAAACATAAACAAAAACAAAACACCAAATAAAAACCAATACAAACCATGATTACTTAAGACATGCTAAATTTCCTAAGAGACTCTTAATGTCACGAAACAAACTGAGGGTTACTGGGGGTTGGGCGGGGTAGGGATAAGGTGGCTAGGTTATGGACCCTGGGGATGGTTTGTGCCATGGTGAGTGCTCTGAAAGGTGTAAGCCTGATGATTCACAGACCTGTACCCCTGGGGGGGGGGGTGGGAGTTAATGCCGAACAGATGGTAAAAATAAAGCATAAATAAATAAACAAAAAAAAGACATGCTAAATTTGTGACACATTTCTTTCTTTTCCTTCCTTCCTTCCTCTCTCTCTCTCTCTCTCTCTCTCTCTCTCTCTCTCTCTCTCTCTCTCTCTCTTTTCTTTTTTAGAAATAGAGAGAGAGCAAGTGTGGGGCAGGGGGTGGAATGGGAGGGGAGGCCTTTGGGGCAGAGGAAGAGAGTCTTAAGCAGGCTCCATGCCCAGAGCCAAGGCCTACTTGGAGCTTGATCTCAGGACCCTGAGATCATGACCTAAGCCAAAAACAAGAGTCAGATGCTTAACCGACTGAGCCACCCAGGTGCCTCGACAACAAATTCCTGACGGCACTTAACAATGTTTGACAAGCCAACGATACTTCCCTAGCATATGTGCTTTTCCATTCTCCATGAGGAATAGTTCACATCTTCCTTCAACCTCAACCTTTCCTCTCATCCTAACCTCTTAGCTGCATGTTGTCACCTATTTCCTTGAAAAAAAAAAAAAAAAAAGCAATCTGACAGTTGCAAACACATGGGGCACTGTTCAGACCTTGCAATCTCTTGTACAACTCCAGCATTCATCCTCCAGCTGCTGCATGCTTAGTGGCTGAAGGCTTACCCCCTGTGACCTAAAAATGATTGTCCTTGGGCACTAGAGCTATTATACCCATACAGCCAGCAGTGCCTGGGAGTTTGCATTCCATTCTCACCCCACAGCAAGCCTGTGGTCAATTACTAACAGGTATGAAGTTATGCAATCCCAGCTCCTTTGCCTCAAGGTTGGAAAGTTCCAAAGTATAATTTATACTCCAGAAGTTCCCTTTGGATCAGGATCAGTCAGACTTCACCCAAAATGACAACTTAGTATGCTTCTTCCTTTTACCTACACTGCTTCCCCTTACTTTCTGACTGATTTCTTCTGAAAGTACTTCCTTAATAAATTACTTGGGCTGAATCCTTGGCTCAGAGTCCACCTCTGGGAGAACTCTACCAAGAATACTGACAGAAATGTTCTCATCTTTCCAAAACCAAATCTATCAACTATCTTCAACAGTCAACACATATTTCTTCCCTCCTATTATAATGAAAGAATTGCCTTTGTTCTTACAAAGCCAACATATTTGCTCATCCTGATACTTCTCAAGAACCGTGCTCCTGTAATGATTGTTCTCTGTGGTGCTTCATCAATGTCTCCTTCTTTATTGGCTTATTCCCATCAGGAAACATACTTTAGTATTCTTTACTTTTAAGAAACAAAAAAATCTTCTTCCTAGATCTCAGAGATTCTCCAAGAATCTTGTGTTATCATTTGCTGAAAAATTCATCAAGAATTTTCTCTAGTAGTAATCCACACTTGGTCACTTCTCATTTTCTTAAAAGCTACTGTATTTAGGCATTCGTTCCCCATAACTCCATAGTGCCCCTGTCATTGACGAATCCATTCTTAACTTTTTCCATCTTATCATACTTGACGACTCAGAAATATTCTATGATTGACTACTCCCTTCTATTCTTGGTTTTCATGACATAATGTTATTACATTTACCCGGCTGACTGTACTTTCTGAGTCACCTTTACCAGAACAACATTCTTCGTGGGTGGTTTTATTCAGAAATCCACCTTAAATTCCAGTAACTCTGAAAACTCTGTCCCTAATCCTCACAAGACTGCTGTGCCATTAAAGCTTCTGACAACTGCATTTGGCTAGCATGATTTTATAGTTCATAACTTATAATATGAAAATCACAGGTTTTTAAAGATGGGGCCCTTGGTGATCATGTAATCCAATCAATATCTAGATTTAAAATTTCAAGAGTACCTACTCAATCTAAAATGAGGTTTACTGAAAAGAAAAGCATCTCTTTTAAAATTAAACACCATTTATAGATGTGCAATGTGATATGACAAAGGCTATATAGTAATGGTTAAGGAAATGGACCCTCAAGTCAGACAGTCTGCTGAAACCTAGTTCTGGCACTAACTAGCTGTGAGGTCTTGAGCTGAATTAATTACCCTCTTAGAAACTTAGAAGGTTTAGTGCAAAGATTAAACTGACACATGAAAAGGACTTAGAATTGTGTCTACCACATGGAAAAATGTCAACAAATTAACTATTTGTCTTATTATTTTGCACATAATTTCAAATAGACTCAACGCTTAAAATCGCAAAATGCTATTTAATCAAGTATAGCAGTAACAGTTGATTTAGGGGCAGAACCAGGGAGTACTGCTTTTTATTTCAGAATCCATGACTCAATTTTTAATTAGAGTATGTGACTTAAAATGCAATACAGTATTTAACTAATATAGTCCACAACATTTTAATTTAAATATTTCCAAGAAACCTTCAAAACTTGGGTTGATTCAGATTTGGAGGCTAAAAATCTTTCAACCCAATATTATTTATTCAGTTTCCCACAACAGATTTTCAAAATCAGTAAGTTTGGGTCAAATTTCAGACAAATTTATATGCATGTATATAATCACTATATAAATAAAAATTATAATTTAAAATAATTTGTGTCATTTTAAAGAAATCTCTATTAGAAAAAAATGTATTTCTGGTTGGTTCTGATAACTGTAACCACGCAAACCCTTAAAAGCCCAAAGATTATGATACCAGTGAAATTTCTTGTGTGCTTCATTCAGTCTTTGAAAGTACTCATATCTTCCATGTAATACCTCAAAGAACTGTGACTTAAATAATTACTGGGTAAAAACTGGCTTATGTATTAAAAAAAAAAAGATCTACTTGGAAGTAATAAAAAAATGATTCAAATGCTTTTATTTACATTTGGAATGTACGATTCCTTGTATAATTGTTTATAATCTGAAACTACATTAAAATAAATATATTAAAATTGAATGAACTCATATCTGTGAGGTTTACCCATAATACATAAGAATTAATTTTGCAACATAGAATTAAACAAGATATTGCTGAATGTATGTACTGGTTTTTAAACCTTTATTCAAATGTTTAAAATTCAAGGAAAATAAATAGCAATTACATTTTTAAATGAATAAGAAATATAAAAACAGAGTAGGTTTAAAATTTTGTATCCCCAAGTTTTAACTAGATTCTCACATTAATTTTTAAATGATATATAAGGCAGTTTACAACACTAGGATGAGCTCTTCCTCACAATTTGGAGACAAATGAATTACAGTAATTAAAGATTCTCATTTTCATAAGATTTGATTAAATTTTCACTTTGTACCTATATACACAGTAACATATTAATAATAGAAAGTTAGACTTGATTTTCTGAAACTTTCTCAGAGGTTAGAAATATAGGATGACTCTCTTAAATGACATTCTTAGACTGTTCTGTTACTAATATGTTTATGGACATAATGTAGGGCAAGCCACTTTCAAGTACAATTTTTCATAAGGTACTATAATATTCATCATACTAACTTCAAAAAATCAAGATTTCTGTGGCATAACAAAAAGTAAATATTTTTTCTTTGTTCCTGGGGCAGAATTTTGAAAACCCTTGAAATCTCTTGAGTCATATCAGCGTCTTTTGGATGCTCATGATGGGGGCAGGGAGAGGGAATGGGCAGGGGGAAGAGGTGAGCAGAGTGGAGAAGTCTGGAGAAGACGCCATGATTACAGGGTTGGAACCTTCAGCCCGACTCCCGCCTACAAGTCCACTCCCACTAAGGGGTGGGGCCCACAGATTGAGTTCTATCACTATTGACCAATGATTTAATCAATCACACCTTTGAGATGAAGCCTCCCCTAAAACTCCTCACAGATGCTACAGTTCCAGGAGCTTCCGGGCTGGTGAACACTTTGAAGGGCTGGGGGGCAGACACCTGAGAGGCCATGGAAGTTCTGCACTACTGCCACCTCAGTCCCTCACCCTTCCCTATCTCTTTCATTTGGTTTTTCCTGAGTTGTATCCCTATAGTAAAGCTACAGTTTCAAGTAGAGCACTTCCCTGAGTTCTGTGAGTTGTTCTGGTGAATCACTGAATCTGAGGGGTGGTTATAGGAATCCCTGAATTTGTAGTCCACCGGGCAGAAGGGTGGGTAGCCTGGGTGGCTGGCATCTGAGTGGGAAGCAGCATTATGAAACCGAGCCCTTAACTTGCAGGGTTTACTCCAACTGCAGGAGTTAGTGTCGACATTGAATTTAATTGCTAGACACTTAGTTGGTGTTTGGAGAATGGGTTGGGATGTGGAAAAAAACATGCAATTGGTGTCAGAAGTGCTGTCTGAAAATAACATACAAGTGCACAAAAAAGAACATTTTAAATTACACATAATCTTGCCACTAAAAGGTGACCATTATTCATTTTTTTTT
>LNAC01000461.1:422999-652975 GCA_002007465.1 Ailurus styani
GACACAGAGAGAGATTACAAGTAGGCAGAGAGGCAGGCAGAGAGAGAGGAGAGAGGAGGAAGCAGGCTCCCTGCTGAGCAGAGAGCCCGATGTGGGCCTCGATCCCAGGACCCTGGGATCATGACCTGAGCCGAAGGCAGCGGCTTTAACCCACTGAGCCACCCAGGCGCCCAATATTTTGACTTATTAATAAAGTATTTGAACACTTACATTTTATAAAAAGTACATATAGTGTAAATGTTATATATATATAATATAACATACATGCACAAACCTATATATACATACATGTAGGTATGGATAGATTTTATAAGTAGAATATTAAGTTTATAACTAGTATATATATTAATATTTATATTAATTATATATTAATATTTATACTGATGTATAAAGTGTGTGTTTATAAATATAAATAAAATATGTAATTATATATTAATCTTCATATTACTATATAAAGGGGGAAGTGGAGGATTAAAATAATCTTATAATAATGTTATATTTTTCAAAGTTGTATAACTTTCTTTTCAGGTAGATGGAATGCTTCTAAACACAATGAATACTTGCTACTTATGAGTCATGATAATTTATCCCATTACTTTAAAGGAAAACATCTGCTGGTCAATAAATTGGCAGAACTCAGTCATAATTTCATCATATAAAGGAAAAATTGTCTTTTCTATACTCCTTCTTACATAAGACCAGCCTTCATTTGTATACTAGATCCCATCCTCCCTTGCCTACTCAAATGTAGAAACCAACTTTCCCCTCTTGCCAGCATCAACTACTTGTCCATTCTTACCAGATTAAAAGGAAGAGGTTATAATCTCTGTCATGCCTAAATTAACCAATCAATAAAACAAAACCCAAACTCCCTTGACCCTATATTTCCCTCCAGTTACTACATTTCTTAACTCTTATTTATAGAAAAATATCTGTGGCTTTTTTTACATGTGATTTTTAACTTCTTCTTCCTATTCTCCTTCAACACACTCTAATAAGGTATTATCAGTCACTTTGCCAAAACAGCTTCTGAATGCACAAGGATCTCCATGTGGTCCAGGGGTCAAGTCTAAGCTCCCATCTTAACGGAAAGGCATGATTTACCTAGTTTCCAGGATCTCTAGCCTTCTTCCTATCTCACTGGCTGCTCTTTCTAAATCTATTCTGTAGGTTCTGCATTTCCAATATGTGTAAAAGTTCAAGTGACCCAGGGTTACAGCCACTGGTCCTCTTATTGTATGTTTTTACTCTCGATCTCTTTATTTTACCCAGTATCATGGATTTAAAACATAGTCCACCTTGAACAATTTTCCTATGATTGCAGCTAGTAACCCACACTCCTAGGTTCAAGAAGTGGCCACGGGGCAGCTGTTTGTGGGAGGCACAGATGTAGCTTAGCTCTTTACGGACATCACGGAGCTATCGAATCGACTCTGGAACCACTTATCTCTGGATTATTTTGTCCCATGTGTCATGATTTAGGCCACCATATTGGTCAGTATTTGATAGTCACACCAGGAGCTATCTTAACAGAAACATATATTCTAGTGACTAGTGAGGGAAACCAGTCTGGTTGAAATATCACTATCTCATTTTTTTGTCTTATCTACATATTACTTTTATTATTTTACTATTTTTATTTTCCCTAATCATCTCATTCTGCTTAATATATAAAGGAAATGTATCACTGTGACAAATAAAAAGCAGGATTAATTGACATTATAGAAAGTAATAAATATATATAAAATGAAATCAATATTAAAAGAAAATAAAATATAGGGATGCCTGGGTGTCTCAGTTGGTTAAGTGTCCCTTTGGCTCAGGTAATGATCTTGGGATCCTGGGATCGAGGCCCCCTGCTCAGTGGGGAGTCTGCTTCTCCCTCTCCCCCCACCCCTGGCTTATGCTCTCTCTCTCAAGTGAATAAATAAAATCTCTAAAAAAATGTATATAAAAAATAAAATACAAAAAACATTGCATGCAAAAATAAAATAAAACAAACCTATACACCAATGACTCCAAATTTAAATCTCCAGCGTTCATCATCCTGCCTACCCAACATCTACATTAAGATGTTTAGTAAGTCTCTCAAAGTTGTGTTGTCAAAAAAAGTGTTTTATACAGTTTTCTACATCTTTGTAATAACAACTCACACTTCTTGTACCTAAGCCAAAAACTTTGAAATCACAATCCATTCCTTCTTCTGATACTCTATATAAAATAAATTTGCAAATTCTATATAAGTTCTATCTTCAAAATAAATCCAAAATTTTAGTACTTCTTTTATTAAATACATTAATGAATAATTAAATAATAAAAATCAAACCAAAGTTCATATATTATAAATTAAATATGTGAATAACATGGAACACAAATATTATTTACTTATAATTATTGTCAGATTTCTACCATTCTTTTGAAAATCTGCACCTAAGTATTTTTAGGGAAGAATGAGTCTAGCGACTTCAGAAATGTTGGTTTCATTAAAAAAAAAATTCCATTTATTGAGCTTTCTCAAAGTCTGACTGCACATTACACATTGGATATAAAGGATATCTGAGTCCAAGTCATATATAAAAAAACAAAAGAGCTGTTAATTTTTATGTTTTTATTAGAAAGAAGAATTATTTTTCCCTTAGGTAGTCTTTCAGGCTTTCTCATCTTTAGACTCCACTGCAATGGGCTCTCCTAAATTTGATATAAAACTAATTGTATTGGGGAAAAGTGAAACTATTATTTAATCTCAAGTAGAATGCAGAACAGTTCCAGTGTGCCTATGACAGTAATGCTTCAAACTGTTTTTCTCAAATGTTAGCTCCCAGTGTATAAAGTACACCAAATACAGTGATGCATAAAACACCTGGCGCCTGGGAAGATCATAGGGGGATTTAAATGCATTTTAATGAAAAACCTTTAAAAAAAAAAGAGCCAACACTTTTACATTTCAGAAAACTTAAGAGTATAGACTAAAATGCATGATACAATGAGATTGGCAACATTTGCAGAATGCACTCTTTGTAGAATCTGTGGCTGAAATTCGTTTTCCAAATAAGTAATTGTTAAATGCTTTTACTGTTGAAATTAAGTTAATCAGTAAGGGAATACCTACTACCTACTTCCTTAACTTGTCTGAAGCAAACCTAGTGATCTTATAGCAACACGCAGAACTCCAAACAGTGTTGTTTAGTCTTCAAATACACCTGGATCATTTATGATAATGTCATTGTACATGTCCAGTGATCTTTAACCACAGACCAAAGAAATGGAGGAAGACTGGGAAAAACGAAATAAAAGGCAGATGATATTCCTTTCAAAATTTTCTCAAGCATTATTTTATTTCATTACAATGAATAAATTCAATAGTTCCTAGTTCTACTCTTTCTAGAGTTAGAGTGTTTATGGTGTGTATGAGCATTAGGAAGTTTATCTGATAAAGAAAGATTTGATAAAGCTCATCTTTAGTATAGTATGTTAACCCAGTAGTCTTTTTACAAGAGAGGTGACAGTTTTTAAACACAATATCACTAAATATTTAATATAATTAGAAATGTGTAAAATTTAAATTTGAAGTTAGTAGTTTTGGTGGTGAAAGGTAAACTATGAATGAAATCAATTGCTTGGAGATATAAGCTATTCTTTTTTAAGTCTGCATGGACGATTGGACTATATTGAGCTTCCTTTTAAAAAACTTAAATCAATATTTCAAAATTTTTATACTGCTAGCTAAAATTTTGAGAAAAATGAGAAAGTACTAAAATATTTTCCTAAAAACTCATCCAGAAACTTTAAAGTGGATCAATATTTATACTAAGTACAGGGGACGCCTGGGTGGCTCTCTCAATGAAATATTTATACTAAGTACAACTCAGAACTAGATTTACTAGCCTCATAAAGGTTCCAACTCTTTTTAGGATACTGCTCTGACTACAGTAGAAAGAAAATACCATTTGAAAAGGAGGCGCTCTCCTTTCCTGCACATGACCTTTCTCTCTAGCTACATATACATATATATCTATCTTAACACACTAATATAAAGGACAAAAATTAAAGGGTTAAAATATTCTTGTAATATTGTTGCATTTTTCAAGATTATCTCAATTTGCTCTTCTGCCTTCAATTTTTGGAACCCTTAATCCATAAATAATATAATACTAGTAATAATGTAATAAGGTAACATCAAACTGAATGTAGTTCTGACTTAACTCTTTCTACCAATATCTAGAAACATAGTTCTCAAAGTAAAAGTTACCTTTAAGAACAGAAAAAGTTACTGTGGATGTTGGTAAGGTATAGCATTTTTTTATTCATCCCTAAGTTTTCCTAGATTCTTTATGTATGGCAGGTGTCCAAACTCACTAAGCATACTTCTTTTTCTTTTCTTTAGAACTAACTACAGAATTTGTTACTTATTAATTAAATGAGCATTTCCCTCCTAGAGCCAATTCTTTCATAATAGAATAAGCTTGGCTTAAAAATACACATGTATTTATATATATATATATATAATTTACATATTTCTCAATATATATATTTACACACATTCTTAATGATACCCCATGGTAAACGAAGCCAGTCAAATTCTAATGGGATTTTGATATGATATATGAGATTGAGCAAATTTCACCATGGAAAGCACAAAGAACTAAAGACAGCAGTATATTTTCACATAGTAGTTCAAAATAATCAAACTATCTTGTATGGGCACAAATTATGTGATGTATGTATTACCCATATATTTAATTATCTCAAAACTCTACAAAGTAGATACAATTATCCCCAGTTCCGAGGAGATACTGACACTGAGACATGATGGAACTTGCAAGGTAATATAACATTTATTAGATGGAACAGAAATTCAAACCCAGTGTCTGGCACTGAAATCATTACTCTCCTCTACTATTATGCCTTCCTTTAGCAGTTAGAGCACTGGGAAGAATGAAGCAAAGTGAAACTATTTCTTTAAACCACCTGACAATATGTTTGCCATCCCATCACACATGCCAAACTTAAGTTAAAAGGAGAGACCAGTAATCAGAAAACATGTCTAAGCCAAAACCAGAAGTCCAGATGCAGAATTCTGTATGTGGGAAAGGATCTAAAGGACAGACACAGTGAAGGGAAACCTAAGCAGACTCCCTGTCTCTCCATATAGGCACCAATTTTCTTTCTTAGCCCTAAAAGACTCTACCATTACTTTGTACTCTTTAAAGTAACTGTGTTGTCATTAAACCAGGAATAGAAGAAATAATTGATAACTATGTAAGCAGTACACTTTTATTGTGAAGGTAAAAGTCAAGAGTGCTCTAAATGCACCTCAAGAATTAAAGTTTTACATGTCATAATACTTTAGCAATAATATAAGTTGATTCAATAACTGCTTTATTCCTATTTACACATATATGTATATATTTAAAATTAGTTTCGATTTTTGCTATGATTACAGTAAACTCTAATTTCAACTCATCAGAAACTCAACCAGAAAATTCAAATGAGTGGAATTACCTTTTTTTCCACATACAATTACTTATTTTGATGAAAAAGACAAAGACAAGTAAGCAAAGAGCAAATAGAAATGTACTTTTAAAATTTAATTATGTTTTTGGGAATCTGAGAATTGGCATATCTCATTTTCTTGGTATTCATGTTATTTACACTAATTCACTCTATTATTATTTGTTCTGGAGTATATCATTAATGCGGTAATGCGCTAGCAAAATGAAAGTTCTAAACTAACACACACACACACACACACACACACACAATGTGTTTATTTTAATGGCCATGAAGCAAATTTTGAATTAAACATAACTAAATTATTTTTTAAATGATAATTAAATTAATTAGGGTAAAGTGGGAGTCAGCCAGGCATAGTGTTAGGGAAAAGAAAGTCAGTAGAAAAACAGGAGAGATAAAACCTGAAGCAAAAGAGAGCCCATCTAGAATGGCCAGAGGGGTAAACGGCTTAACAAGAGGCTAAGGAAAGAAAGGGGCAACTAGACCTGGAAGGCTTAGTGGGGCAGGGTAGGGAGTCTGGACTTCTGTGTGAGAGTAGCAGGAAGCCACTGACGAGTTTTACCCAAGGGAGTTGCATGATGGGATTTATCCTTTTCAAGAGATCACTCTAGCTGATGAAGGTAGGGGCAAGAATCAATATAGGGAAAGTTACAAGACCACTGCAGTATTTCTACAGAAGCTGATGGTGGCTTTAAAAAATGGTGGCAGTGGATATGGGGAGAAGGAAACACATTTTAGATAAAGGAGAGATCTTTGTGTGAAGGTCATGCATAATAAAGACAGTAAATATTTGATAAATGAGTGAATGAACTGTTTTAGAAAGACACCGACTTCCAAAGTCCCTTATGGTGGATTTTTTCCTCAATAAACTGAACAAGTTGGCCCCTTTTATTCAGCATTTTACAAAATAGAAAAAAACAAAAGCGAGAAAACATTAGCTTTTATATCCTTTTCCATGTACTGGAAAAAGACTTTCCAGATAAATGATGCTTATGTCTTCAAAATACTCTCACATCACCCACAACATTTAAAAATACATATAAAAAGATCCTTATTTTTTTTAAATAAAAAGGATGCCAGATTTTTTGTGTTTTCCCTAATGTTCAAAATCATTATCACCTTTCTTAAATTCTTCTTTCCTCACCAGTTAAGCCCTGCTGATTTCTTTACAAGTACTTCTTAAATAGTTAATATATTTTCAATAAAATGAAATGTCCTTCAGATTCTGGGAAGTTTTAAGGAATATTTTCTTGAGTCTCTTTTTTTATTTTCACTCTTCAATATGTCTCTATATCCTATAGATGGCCACCTTTTCTACTTCATAGAGGAGAGCAGGCAGAAATTCCTCAATTTAGTGCCCTGCCCTGGTTCCTCCAACATAATAAACAGCACACCTATTATTTATTGCACCCATTCTCAGTGGAAAAGAGTCCTACCCAGCTTCTCTTACCTTGGTAGAAAGTGTCCTTCATGTAATCTAATAGAGTGGAATGGTTGACCACAGTTCTGGATCTCTACAGTCTCCACCCTACAATTTCTCAGGTCACAATTATAACAATCATTCCCTCTCCTATGCTTCTAATCACTCTATTACTGGTTCTTCTTCATCAGCAGGTCCATATTCATGTTTCTTCCATTTAAAAACCACCTTTTCTAACAACTGCGTAATTTTTCTCCTTGCTGTATTGACTCCTTAAAAAAAATTATCAAAGGCTGTATATACTCCTTTGATTATTTGATGGTTGGGTATTTCACTATTATACCCATTTTACTTCATTTTTATTTTTTAAAAGTAGTGAATACATTCATTTATTTTTAAGTGAGTGCTGCACCCAATGTGGGGGTTGAACTCACAACCCTGAGGTCAAGAGTCACATTCTACCTATCGAGGCACCCAGGTGCCCCATTATTATACCCATTTTAAAGAGGACAGAAAGGCTTAGCAAGTTTAAATAAACTTCCCAAAAGCTATGTAAACTATAAAGCAGTTTGGATAGAATTTATTTTTTATTTTAATTTTTATTTATTTGGACAGAATTTAAATCAAGATATTCTAAAAGGCTTTGCTTTGTAATGTAAAGCTTAATGCCATCAATGTCACTACATGTAATTATTGCTTTTTATGTGTTTGTATTTTTAAACAATAACAATAAAGATTCGACCCATATCACTTAAAGAAATATATATGAATAAATACAGAACAAATTGATCTTTTAAAATGTGTGACTGTACTAAATATAACACCTTTTCTTCCTGATTTTTAACATTATAAAAGTTGTTATTAAATATCAAAGTGTTTACTTCCGATAGTACTTTAAAAACATAACATAAATGGCAATAAAGTATTACTTACATTTTCCTTTATATTATAAAATAATAGATACAAAGATGTTGTAATTTACACCAAAGGAAGAAAAAGTATGATATAACAGAGAAAACATATTTTATATGCCTATTTAATTTTTTTATTTATCTAAATTCAATTTCATCAGGAAAAGATAGTCCAAGGAACTAATACAACAGTTTAGAAAGATAGTCTAATTGTACATAATTCAACAAAATAATGACTACCACCTTAACTAAGTAACATTGAGAACTACAGTAGTTTACTACTCATAGTCGATAATTCCTAGTTTGATTATCCTAGTAGGTAATTTCCTAGTTTACTCCATTACATTATTTTTTCTAATTTCTTAGCTATCCTTTTCAATTAAGTTAGATGATTCATTCAACAAAATTAACCACTTCATGTCAGTACACTTTTGTCACTAAAGTCTTTAATGTGGGCCTACTATGGGCAAGGAACTCTGTCAGGAGCTAAATGTAGAAAGATGGAAAATGGGTGACATAGCTGTTATCTGAGGTAGTTCAAGAAGAATGTTCAAAAGTCACAGGTGACCTCATGAAACTTCTGAAAGTACATTCATTTAAATAAAAACATTTAACCAAGTTAATACATAGCATAGGCAAATTATATACAAATAGCAATTTAATATATAATATATTAATGACTAATGTAGATCTCCACATTACTATCTTTCTCAAATGTCACAGCCTCTGAAGGAACAAGATAACTATTTTTCTTTTCAGAAAATGTAAATTAGCTTCTTTTTGTGTATACACAAAAGTGCCACTAGTATGGAAAGGAATGTGAGTATTTTCATATCTCTGCTTGGCAAGGGCTTTCTGAGCATAGAAAAACAGAATTTGGGTTAAAGGACAAACCTTGGAAGTTGAAAGATGGCTGAATAGATAGTGAGAAACTTTTGGAGTGATTTATCTCCCAGGAGGGAAACGTTAACATTTCAAAGGGTGCTAAAGCCTGGAGCCATACATTTATATACCATAGGATTTTTCATCAGGGAGCTGTGTTTTCTTTTCCTCTCTCAGAAGGAGAGGAGGGCAGCTTAAGAGCTCCTCTACAAATGCTCAGATCAATAATCTTGGGGTTCCTCTCCTGTGTTGAAAATCTCCCTTTTAGTACTTGCAGGTGCCACCACCTGATTCTTCACAATGGTCCTGGGGGTGCGGTGGGGGATGGAGTGTTGGGAACAGATATGGTTATTGCTCCTAGAAACAACAGTCTGCCCAGATACAGAAACTTTGCATTTGCTTTCAGGACAAAATACATAAATGTAGATATTAAAAACTTATCATGTTGCAAATCAGAGTTTAGGGGGAAAAGTTTTTTGAAGACACAGCTTCATTATACTGATTTTCAGGCAGATCAAGTCATCTCAACAGTCAATAAATGATCTTATTCAGCAAAGACAACACATTGATCCTCTTCATTTTGTCATAAGATTTCAGTAGAATTAAAAGTCGGGATAATTTAGAGCACCAAAGTTAGGTTGGCTAAAGAAAACAAAAAGAAAAATCACTTACTTGATATTATCAAGGCAGCCCGATTCAGGTTTCAGAATGGCAGTATGATGAAACATTTTATATAGAGCAATCCCAAGGAAGATTACATTAAGCTGGAATGTAAAAAGTACGGTTATATAGCAAAACTAGAATATAAGAAAAAAAGGAAGTCTATTCTCCATAACAGATGAGTTGTTCTGGAAAATTAGCTCTCACTATACTTATAAAGGAACTTGATCATAGATGATTGCCTAGTATTTTAGTAAAGGCAAAAAGCCACCATAGAGAATTGGGATACCAATGAGTTACAAAGCACTATTATGCCAAAATACATACAAATAACAAAATCAGGACCAGTTGGAATGATACTGTGGAAATTGTAAAGCAACTCAAAGCCAAGTATATGTTTAAAAAATATATATACAGGTGTGTTACTATTTCTACCATCTGAACATGGCCCTGAATTTGTTGTTTAGGGGTATATTTTGAAATGCTATGTTGCAAAATCATAAATACTAAAATCAATATATTTTTGAATAGCTAGATGAAAAGGATTATAAAATGGTGTTTAATTCTAATGCTACAACAAACTAGGATTAAAATCCAGGAAACCCTCAGTGATACTGTTTGGTCACTGGAAACAGAGAGGGCACAGGACTTAAAACAAAAAGTTCTAGTGTGAATTTCATATATCATGTATATGTAAACTGTATAGAAAACCACACATTGAATTGCCTTTTGTGACCTGGTTTGTTTATATGTTCCAAAATTTAGGACTGGTGAGGACTAGGAAAATCCAATTATAAGCCCTACTCAATAATACAGTTCTATAATCTTTTATCACATTCCAGAAGTCTGAAAGTAAAAGTTTAAAAAAAAATTCACTGAGTGGCCAAAAAGCCTAACCTTAACTAAACCCATTTGGTATGAAACCTGATTTGTACTGACATAAGACTCTTCTGTCTTTATTCCACTTGCTACTACTTTTCCATTTTTTTTTTCTGTTGAATTATTACTGTATCTGGTTTCAGAGTCCTGCCTAGTCCCTACTATGAGTATTGGTTGATGTGTTTGATTTTGGGCAACTGCTTATTCTCTACAAGGAATATTATATAATATGCAATACATGTACCATATTATTTTTCTAAAGCCTGAAAACTTTCTGAATTCTAAAATATACCTGCTTCAAGGGATTTCAGATAGTGAATTGCAGATCTATATCTTATTCAAAATCAAAAGGCCATTTTATTTTAAAAAATGGGGAACAATTTTGTATTATAAAATAAGAGTACATAAGTAATACCAAAAATAGAATCTAAATTAGAATAAGTAATTCATATGTGAAATCAAGATATTACGCTTCTAAAAATACAGAAGGAAGTATGATTCTAGAATGCTTGCTTAACTTATTTGTGCAATTGTCAAGTGAAATGCTTTCGGGTTTTAAAGTTTTTGAGATGTCGGGCGCCTGGGTGGCTCAGTGGGTTAAAGCCTCTGCCTTCAGCTCAGGTCATGATCTCAGGGTCCTGGGATCAAGGCATACATTGGGCTCCCTGCTCAACCGGGAGCCTGCTTCCTCCCCTCTCTCTGCCTGGCTCTCTGCCTACTTGTGATATCTCTCTCTCTCTCTCTGTGTCAAATAAACAAAATCTTTAAAAAAAAATAAATAAAGTTTTTGAGATGTTTATAAAAAACAAAACTGGAAGGAATACTAAGGTATAGGGCCGCATTTCCAATTTCTGATTTCATTCATAATTCAAATTATCCAAATGAAAAAGAAAGGAAATATATTGTGAAACTTCAAATCATTGCTGTTCAAAAACCTACAAAACCGAATGGCTTATGTGAGATCGGGCTCTTTTCCTCTCCAGCATTTTTGAGTAAGTCTTTTACAATATAAAAGTAGACTATAATGAGTGTCTAATTGCTTGAGTTATATAGGGTCAGATAAGTATTCCCCAAAATAATCTATGTAAATCAAAGACAGTCAGTGCAGGGATCATGGAAGTTTTAGTTCTTGACCTGGGAAACACATAGTTAATGAGGAATTCTTACCATAATTATCAAGGTCGCTGGTCCTATAAAGCTCCAAATGAAGTAGGTGTCAAGTCGGAGCCAACATCTGCAATGAAACACAAGGGAGAGAAGGCATTCAAGGACTGGCTGTGGGACATACATCAAGAGTGAGCGAGTGACAGAGAAGAATGTGAACTGCAAAGCATTCCACTGGGAGACAGGAAATATTACATTGCTTGTTCATTTAAATGCTGAATTATGTGCCCAATTTCTGACAGCACTATTGATGGAGTAAGATAATTACCCCTGGAGGAAGCAGGGGGAAAATGGCACTAGGCCTATTTGCTAAGGCCTTTTGTGTCTGTCATAGAAACCGTAGGAAAAAAAAAAAAAAGGAAAAGAAAGAGAGAAAAAGCCATACACATAGCCATTAAATCGAGTAGCTTTAAGCTATCCTTTTCTCTCCAATTATGGTGCTACATAACCTGTCTATCAGCTGTCAGGCAAAGTGACATTTTCCTGTCAAGAAGATCTGAGGAAATTCAGTACAAAGAAGAAATAAATTTGGTATCAGAAGATTGAGCTTTAATTAGGTTGGGCAGCCAACCTTTGAGAGTTCTGGAGTCTTAAAAAGTGCATTGTTACTGCCAGTGCTTCCGGGGTTGCAAATGATCCTTAGCATCCCATGAAGTTGATTCATGACCCAAAAGTAAATTATTAATCACTTAATTTCAGTTACATTTAATACTCCCCCAATTCTTAAAGCCTCTGGGAAATTACATTTTCATTCTTCAGGATGACAGGAAGACAAAATGGAAGTGACTCGTTATGAGAAAGATTAATGTAAATTTTGAACAAATTACATTTGATGTTAAAAATCATATCTTGAATTATTTGCCATTTTGCTAGATTTGAGGCATAATTAAAAAAAGAAAACATCTCCAGTGGAAAATACTCAAGAGTGGTTTGCTAAGAGGTCTAAAACTGCAAATCCAAAGTACGTAAATACCTCTTGATTATTATGAAAATGTTATTTAAACCTCAGGATTAATGGAATACCAGAGACACAATGAAGAAAGGAACTCATCAATGTCCATCAGTAGAGGAATGGGTCAATAAAATGTTTTCTTCTCATATGATGAAATGTAAAACAGTTAAAAGGGAAGAGGTGGATCTTTATATGTCAATGAGATAGATCATGATAATGAAGCTTAGTGAAAAAGTAACATGAAGAAGCTATGCCATATACCACGTGCCATACACCCTTGAACACATGGTTCTTGAACTACATAGGTTTGAGTGGTACGGGTCCACTTATATGTGGATTTTTTCCCAATAAATACAGTCCAGTACTGTAAGTGTATTTTCTCTTCGTTAGGATTTTCTTTTCTTTTCTTTTCTTTTAAAGATTTGGAGCACCTGGGTGGCTCAGTCAGTTAAGCATAGGACTCTTGATTTCAGCTCAGGTTATGATCCCAGGGTCTTGGGATAGAATCCGCATCGGGGTCCCTGCTCAGAGGAAAGCCTTCTTCTCCCTCTCCCACTCCCCCCGGTTGTGTTCCCTCTCTCACTGTCTCTCTCTGTCAAATAAATAAAATCTTTTTTAAAAAATATAAAGATTTGATTTCCTTATTTGAGCGATAGAGCAGAGCAAAAGAGAGAGCACCAGGGGTGGGCAGAAGGAGAGGGAGAAGCAGGCTCCCTGCTGTTCAGGGAGCCTGATGATGCAGGGCTCCATCCCAGGGCCCTGGAATCACTGCCTGAGCCAAAGGCAGATGCTTAACTGACTGAGCCACTCAGGTACCCCAGATTTTCTTAATAATATTTTGTTTTCTCTAGCTTATTTTATTGTAAGGACACAGTATATATTTATATATACCATACAAAATATATGCTAATTGACTACTGATATTATTGGTAAGAAGCCCTACCAAATTCTAATCAATTGTAAGCTATTATTAGTCAAGTTTTGGGGGCATCAAAAGTTAAATGCAGACTGCGGACTGAGGTCAGCATTCACAGCTGTTCAAGCTGTATATTTAAAATAATACTCATATTTTTGACAGATACATGAATGTAATTTTTTTTTAATTGAAAGGGGAAAAATAAAACAACCAAACTCATGTTAGTGGTTGCCTCTCACATGAGAGTAGAAGGACTAAAAGTGGACCAAAGGGGCTTAACCATATGTTTTATTTTAATAATTACTGGAAGCAACATGCCAAAATGCGATAGCTTAACACCTGAGTGACAGAGGCAGTGATGTTTATTATGTTTTCCTTTTTACGTTTCTGTGACTTAATTTTTTTTTTAAAAAAGGTTAAAACCTGGATTCTTGGGCAAAACAAAAATAACCATATACCCTGAGAAAAACAATTTTGAAACAACAAAATCTGACTTTCTTCTTACTAAGATAAGTAAACGTAAACTAATTTCAATAGAAATATTTGTACTCCAAAAAGAAACTGATTACAAGTTCACATTTTTTACATGGCTAATTTCTCTTTATTCAAGATATACATAATAATCCTATTTGAAAAAATGCTATTAGGGAAGAAATCCATACTTAAACTATTAGCTATTAGTTTGAGGAGTTGTCTTCTTATTGGTCTGTTGTTCAAAAATGTGGTCATGGAAATGAAAATGTGGTGCTGCCAATAAGTAGAAACAAATTAGAAAATACAAGTTTGAAATAGGAACATTATCTTCATGCTGACCATAGGCTAGTTTGTTATCACCCTAATAAAGGTGTGTGTATATGTGGAGGAGGAAGACCAGAGCAGGGGATTGTTCCTAAGTCTCTCTTGTTCTCAACAAAGACGATATTTTCCCTCAAGATAAGAACAATTAAAAGACAAAGCCTGGACATTTTACCAGATTAAACACACACACACACACACACACACACACACACACACACGCATGCACGCGCACACACACACACACACATTCCAAGAGTGCTACTGAAATTATAACATGATACAATACTAATAATAAATTTTAAAATGACTGTTACTAGTATAGCCCCTGTTCCTTTGTAGGTCAAACAAGTTTTTGAGAGCGAATCTGAGAAGTAAAACACATTTTCAGCAAATTCTTTTAAAAGGAAAATGTGCCTCAAGAATTTCTGAAAAATGTTATTCTACAGGTTAAGGGCTTCTTACAGAAATAATTTAAATTATATTATCCAGAGTGTCTTAGACTAGGTAGGGGATTTTAAAATGTTAAATAATCTCACCAAATGCGTTGTTAAAATAATGTTATTAAATTTTAGCCTTTCAAAGTTTTACTCTTTTGAAAACAGTTTCAGCAAATGCTTAGTTGGAAATAAACATGCTTTTGGCACAGTGATCTTTAAATGTGGAACTGAAATTACTTTAGAAGTTATTATTTTTTATTTTTAAGAAAATGCTTCAATATCTATTTGGTATAATAAATTTAAGTTCCCTTTGGGATTGAGCGGTGTAAGAGGCAATATGAAACACTTAAAATGTACTGAGTAAATCATCCCTTCATGAGAGCTGCCTGGGCTTGACTATCTTCTGGAAAGCAGTGTGGCAAAAATCCCTTTTCTAATTCGATTGCCATATGGCCATACCTGCTGTTGTTTTTGGCCGCATGCTGGCTTTCTCAGAGCTTTCTATAGTTTCTCTTTTTCCCAGTACTACCTTAAAAGTTTGTGTGACTCCTGCCCTGAGTTCCCTGTGCCAGTGTTGAAAGAATTCACCCTGGCTTGAAGGTAAAGCAGAGTATTATGTGGGGTATTTATTATATGCATGGGCATATATATCTCACATGGTATTCTAAAAGTCTAGGCCATTCAATGTCACTTGGATATAGTGAAAATGCACTGGTTAAGAGGAGACAAATGCTAGGGGAACAACTTATTACACTAAGCCCAATGAAGTACAGCTTGCAAATGGCCAGGTAGACTTGCTATTGAAGAATATAATTTATCTGAAAATGGCCTTTATCCACTAAGCAACATTTAATTTGTGAAATCATTAATTTTAATAGACCATTCTTGTTAATTTTTAAGATACGTCAATTTCTTTTTTTAATGAAATTCAGTCATATGAATATAATTTACAAAGTATGTTTATAGCAGTACTGTAACAAAAGAGACGACTTGATGAAAAACAAGTATATTCCAGCCTTACTACATGCTTATTTGAAGTAATACTGAAAACCTCAGAAGATCAGATATATTTTGGAATCCAAAGGAGTACTTGTCACATATTATAAGCCTTGACCTTTTTTTTCTTCTCACTTACCTAAATATAAAGATGTCACAAAAATTCTTTTTGTAACATTATTTTACAAATTATAAAAGCAACATATATTGTTATATATTTGATGAAGTCTTATGATGTTAATACAAACTTATTGATTTAATATTCTAAAGAACTGGTGCTAATCCAAGGAATCCAGAATTATTGTCATCCAAAATCTAAGAAACATTATTGCAAATTAAATAATAACATGCTGATAACTGGATCAGATAACAAAAATGTCAGTTACCAATCTGTCAAGTACCACTTTCATGTTTATTCAGAAAGAGAAAAATAAAATAATGAGACAACTTAATTTCTCAAAACAGGACAACCGAAAACCATACTTCCAAAGCTTATTCTCTCTTACTCTTAAACTACTCACCACTTTATTTTCATCAGTCATATTGGGGTAAATCGGAGGGGAAGACTAACCATGAGAGACTGTGGACTCTGAGAAACAAACTGAGGGTTATGGAGGGGAGAGTGGGTGAGGATGGGTGAGCCTGGTGGTGGGTATTAAGGAGGACCCGTATGGCATGGAGCACTGGGTGTGGTGTATAAACAGTGAATCTTGGATCAATGAAAACATAAAATAAAAAAATAAAAATAGAAAAGTGAAAAAACAAAAACAAAAAAAAACCCAAAATAAAATAAAAATGTATGATTCTGTATTTAGAAAAATGGTAAAGCCAATTACCCACCATATATAAATGTCACCTAAAACCTGTTTTACAAAGATTTTAGATAACAGTAACATTACCAGTGTGTAGTTTCTTATTCCAATTAGCATGTTTAATACAAGGTAATTAAAATACTTTGGGACATTATATTTTTGTCGCCTGTTTAATTCACTCTTATCAAAACAGACATCTGACTACTCACCAGTTTTTTGAAATAACATAAGTTAACAATGGTGTTTGCTTCATTTTCTACAGGACCTTACGTCGCAGACTGAACCATCCTTGGTGAGTATTAAATGTAGCCAGTAAACAATCTTTGGCTACTATTAGACCATAAAATTTACAAGGCTTAATTATATCAGGTTGTTTATGAGAGTTTGTATAATACATAATCTTTTTTTCTCTGTAATATACGCAGATCTCTTTATAGTTCTACTACATATTATCTTTGAAGATTAAGAGAGAAAAGAAAGAATAAAGAGAATTGGGGCAAAAAAAAAAGGAAGAGAAGGGACAAATATATACTCGAAGCTTAGTAACTCCAGTTCTAAGCTTACTGCGTAATATGTCTACTAGGTCCTTTTAGTGCCATTTCATCACAGCACACTCACGCATCTAATCTTGAAATACTTTGAGAGCAGTTACATGAAGTGGAAAAAATATTGGTAGAGTGATGCAGGAATGGAGTGTGACCAGTGGTAGTCAAGACTAGAGTTTGTGGTTCAGCTATGGTTTTGGCTCTTAGAATTCAAAACTAGATCTCATACATAAAATGCAGGTTATGTTGTCTTCATGTCCCCAATATGTTATTTTTTAAAAAAATAAGTTTTTCATTATTTTTTCAGCAAAATACATCCTACAATTTTACAGTGGGCTACAAAGGTTAGAAAAGCACTATCTCTTTTAATTTATTAATACTAAATGTTGAATAATTCTCACAGTCCTACATTGCTTAAATTAATAGAGGTAGCAGCATAAGAATTATAATCACTATTCTATAAATGGATGCTTTTAATACAATTTATTTTACAACTAAAACAATGTTGCTGATCATAAAGTTTGTATTCCTTCATTTGCATCAGCTAAATAAGGGTAGCAGTAAAAATAATAGTTCTAATTTAATAAGTGCTTATATATGCATAATACTTTGCATATATGCTTGCTTAAATATATATACATGTATATGCACACACAGACACGTATACATATGAGCATGTATTTACTCACACATACAAAAACACATATCCTCAAACTTTGTAATAGTTTTGCAAGGTGTTTACATAATAACTGCCACATTACAGATTGGAAAATGAAACTCAGAAATACGAAGTGACTTGCCCAGAGCCACATGAATAATTAGTTAAGCCAAATTTTATCCTAGTCTACCTGACTCCAAAGTCCCTGGCATTATTATGTTTCTCAAAGAAAACAAAGATATAAGTTATAGAATAAATAAAAGTTCTAGTTTTGTGACCATTTATAAATTCTCAATGAGTAGATGAGAAATTTATATGCTATACAGAAAGTATATATTGTTGAAACACGTCTCAAGTAAAGATATTTGATCTTTTAAAATATAAAGTCATCTCTTGATAAGTTAGTAAAAATTTTAGTATTTTTAAGCAGCTTTATTGCAATATAACTTATATATTATAAATCATCCATTTAAGTATGCAATTCAATGTTATTTAGTCTATTTGAAAGTTGTAATATTATCACAGTAATCTAATTTTAGAATATTTTCATGGCACCGAAATGGAACCATGTACCCACCAAAAGTCACTCCTCACTGTCTCTATCAAATTCACTCCTTATGGCTTCCCTATCCCCCAACCCTAGCAACAACTATAATTTTCTCCCTAAAGGTTCACCTGTTCTGCACTTTTTATATAAATGGGATCATATAATGTACAGTCCTTTATGACTGGATTCTTTCATCTAACATGATGTTTTTATGGTATGATCACTTTGTAGCATGCATCAATACTTCATTTTCATTTCCAGATAATATTCTATCATATAGGTAGACTGCATTTTATCTTTTCCTCAAATGTTGGACATAATAACACTCATATACAAGTTTTTCAGTGAACATAGGTTTTCATTTTTGGGGGGTAAATACCTAGAGGTGGAATTACTGAATCATATAATAACTATGGTTAGCATTTTGAAGATCTGTCAAACTATTTTCCAAAGTAGCTAGCTACACAATTTTACATTGCTAGTAGCAATATGTGGGAATTCTAATTTGTCCACATCTTCATCAACATATGTTATTATCTGTCTTTTTTTATTGTAACTTTCTAGTGGGTGGAGTTATGATACAACTTGATGTCTAGATGTGGGAGTTATCATATTTCTGTGGTTCCAATAAGAACTTAGGACCAACATCTGACTTCAGGGCCAATACTTAACCACATTTTGTAAATAACAGGACAGCAATCCAGATGCTCTTTTAAATAGCTCTGGTATGGCCAACTCCTCAACAGAAAAAATTATGCTCAACCCCAAATTCTTATGTATTGTGATAATTTTATGCCCAGTCATAGGGTTCCCAGGTGGTGAAATGATGACACGACAAGCCATAAATCTCAAATACACATACACATAAATCATCCTCTTGGCCTTCAATAAAATAACATATAGACACAGAGTATTCCCCACACACACAGTGAATAATTTTCTTGATATATGTTAATGAAAAATACTTTTTTGTTATCTATCCTATTTCCCATTGGCCAACCTAAAATCAAGGTAATAATATGTTCAGTAAGGTGGATGCTTCACGTCAATGAAATGTTACAAGTGAAAATATTTTACAACATATAATAATATGATTGGAGAACTACTCCAAATTAATATATAACTTCCTGTGAGTGGGCTGAAGTGCTTCGAAATTGTGAAACATATTAAATAGACATGCTGTGCATATAACTTGCAGATACTACCAAGTTCAATGTGTTTTGTTTGTTTGTTTAACAGCCCTGATGTGGAGCTGGAACTCATGGCCCCCAAATTAAGAATCCCATGCTCTACTGACTGAGCCAGCCAGCCAGGTGCCCCCGTCAAGTTCAATGTTCTTTGGCTAGGTTCCTTCTTGAATACTATAATCTGGTATTTTAAAAAATCAATAATCATTTTTCTACCCAAATGATTATATTGGTTGAATATAATATAATATATTATATTATAATATAATATAATATATTGAATATATTATATTGAATATAATATAAGTGAAAATAAGAAACTGGTGTGGGGGGATGGCTTTTAAATAGCAGAGGAGACACTACCTCTTCAGGGTTGTTCTTAAACTAGTGAGCTAGGGAGACAAATATAAGACTTAATAGATGATTTATAATTATTTTCAGATCATAAAATTTGATTTCAATTATTTTTAAGACGTCGGTTATGCTTCTAGTACTCAAGGATATTCTGATTCATTATAAATGTTTATGACTTAATTGACATCTTTTGGAAACCCCTTACAAATTTTCAAGCCCATATTTTAAGTCTTGGGCTATTCCCTGGGCTTCACTCCTTTCCAGAGACCTCCCTCCTCCTTGAACCTGCTCCTAATCCTTTTTCAATCTACCCATCACATTAACCACTCCTTTTTCCATTGTATACTTGGATTGCAAGGAATGTGGTATAACCTATAAATGTGATTTTTCTCTTTAAATAAAAATTAACTGTTAAAGTGGTTTGCATTTTTTTGGGAATAATGAGGTAACTAAAGTTTACATGAACTAATTAGTTTCAGGTCATAAAATGAAAGTATCTACACAGAATTTTTAAATCAGCCATGTTTAAATTATTGTTAAGTCAATGCCAGCTTTTATCTTCTGACATTACCATTTATTGAATGGCTTTACTGAATGTGAATATGAATAAGAGTATAAGAGAGACTAAGGGAAGATACAGAAACAGAGGTAAAATGGAATAAATGCCCATTGTTAACAGTGCAATTTAGAACTGTGCTCCACAAGCTGAGAGTTTTTTTTTTTAAAATGATCGTACTGGTCTTCTAATCTAATTTTTTAAATGTCCAATTATTGTGACTAAATGTAATTCTAAATACATTCTCAAGATAATGTCCGTACAGATAAAAAGATTTGATTAAACAACATCAGAAAATAATAATAAAATTCTCTTACAAGCATTGCAGATTGTTGGCAAACTAAGCAACTTCTCAAAATCAAATTATGTGTGCTTTGTGTCTATGTGTTTTGTACATAATAATCAGTTCAACAACCCTAAAATTTCATAGAAAAACACATCATAATCCATCAGCCAGATGGAATATGATAGTTACCACTATCTGTATCAAAATAACAGTTATTTAACTTACAAAACTAATTTTATTTCTAATTTTATCTCATACTACCAGTGATACGATTCTCTACTTTTTAGAATTGTAAGCTATTATTATCACTATTGTTAAAGGTTTCAGCAATAAAACCTCATTGTCAGTATAATAAAATATAATTAAATACATTAAGAGGAGAGAAAAGGAAGAATGTTTATTATTATTTGGAGTACTATAATATATATTCAATGGCTTTATTCTAGATGTACTCTAAGTGGTTGAAACTGAAGTAAAAATTTAATAATAACAAAGTTCCAAAAATAAGTGAAATAGATTTCTAAGACAAAAATTCATTGTATTGAGGTTAATAAGAATTTACAGAAAAGAATTGAAAATATGTGTCTGAATTCTAGCTAATTCCAATTTATTTAAGACTGTGGACTTTATTTATTTATATTTAAAAAATCAATGTAGCATATAAGAAGCTACAAACAAACAAACAAAAACAACAGCACAGTTTGAGATAGATTTACATGAGAAAAAGTCATGAGATGAACAGGGAGTCAGGAATGCCATCCGAAGTTAAATAAAAGCAATCGACAATAGTAATAGAAACTGGAACAACAAAGACAGATTTGATAATAAGGAACAAGATATATAATTCTATATGCAGAAATCCTTCGAGTTGTAGAAAAAAATCACTGTTTATATTTTTCTTTGAGAAGATATCTTGATTAAACTCCTGATGGAAAACATGATCTGTTCATTTCAGCTTCTCAAGTAAATACAAATGCCTGAGTAATGTTTCTTTTTCCACACCTGCTTCTTCAATGGGCAAAGTAGACCCTGGATTGAATGCATTCCCAATTGGTAGAAGTCAAACATTTTTTCCATGTATTCTGGAAGGTTTCTCTGCGGACAATTTATTTAAAATATACAAATGAGACACTAAATACTCTGTGCCTGCTTGTGATAGAATTTTAAAGCAATTTTCCCTATTCTTTTCTCTCCCTCTTTCATCTATCCTCCCTTTTCTCTATATCAGCTTTGCTGCTCTTTGTGTTGGGAAAAATCATAATTGTGGAAGCGAACTATTATGAAGGCTTATTTTAAATCAGTGCTTGGGAAGTAAATTAGCCTCTATTCCCACACAGTAATAATGTCAGTAAATGAGAGTTTCCAGTTATGGCGCAGGAAATTAAAGCAATGATGGCCAAAGCTTGAACAGTCACAAGAGACTTACATATTACTGATTCTAAGGAAAGATAGATTCCTACTACCCAGAAAATGACATCTGTCTCAAAATAAATGATTAAAACGCAAAACAAACAAGTTTGAGTCAGTTTAGTGACAGGAAAATTTGCAAATATCTAAAAAGAAAACAACAACAACACACAAAAATAAAAGCAATTCAGGGGCTGCAATAGAGCAAAATGGAATTACTTAAGAACAATATTTGAATAGAGGGCGCCTGGGTGGCTCAGTGGGTTAAAGCCTCTGCCTTTGGCTCAGGTCATGATCTCAAGGTCCTGGGATCGAGGCCTGCATCGGGCTCCCTGCTCAGTGGGGAGCCTGCTTCCTCCTCTCTCTGCCTACTTGTAATCTCTCTCTGTCAAATAAATAAATAAAATCTTTAAAAAAAAAAAAAGAACAATATTTGAATAGTAGAAGGTCACAAATAACTATATCACTCAATTTTAATATCTTAGAGGGGATATGCATTAATTAAAATGTAAAATCCTAAGACCCAAGGGGAATGACTGCTGGTGGGTTTCTCTTTAAGATGATAAAAATGTTTTAAAATGAGATGGTGGTGATGGGTGCATAACACTGTGAATGTACTAAAAACTACAGGAGTGTACACTTTAAAAGAGTGAATTTTATGGTACATAAATTATGTCAATGAAGGTGTTACTTAAAAAAAAAATCTGATCTACCTAATTTCCCCTCACCTAAGATGTCGTTAGAGGCAACCACTTTTAATGCTTTTTTCTAATCCTAATTTGTTCCACAGTTGTCACTGGGGTCCACAAAATGAACTCAGATTTGACCACAATTCTTAAAGGTTGGATTAAAAAATAGTTAGTTAGGTTTAGACAAATGGCCTTTTGCAGCCTTCCCTGTACTCAAGAAAGAAAAATTCGACAGAAGTGAGATGGTCTTCTTTCAACTGTATTGTAGGTGCCTTTGAACCGACACATACTCTACTTTATGCTCCCGATAATGCTTCTGCTTCTCTTCCCTCCTCATGAATCCTCTCTTTGGGGAAGTGAGCTGCTTTATTGCCAGCATATTCAGGCTGCTGATTGCTGGTGGAAAGTCATGAAATTTGGCTTATTAACTTTCTGTACAAATTGATGTTATCTAACCCCATCTGAGCCTTCACTGCTGCTTGGAAACCTTTTTATTAATGTCTAATTGGCTCCTTAACACATTTTCCATAGCGCTCATTTCAAGACTTTTCAAATTTCCTGTCCTCTCAATGTGACCTCACCTATTCACTCAGCAAGTCAGTTTCTTCTACTTGATGGGAAAGTTGGTCCACTTTGAAATTCAACTTATCTGTTCTTTCCTTCACAGTCATCTCAGAAGAGAAGGGTCATTTTACTTTTCCAAAAACATTCCTAGTTTAGTGGAAATAAATCTGATCTTTTTTTATCATATATCTGCCACTATCTAGCTCTGTAACCATGAGCAAGCAATTAATTTACCTGGTCCTTGATTTTTTTCATCTGTAAAATTAATGTCTTGGATGAGGTGACTTGCAAAGCCACTTCCTGTATTAAATCAAAGTTTTCTTAATCTTATGTATAATCTTATGCCCTTCTATCCCTCTAGGACCTTTCCCTTTCATTCAGCCTCTCCATATATTAAATACAAATAAGGCATAAGACATTTTCCCTCTATTAATCTCCTCCTATTAAATTGATTCATCCCACCCCTAGACATTCTTTGGACTTCATTTTTAAAAATTCTTCTTTGTTACTGTAACCACAAGTTAATCATTTCACTACTTCTCAAACTTTTTCAGATTATAGGTAATACTCTAAGACCCTACTTTCTTGCTATTGACTTATCTCTTCAACACTTCCAATCTGGCTTCTGCTTCCAGAGCTGTCAAAATAATTGTTGCAAAGGACAAATAATTTTTCCTCAGTGCTTATCCTACTTGAATTATCTTTGCTATAGAACATCGCCGATAGTGTTCTGAAACACCATCTTGAAATGGCCTTCGCATTCTCTTTTAAGGCTTCTCACTCTCTTTTAAGGCTCTTTTAAAGGCTCTCATTCTCTTTTAAGGCTTTTGTCTTTATTTTTATTTTCCCTCCTCAAACTATGTCTTAAATGTGGGTATTCATCGGAGCTCTCTCTTGGTCTTCTTTCTAATCTTTTTGTATTGAAACTTACATTCATTCTCAGGATCCCAACTGTTACACTGATGTGGATTACAAAAATATTTTTCACTGAATTCCTTTCCAGTACATGTATGTCTCAACAATTTGAGTGCAAACTGAAAATAACATTCATCACTACAACCCAGTACCCACCTAGGGAAAAAAAAAGGGGGGGGGGAATAACAAGCGGCCCCTGTTCCTATTGTTTCTTTTTCTGTTAATGATATAAATTTCTTTCCAGTGACTAGAACTGACAGGTCAGGAAGAAGAGAAGCCATTAATATCAGGAACTATGCTGTCCTCTGAATACACACTTTCTGACATAGCTAGTTCTTCATTTGACGAATGTCTCCATGCTCTGGAAGATATTAAAGTGCTCATCTTCTTATAATTACTCAAGGCTCTGACGTAGCTGTGAGAAAATTAAGCGTTTTAAACAGCATCCTACTGAATCTCGGGATTTTTTTTTTCTTTTTCTAGATCATAACAAAAGCATAACCATGAATTGAATGATCCCCATTTGCTTCTCCCGTTCCATCCTGTGTTGCTGTGAGGTGACATAGAGATCTTAGCTTCCAAGAAAGTCCAAGCACTTGTTTCAACTCGATTTCGAAAGGGAGGGACGAAAGGAGAGGAACGGTGAACTCACACTTTATCTGTGCCGTAGCTCCTGTAGTCGACCGCGGCGGACACGGCCACGATGAGCGCAGGCATCCCGTAGCCGACCAGGTAGAAGTACTTCCTCCGCGAATGCTCGCTCTCGAAAACCTCCACCAGCATGATGTACAGCTGCACCCCCTCCAGGAACATCCAGGTGAAGGCGGCCAGGAAGAAGAAGTGTAAGAGGGCGGCGAAGACGGCACAGGCAATCTAGGGGAGGGAACACAGCACTCCAGGAACAACCGAACGAAATCTACCGTGACATCACACATTTTATCAAGACCGCGGTGACACAAGACGTCCGCGAAAGAATCATCGAGACAAGATTCTTAAAATTCAGACATTAAAACCTAATGCAATATAACCTATCTTTCATATTAAGACCTAATTAAATATAACCTTTCAAAACCACATTGAACATTTTATTGATAACGGCTTACAGAGGACAGCACAGGATGATAATAGGGAAACATTGTTAAATAATTTAGGAAAGACTTCTAATAAGAGCCTATTTATCGATAATTATTACTGAGATTCGTCTAAAGTTTTAAAAACAACATCTCATGCATTATTTTTCTTGGCCATAATCATGTGTGTTCTATCACTAAGTTCTTCAATTGTAAATGAAAAAGAAACATTAAAACCAAGGAGAATAAAAGCTCTTAAAGTTAAAAAAATATAATAACTACAGAATTTTTTTTGATGGGATCATTACTTTGTTATTATTATTTGTTGGTTTATTTCTTCCCTGCCTGATTTCATGAAGGATTTATTTTTTTTTTAAAGATTTTATTTATTCATTTGACACAGAGAGAGATTACAAGTAGGCAGAGAGGCAGGCAGAGAGAGAGGAGAGAGGAGGAAGCAGGCTCCCCGCTGAGCAGAGAGCCTGATGTGGGCCTCGATCCCAGGACCCTGGGATCATGACCTGAGCCGAAGGCAGAGGCTTTAACCCACTGAGCCACCCAGGCGCCCTTCATGAAGGATTTAAAGTGACATTGGCAAGTTCATGTTGCAAAGTATAAAAGTAGGTCTGGTTAAAATTAAATTAAATTAAATTAAATTAAAAGTCCCAGAGTGCTTTCTTTCTCTCATTTTTCTGTTATTGTAAGAAATGTTGGGCTAGACAACCTTGATCAAAAAAGAAAGCTGGTCCTTATTTTGGCATATTCTCTAAAGCACTACAAGTTTCATCTTTCCATATATTAATTTTCTTATGTCAGTTCTGAAATTTTCACTCCTTGGAGAAGTGGGAGTCTTTATTTTTTATTTAAGAAATCCTAGGGCACATGGGTGGAGCAATCAGTTAGGCTTCTGACTCTTAGTTTCAGCTCAGGTCGTGGTCTCGGGTGTTGTAGAATCAACCTGGTGGGGCTCCATGCTACATGGAGGCTGCTTGGCATTCTCTCTCCCTCTCCCTCTGCCACTACTCATCCCCCACCACTTGCATGCTCTCTTGCTCTCTCTCATATAAATATGTCTTAAAAAGAGAAAAAAAGAAATCCTAACTAAAATCTGTATCTCTTACTAGAAAAGGGTAAAAAATTTATAGACATTATCAGATTATATGGATTCAATGATGCATATATGATCCTTGAGAAAGAGACAAAGGGCAGGTCAGTTTCATTGGGTTAGAGAGATGACAAGGAAGGGAGATGAGGACATCCAATGTCAGCAGGCTAGAGAGAAAGCACAGCCTAATCACCACCTAAGAGTCAGGAAGAGGACACCTATCCAGGAACAAGAAGAAAGACAAGTTGAGATAAGATGCAATCTAACTTTTCATATCAATCTTTGTTCTTTATGCTACTTGTCAGAAGTAAGTTTTGTGCAGCATGCAACATGTGGTGAAGTTTATCATACCATATGTATATCAGGAAACAAAAGTAAGAATAAGGGTTCTTTTTTTTTTTTCTTTTTTTTTTTTTTTAAAGATTTTATTTATTCATTTGACACAGAGAGAGAGATTACAAGTAGGCGGAGAGGCAGGCAGAGAGAGAGGAGGAAGCAGGCTCCCTGCGGAGCAGAGAGCCCGATGCGGGCCTCGATCCCAGGACCCTGGGATCATGACCTGAGCCGAAGGCAGTGGCTTTAACCCACTGAGCCACCCAGGCGCCCAAGAATAAGGTTTCTAAATGAAAAGAAATCACATAGCATTTGAATTGCAGGTTAACAAAAGAATGAAATGATTTCTT
The DNA here is from genome assembly GCA_002007465.1 of Ailurus styani. Classification (NCBI taxonomy): domain Eukaryota; kingdom Metazoa; phylum Chordata; class Mammalia; order Carnivora; family Ailuridae; genus Ailurus; species Ailurus styani. The sequence goes on from LNAC01000461.1 coordinate 449,907, forward strand.
CTTGGAAAATAACAGTTTTCTATTTCTTGCTTTTTAGAGTTAGAACTTCAACTATTAATTTTTGTTATCAGAAAGCTTTACTTTTTTGGTAAAAGAAATGTACTCTTTGATTGCTTATTCATATGTAGGCATTTATGGGAAAAGCTGTCACATTTGTATATGATAACCAATTAAAAGTATAATCACCATAATTGTACCCTTTACAGCCATTAATCATGAATGTGTAATCACAAACATGAATCCAACTGCATTTTTATTGTAAAGTACTCCGTACTTATGGACACATACTAGAGAACAGCATTAAGTGAATGAATTATTTATTATGCCTACACATCTTCTAAAAAATGGAAGTTTTCTTTTCAATTACAGTTTTAGTCATGAGACCAAACGTATTATGAATCGTAAGTAAATAGAATGGGCCTTACAAAAAGTATAAGTAGGCAGAGAGTCTGTTGAGTAATTAGATACTATCTGTTATTCATATTTTCTGTTTAGTTTTACCAAAAGCAATTGGCTAGTGCTGCTCCTTTCTCCCCCTTTCTTTCCCTACTTCCTTCCTTTCCTCCTCTTCTTTATTTCCACATGACTAAAAATAGTTTGTAGTAAAGTACAAAGCTGACATTAAAGATGTCAACAGATCTTGTGCAAATATAATGTATCAAACAAAATTTGGGAAGAGTTTATAAATTCTAAAAATGACCTATAGTCTAAGCTATTTTCCAAATATGTCAATTAGGAAAACTCATTTTAGACATGAAGTTTTAAATATAATACAAACTTTTTTTTGAAAAAAAATATGTGACAGAGGTGCCTGGCTGGATAAGTCTGAAAAGCTTGCAACTCTTGATCTTGGGGTTGTGGGTTTGAGCCCCACTTTGGGTATAGAGATTACTAAAAAAATCAACTTTAAAAAAAGTATGTGAGAAACCTTGAAAAATAACAATTATAAGTATTAGGAAAGATACTCTTCCATTCCCTAAATGATTTTACTTAACTTTTCTCATAATTCTGCTCTGATAAAAGCAAAGCAAAATATGGGGTGCCTGGGCAGCTCAGTCAGTTAAGCATCTGCCTTTGGCTCATGTCATGCATGATCTTAGGGTCCTGGGATCGAGCCCTGCACTGGGCTCCCTGCTCAGTGGGAAGCCTGCTTCTCCCTCTCCCTTCGCTGCTCTCTGTCAAGTAAATAAGTAAAATCTTAAAAAATAAAAAGCAAAACAAAACACACACACACACACACACACACAAACTAATGAGACACAGTTCTTGAGAAAGGCAAGGTTATGAACAGAATTTCCCAAGAAATGTACAGTCATACATCCCTAACATCTGTTGCTTCTTTACAACAATGGGGTAAAAAAAGGGGGGGAAACTGAACAAGATCTGAAAATTAATAACTATCTTAGACAACTGGAAGAGAGGTTACTTTCAAACAAGAATATTCTGAGTACTGGAAAGCTGGAGAAATGGAGACATTTTTTCCTAACATCAGTGTAAGTTGCTTACTGGTTGGTCAGTGCGGTTGATCCCAATCAGGAAGAGGAGTTCAGCTACAAAAAGGCTGATGCAGAGGTTCTTGTGGATGGTATTACGGTCACTCTGGAGCCCGCGGAAAAAGCAAAATGTGAAGATGCAAATCAGGAGACAAACAAGGGACAGCAAAATTCCAACCCACGTGATCACATCCAGAAGAAGGTCATGGACCGCATCACTGTGCTGGAAATACAACAGAAAAGCCGTAAGTTGTAATTATGCATAAAAATTACAAAGACTTATGAGGACCTGGATTCATAAAACATGATTTTCATAATGTACTACAGATCCTATGCACACTCATTATCCTATGAATAAGATAATTATTTGGGTTTTCTAGTTCACAGGTAAAGCATTTAATATTCTCCTCGAGTGTAAATCAGTTTGATATTCAGGGATGAGAATAGTGTTTGCACTTTTCTTGGTTATATGTATTTTCAGGATACAAATAGTTGAAGCAAATCAACATAATTCTGGCCTATGATCTCAGGGAAAAGCTTTATATTTTCTTTGTCAACTCCCACTAGGGAATACTCTATTTAAAAAATTAAGTTATACACTTAGGGAAGTAGTGTCTCAACTGAAATGCTTTTTAAATCACCAAGGGACTTTTTAATAAAAAAAAATACAATTCCTCTGTCACTTAAGTTCTTTATCAGAATTTCCAAGGTTGAGTTCATAAAAGTATGCATTTTTATAAAGATTCCCAGTTAATTCTAATGAACAGCCACATATGCATACCATTTATTTAGTGGAAGATCTAAAAGAATAAGGATATTCACTGGATTTATATTCATATTGAATGGCTTAAGGAGATCAAGAAGTTTGATCCTTGAAGGGTTTTGCATGAATAGAGCCTGTTATACACATATGGAAAATAAGCATTCAGTATTACTATCCCCGATAGCAGCATAAAACAGTCAGGGCTAAGTAAAAGAAAAAGTTCATGAAAAGCTTCTGTACTAAAACTACATTTTGGGGGGGCTCTGTTAAAATAGTCCTGTGAGTTGCTTTCCTTTCATGTTCCTTGTTCTGTGTACTATCTCATTTCTGTCCTTCTTCTAAGATTCCAAACTCTATTCCTTCTCTATGGTAGTTTGCCTCCACCCAAAGTCACTTCTGTGAAGCATTAGAATTTGTAGTGACCCAACATATCAGTATGCCAAGATGTTGGAGCAGAGCTGAGAAATTGTCTATGACCATCAATGCTTCTTTTCTTTGTAGGTTTCTTGAAAAGCCCTGAAGACCTAATTTCCATAAGCAGGGGAACAAATAAATAATGGTTGATTTATAGAAATGAGATTCTGAAGAGTAATAGATAATCAGTGTTCTAAATTTATAGTCACAAACATGGATACTTCTCAGAAACCTAATACTAGATTTTTTAAAAATATAAGTGGCAAAGGTTCTATACAGTATAATGCCGTTTATACAAAATTAAAAACAAAAAACAAAAAACAATGCCATTGATTTTTATGGATATATACTTAAGTAGTAAAAGTGTAACAGAAGCATGGGGAAATTTTTGGTTGAAAACAAAGCGATGTGCTTCTAATTGACATCTTTTTCAACTGTGTAGATCATACACACTGATTTTTATTTTAGGATGTAAGTCACTACATTTTGTTGTCTTTCACACTGTTAGCTCACTTTAAAAATACATATATATCCAGGTTTTCTAGTGTTTTTTGCTTTTATTCAAACTTCATATTTTTCTGTTTTATACAAACTTCATACAAAGACTATTTTGAATATGGAAGTTCTTCCAAGCTAGTCACTCTGCTGTAACCTAAATCATAGCTCTTCTCAGATCACCAGATAAGACTTCACAGTTATTTGACAAAGAACTCTGCTAGAGCACTGTCAATGAAACAGTTCTGAAATATTCCTGCATAACTCTAGATATATTTCTCAGAAGGAGCTCAAATCATGAAAGAAAACTACATGAAATTTTGCTGTAACTGCTTTGTTCTCCAGGGGACACTACTAAAGTAGTGTTGGGTCTCAGATAGCTTAAATTACTTTTACTGTTTGAGAGTGGAGAGTGGTTAGTGCTACCTGGCTCCCTGAACAGAGGGCTATTTGCTCTCTTCTTTGACTCAAAGGAAAGATGCTGTGATTGAGTATCAAGCACCAATGTTCAGCACAGCAGTCTTCTATAATGGGAAAAATGGCAGGTATAATACATCCTCAAATGTATCCTAAAGACCTAAAACATTAACAAAAAAAGAAAAAAGAAAGAAAGAAAGAAAGAAAGAAAGAAAAAAAAAGAAGAGAAAAGAAAGAAGAAACCAAAAAACTCCTGCCTTTGTCTGAGTAGTTGCATTATTAGAAATGTATTTACTTTACTCAGTGCCTTTGTAAGGCTTTCAAAAACCCCATGCAGAGTTATTAAGAGAAGAATACCAGATGTCAAAACATCAGTACAAAAAGTACATTACACTCAAAGACAGAACTAAAAAGTCTAGCGATTAATTCACCTTTCAGGTATTACTGTCTAGCTCAGAAAACATCAACACCAACCACCTTGTGTATACTATACTGTGACAGCAGCACCCTTCAAATACAACTCACCACTTGAATTTTATAACTAAGATGAAAGGAAAAGAACAATGGATATTAAATGCCAATAAGAGCTGTGAGAATAGCCCTCTTTGTAACAGTGCACCCTAGCAAAATTTCCAGGAGGCCAAGCCATTAAAAACAAAAACAAGGGCTCCTGGGTGGCTCAGTGGGTTAAAGCCTCTGCCTTCAGCTCACGTCATGATCTCAGCATCCTGGGATCCAGGCCCACATCGGGCTCTCTGCTCAGCAGGAAGCCTGCTTCCTCCTCTCCCTGTCTCTCTGCCTGCCTCTCTGCCTACCTGTAATCTCTCTCTCTGTATCAAATAAATTAAAAAAAATCTTTAAAAACAAAAACAAAAACAAAAACCTGCCTTCAAGAAGATGGCCAGTTGAGTAAAAGTCCTAGGTATTGTTGTAACAATGTGATAAATATTCTTATTTCCAAAGTTCTACATTTCTGAGCACTATATTACTCAATCACCTATAATATGTACTATATACCATTATGTGCCTTATTAATTTTATATCTTATTAATGTTATATCCCAACACTTAGTGCTGGGCTTGACACACAGAAATGCTTAAGAAATACTTGTTTTTGGGCGCCCGGGTGGCTCAGTGGGTTAAAGCCTCTGCCTTCGGCTCAGGTCATGATCTCAGGGTCCTGGGATCGAGGCCCGCATCGGGCTCTCTGCTCAGCGGGGAGCCTGCTTCCTCCTCTCTCTCTCTGCCTACTTGTAATCTCTCTGTGTCAAATAAATAAATAAAATCTTAAAAAAAAAAAAAAGAAATACTTGTTTTTGAGTGATGGTACTAATCCCCTCTGCCTAGACCAAATGCCTTAGAGCTGAATTCTCTATGTCAGTAGAGCTCTACATCCATTTAATCTTCACTGGATGTTTAAAAAGGTATCATATATTACATGTCCGAAACTGAGCCCCTCATATCCTGGTTCTCTCTCCACCACTCAAAAAAACTTCTCTTCCCTCTGTTTTTCCATTTCAGTAAACAACAACTTCATTCTTTGAGGTATTCTTGCCTAACTGATTATCCCACTTTGACCCTCGTCCCCCATCCCTCTATATTCAACAAGACAGAGAGATTTTTTTTAAATATAATTCAGATAATACGACTCATTGATGAAAGGTGTCCAATGTTTTCCATTTCAATGAAAGTAAGAAAACCACTCTCCCCTATAATCCTCTGTCTTGTTTTTTAAATTCCACATATCAGTGAGATTATATGATAATTGTCCATCTCTGATTGACTTAGGATCATAGGGGAAGAGAGGAAAAAAGAAACAAGAGGAAACAGGAGAGGGAGACAAACCATAAGAGACTCTTAATCAGGAAACATACTGAGGGTTGATGGAAGGGATGGGGGCGGAGGTTACTGGGTGAGGGACATTGAGGAGGGTATGTGTTTTAACGAGCACTGCATATTATATAAGACTGATGAATCACAGACCTGTATTCCTGAAACAAATAATACATTATATGTTAATTTAAAAAAAGAAGAATAAAAACCAAAGTCTATCAAGGGTCTACAAGGCACTATAACATCTACATATCTGTGACATCATTTCCTATTCTCGCCTTCATTCAGTTCATTCCACCTAGCTGGCCTGCTCCATTCTTTGAATATGCTAAAGATGTTCCAGTCTCAGAGGACTTGCCTTTGATGTTCCTTTGGCCTGGAATATTCTTCCAAATGATAGCAGCATGGCTTACCTGCTACACGTCCTTCAGTCCCTCATTCAAATGTCACCTTTTCACAAGAGGGTTCTTCTGAGTCACCATATTTAAAAATTTCAAAACACCTTTTCCCTATTCTTTTTTTTCTATTACTTTCCCTGCATTACTTTTCTCATCAGCACTTTTCTACTTTATATATTTTATTAATGCTGCTTGTTGATTGTATCTCCAACTAGAAAATACATTCCAAGAGAATAAGTTATTTTATCTCTTCTGATCACCAGTGTATCTGAAGGTCCCAAAAAATTGTCTACCATAGAGTGGATGCACAATGTGTTGACTAAATAAATGAATCTCTCTTAAATTATCTCCATGTCCTAGAATGAATTTAAATTATAAACTAAAAGTTGTATCATGCTGTCCATTACACAGTCTTTGGGACTCTTGGGTTCTTAAACCATCTGCTCTAAAATCTTAAGTAAAAGATAAAATTAGAGCTCAAGGATAAGAAGGTTGTTACACCATAATATCTTAAAAGATATGTTGAAAGGTCAAGGTGTTAAGGGTGCCTGGGTGGCTCAGTGGGTTAAGCCTCTGCCTTTGGCTCAGGTCATGATCTCGGGGTCTTGGGATCGAGTCCCACACTGGGCTCCCTGCTGAGCAGGGAGCCTGCCTCCCCCTCTCTCTCCGCCTGCCTCTCTGCCTACTCGTGATCACTCTTTCTCTCTCTCTGTGTCAAATAAATAAATAAAATCTTAAAAAAAAAAAAAGAAATGTCAAGGTATTAAGCAATTATGACAATGGAGACCAAACTATGCATGGAAGAAGACTTTAGGAGTAAATTATAGAGTTTAAAGGTATGGATTTAACCTTATCAATGAATTTCACAATTGTTACCATGCATAAACTACTTAACCTTTTGAGTATCAAAAGCCTCATACACAGAGATAAAATAAGGCTTCCAATTCTTGTGATAAGTAATTAAGATAATATATATGAAAGCCAAAAAAAAAGGATAACATATATGAAAATGAGACAGTCAAATGTTTGTTTGTTTGTTTGTTTTGAGAAATGTGGGATCTTTTATGTAATTCTTACACAAGGTTAATGTCTTATTTCCTTTCTTAATCGGAAAATAGGGGGTGCCTGGGTGACTCAGTTGGTTAAGTGTCTGCCTTTGGCACATGTCATGATCTCGGGGTCCTGGGATGGAGACCCATGTTGGGTTCCTTGCTCAACAGGGAGTCTGTTTCTCCTTCTCCTTTTGCCCCTTCCCATTGTGTTCTCTCTCTCTGTCAAATAAATAAATAAAATCTTAAAAAAAAAATCTGAAAACAGTCTGGATTATTTTCTTGTTTGGTAGCAACTTTCATATAAATAATCAAAAGTCTGTATGTGATAAGGGATGGATTAGAAAAATAATAACTGTAACAAAAATAAATGTTAATGTTATGTTAACTAAGGACACAAAACATTATTCCAACCAACTGATGAATCATCTAAGTTCACTTTGTAACATTGCCAATTTAGTTTATGTTAGTAATAATATGTGTGTTACTGATGAATTAAGGTCACAAAATTACTACATGATTCAAAAGAAGCAGATTTTAACTTTAGAATTTGAATTCCTCATTCATTACTGTACAAATGTGTTGATGATTTTTGAATAATAAAAGACAAAAGGGACCAATTTCACCTTTATATTCTTCTTTAAGTTATAACAAAAAGATAAAGTAGCAACATAAGATACATACCTAATATTTTCCCCCAGAGTCTGTACCATTCACAGACTAGTATAATTTGTTGGAAAGAATGCTTGCAAACTCATAAAAAAAATTTTTTAAATACAAAAAAATCAAAAACTTCAAGGAGATTAACTTCTTTTTTTTTTAAAGATTTAATTTATTTATTTGACACAGAGCGAGAGAGAGATCACAAGTAGGCAGAGAGGCAGGCAGAGAGAGAGGAGGAAACAGGATCCCCGCTGAGCAGGGAGTCAGAGGCGGGGCTCAATCCCAGGACTCTGAGATCATGACCTGAGCCCGAAGGCAGAGGCTTTAACCCACTGAGCCACCCAGCAGAAGGAGATTAACTTCTAAAGAGAAGATGGTGAGGTGTGAGGGATTTTCAAGCAGAATGACAGAGTGATTCCCAGAATGATATTCCAGAAAGAAGTTGCTTTCGGGAAATGGAATGATTCTATTCTCTCTACAAATAAATTTTTATTAAAACAATACTTGTTTTTCAGGCTTTCTATGAAGTTTCTATTCATATTTAAAATCTCAAATATTTTGTAAAACCTATGGGAAATTTCTGATTTTCCCTTTTACATTTGTCTCAGTGAATTTGTTTGTCCTATCACTATGGATAGCTTGCTGAGTAACTCAAATACCACAAAAGTGTGAGTGTCACATTTGGGAAAGAAAAATGCCTTAAACAATGATGCTCTGTCAAAGCTACTCTGTCAATGTAAAACACCCAGATACACAAATAGGTACATCAAAAATCCAAATTGACAGAAAAGGGAAATATGATTTTTTTTCTTATGATTTTAAAATAATTCAGTCTGAATACATTAAGACCTTTTGTGGAAATCATGATGCTTCTAACTTTATTGTCCAAAAGGTTAAGTCAACAAACAAGATAGAGAAATAGATTTTGAAATGGTTTTCACTTTAACTGTGTAAGTGTTTACAGATGGGACACAAACTATATGAATTAATTTTGAAACCTTCTGGATGGTTTCTCTTTTTTCAAAATTTTAGAAAATTGCATTTTCCAGATACTACTTGAAAATCACCCTACAGTATTTATTAAATGTGGGCCAGTAATTATCAATAACCTGTTTTGCTTTCTGCATAATAATGTGTACATTTAACTGTTCAGTCAGATTTGTTAAAGCATAATAACATGATTTTTAAATTGCCTCTTAAACATATCTCATTCTGAAATATTTGTAGCATAGCTAAAATAAGTTTTCTCTCTTTCTTTTTTGCAAACATAAGAGCACTTGCCTTGCTACTAATGTATCATATAAGTCAGCAGGATTACAAAAGACTATTTTCTGAAAAATGTTGTATAAACTCCGTAAATCAGTTCCTAGCATTGCTCTAACTCTTGGGAACAAGGTTATCAGACATAAAGTTCACTCTGCAAATGCTTGAGAGAAAAGAAAGGGCTCAATGGACTCAGGAAATTAGGATTTCCATTATAGAACAGGATGAAGGTCAAAGTTGAGTAAACCAACAAGGAAAGCAATAGAACTGTGTTTCTTAGAACTTTTACAGTAAGTTAACCAAAAAACTCAGCAACAATTTCCAAGTTTGTATTACACTGAACAAAATCAATCTGAACCTTTTTTAGGCTTTAATTGCTAGGAGAGATACACTAGCATGTAAGAGGACACAAAAGATCCATAATGAACTGTCCTTTGGATTCAATAGAGCTTATTCAGCATTTCTCCTTGGTTTCAAAAACATAGTATAGAGCACACTAAGTTATTTGAAAGTTTCTTGCTTTGAGTTAAAAAACAAAATATGGGGCGCCTGAGTGCCTCAGTCAGTTAGGTGTCTGACTCTTGATTTTTGGCTCAGGTCATGATCTCCGGTCTGTGAGATTGAGCCCCCCATTCCCTATAGGGCTGTGTGCTTGGCATGGAGCCTAATTAAGAATCTCTCTCTCTCCCTCTGGCCCTCTCCCCTTTCTCTCTCCCTTTCTTAAAAAAAAATTAATAATAATAATGAATAAATAAAACCTCACCATATTTAGTGAGCCAAACTTACAACTATCCTAAAGAAGGAAACAGAAAAGAAAATAATAGAAAATATAGGAACTAAGTAGCTTACTGGAGCTAAGAGTTAAATACAGTAATAGGCTAAAAAGGATAGATTTAAGTTGATAAACCAAAAATCAATTAGTGATCAGTTAGAACATTTTAAAGGAAATGAAATGATTGAGCAGTAAATAAGAAGACTTTAGAAGTATCTGGGGTGAGGGTACAGAATGAAGCCAGGTAGACAGATAATTCCGACCTTAGTGTTTCCAAGTTAAGTAAGGTGATGACGATGATAATAGCTAAAATATCACATAAAGATTTCATATTCTGTTGGAAGTGCTTATTTATTTTATTAGGATTCCTAATCATATAGAACATTATGATGTGATATTATTATTATCTCTAGTTTATAGATGAAGAAACTAAAACACAGAAAGTAATTTATCCCAGAGGATTCAACTAGCATGCAGTAGGGATAAGATTGGTGGGAGGGTAACTGTCTAGGTTTGCTCAGGACTACCCTAGTTTCAGTACGATGTTTTTGAATCCTTGGAAAGCCCTCCTCAAGATACAAAAGAATCCCAACCATCATAGATGCTTCAGAGGTTTGGAAGAAAAGTACAAATCTGTATGACAGCCTAAAAATCAGAAGTTGGAAGCTGTATTATCTGCAGTGTTGAATGATGGAGTATTGATTACCTACTTTCTTTAGTGATTACTGCTGTTCTTCACCCTGACTCTTGATGCTGGCATCCATGATTTGCACTTCCCACTATTGGGTCATCTATTGCTGCATCCCTTTGAGCAATACAGCTTTAGTGCTTGTGATCATGTCTTCCTCTATGACTTTGGGTTAATTTTTGTGCTTTGTATTAAGATAGCACTACTTCAATTTTTAACATTGTAAATATTGTGACCATGTTTCTAACCATTCACTGATGGAAGTGAGAATGACCATATTATAATAGTATGACAATACGAAAACAGGGCTAAACAACTATGCTATTTTAATAAAGACACATAGAAGATTTCATAAAACCAGATTAGAGAGGAAACTGAGGCAGAACATTCTGAACAATATGCAGAAATGGATTTGGGATCACACATACACAGGAAAGAGAAGGTTTATGAATGTGCATATGGAGGCTGAATCTCAGAAGTTTGGGAAGAGACAGGCAAGTTTTTGTAAAATCAAAAGGTTTTCTAAAAAGTCTCCCCCTCCCACCCCACCCCATCAGAAAAGACACTAATGCTCAGTTGAAATTAACAGTCATTGAATGCACTGGAGTATACCATAAGAATAAACATTCATTGTTGTTTTGTTCCCTTGATTTTTCTATGTACCTAAGGAAAGTTAATTTTTCTGATTTGGAGATTGCAACTAAAATGTGCTGTGGATAAACAAAGAGGAAAATTTTGATAGCCAATGTTTTGGCCCCTCGTAGTGCAGAGCTCATTCCATCAGATTTTACTAATAATCATACTTTCTATAGGAAGGATATCAGGTGGTGCACTGAATTCTGAAAACAAAAAAATGTTTCCCCAACCTCTTAGGTATTTTGATTTTAAATATGGAGTTGAAATCATTTTACTGATCTCTATAAAAATTTTAATGAAACTTCAGCAGATATAAACAAAAGATTGTTGACACCTTGTTCAGGCATAAAGTAGACTTTGCTCATCTATGTGCATATTCAACAAATGATGCAAATGTAAATTTTGGAAAATTCCATTCAGCCTATAAACTTTTTAGAAAAGAAAATAAATAGTTCTTACCTACTAAATGTCCTGTATACCTTGTACACAAGGCAGCTAAAGGAGATGTAGTTTGCTTACCTGTGATAATGAAGTTTTATAATGAAACTTTTTGTCACTTTTCAGTTTCCTCAAAATGTGTAGTTTTTTTGTTTTTGTTTTTTAACTTTCTAAAGGTAAGGAGACAGTCTACTGAGACATGTCCTGCAAGATAGATATCATTGCTTCTAGTCATAGAGAAGATGTTAGAATACTGGTCTTCTATAAAATCTATTTTCAAAGTGTGGCACAAAAAGAATGTCTTTCCCTAATTTTGAAATAACTGACAGATGAGAATGAAGAAAAAGTTTACAGTAAAACAAATTTTTATGATGTTTCTCCAAAACTGATGAACTCTGAAAAAGCTATAAGGGACTTAGAAAAGGTAAACTGATTTCATCTGAGTTGCATAAAGTTCTGTTTAGATTAGGACAAAATCTCAAAGAGAGAAAACATGACTTATCTGGGGGGATTTAAGACTATTTTCAGAGAAAATGTCACCACTAAAGGGCAATCAAGTTAAACAGGACTTTCTCATTCCTTGATTAAAACGATAACTTATTTGGAATCCAATCTTGAAATCATAAAGTGAAATTACCTCAGTGCTTTAAAACCATTATCCTTGACAGTGTTTTACCTTATGTTAAATCAGTGTGCTTGGAAATGTTTAAAAATGATGAATATTTTGGACCTGGAAAGCCTATATGATGAATTCACAGATGCAAAAGAACTGACTAATGAACAGCTAGTCTACGAGTTAAGCCTCTAAGTATCAAGGGGAGGGATGTATTTGGAGAGATGGGAACTAATTCTTACAAGTCTAATAACCTATTAGATAATGACATTAAGTAAAATCCTTTGTATTCTATGCTCAACATTTTTCTTAAGGTTTTATTTTTATGTAATCTCTACACACAATGTGGGGCTTGAACTCACAACCACAAGATCAAGAATTGCATGCTTTACCCATTCAGCCAGCCAGGCACCCCTATGCTCAACATTTTTGTTGAGAAGTATTTAGCTTGAGGTCATCACATTGGATTGACACCAGGAATCTATGTAATGTGGGCTTGGTAAGAGCAGAACTATAGGGCAAAGAGAATTTTAATTTTCACTACATTCATCTTTAATTATCTAAAAAAGATAGAAAAAAGACAAACAGAAAGAAACATGTCTTAGCTACTTCTATTAAATATGAGTCATATCTGTTTAATTATTATATTAACTTTTTGAAGTCTCACATTTATATATCTTAAAAATATGCAGTGATATAGCCCCCAAATTAAATATCCAATAATTACTTATTAAATATTAAGTATATTTTTTATCTGATAGTGCTGTTTCTCAGTGAGCTCTCTCAGAAGTTGATCACACTCTCTAACTTGTGGCCAAATAGTCTATGCTCTTCACAACCTCACCAACATTGGAGAGAACCACAGAGTCTTTCCTGTATCTCCTTTTATGACCCAATTATACTAAGCTCCTTAGAATGGGCAGAACCAGGTTTGTCTGGGAAAGACTCTTCATAAAAAATATACTTAATATTTAATAGGTAATTATATGCATATGTATTATTACTACTTAACTATGATAATTAGTAGTGTTTAAAACTAATTAATAATAGGGCTATGGTGTGAAAAACTATAAAAACACTTTCTAAATGTGTCTTTCTATCCTCTGATACTATAAATTTTTTTATTGGATATGTTATTATGTTAAACAGAGTAGGGGTCTTCCAGATAATAACCCTGGGGACAGTTACCTCACATGCTTAGAGATAATAACTTGAGCTAACATTAAATTTTATAAAATTAACTTCTTATAAGTTCTATGAATTGGTTATTTAAATTGGCAAGCAACCAACCATAGAAAACCTTTAAATAGTGATGCTTACACAGTAAGGATACACATAGTAAACTGGCCATCCTTTGAATTGCAGAGACAGGAAAATAGTTTGGTTCAGCCATATTTTTGTTCAAATGCTTTTAAAATCTTATATATACAAGTAGACTTTGTTGCCTACCTGAGAAAGCTATATAAATAACTATTCTGAAAATCTAGCCTAATTCCTCAGGATTCCAGGAGTTCCCTAGCTTTATCACTTTATTTACTAGACACAATGGAATGAAATAGGCTAGGAAAAAAAGAAAATCACTGAATAGCCCCGATGTTAAAAAAAAAAGTAAAATTTTGTGATCCAGAACAAGAGGAGTACAGTTAGTAAACATATCAACTAGTTCTTACTAAGAACAGTAGAAGCAATTAAGGATATTTTTAGAACATTAAGATGAAAAAGGTTTTATGCTTACTTTCTTTTGTTTAGTTGGTTGATAACACTTTCTTAAGCATGGGTAAATTGGGTAAGTAGAGTTATTATATTTAAATTAATGGAAAAATATCATTCCTTCAGTTAGTCAATGCTAAAAATTATTCTCACTAATGAAGAAATGCAATCAATAAAAAAGTTATGTATTGATTGTATTAACATTGATTTATGATTGTACTTAAAATTCAGTTTGATAGTACTGATATTGTAAGAATTTAACGTCCGTATAACCAACATTTTGAAGGGCTGGAAAGTTATATGTAGTTATGATAATATCTTGCTGCAAATCTATAATTTTGACAATTTCATTGTGGAAAAAATCTTTCATTTCAAAAAGTGAGACAAAGGTCTAGCCTAAACTCTTCCCTTTTTTAGGGAAAACTTAGCTGTATAGCAGTGGATAAAAATAATTATATTTTATTAGAAATGAAATTAAATATTTGGGCCCTAACAGTTAACTACCCCCAGAATCAAGAGCTCAAGGGCTTTAATCATGAATTAAAAAAATATATTTTCAGAAAACTTTATAAAAATTCTCAAAATGATTTTAATACATTTGTTACTCAATCCCTAGGTTAAGTCTGAGATGACGTTAGAAAAAAAATTATTAGCCTTATTTAACTGATTAAATAATAGGAACAGAGAATTCGGATGATTTGCCTGAGAACAGGAAGTAATTTTCCAAAGAACTGGAATCAGGACCCTAAGTATCCTGATTTTTAATTCTTACTGCAACTTCTCTTCAGGTTATAAGTGGGCAAATAAATTATGATAATAATACCTGTTGTAGTATTGTGGGTTAAATGAGATAATGTATGTACATTTTAAGAAATAACAGTCATTCTTATTATTATGGGTCATGCCAGGCCCTTCTGAGAGGTGAAGTTCTCACTCAATCTCCACTCTTTGGAATCTCCATATAAGCTTGATTACTTATTCCTTACAAAATATTTCAAACTAGAATTAAACTAGAATTATAGAATCTCCAACTGCTATTTTTAGCCAAGCGTATTTACCGAAGGTGGTAAAGAACCTAAAAATTTTAAGTGTAAGGATCCAAGCTGTGTATGAGAAGATCACAGGTTTCTTTTTGCTTAAAAATTCCACCACAACCCAGAAATAAAAACAGTCAGAGAGAGTGTTATTAATACTCTTAAAAATATAAAATTTACTGAAAAAGTGTACTGTAAAACCATAAAAACCCAGCCTTATTTCATGCTACTTCAACCCTGTCCCTCTCATTCTGCTTAAACAGTTATGCGCCTTCATCTAGAGCATATTCCTTGACGCTGCAAGGTTAAGATTCATTCCTGTGTGTTTCCACAGCATCCTCTACCACAATAACACATTTCTCACAAAGTACTGATTTTGCTGATTACTTATCTGTGCTATTAATTGGACCATGAGCTTTACCTATTACAAAGACTATAGTCAACTATTTGAGGAACTAGATTAAACACATTTCAATTTTAAAAATGAGATGAATAAAACAAAGTTTTCAAATATGTTTCCACAGATTCCTCTTATTTACAAAAAGTTTAATGTCCTGTTCAATGTTCCAATAAGGGGCCTCTTGATACAATGGGAAGGATACAGTATCTCCCACATGGATTTCTTCCCAAAATGTTTAACTTGAATTTAATTATGAGCATACAATCATAAAGGTTGAAATTGTGGAACAGTCTAACGGAAAAATGGCCTGGACTCTACCAAATGTCATTTTCATGAAAGACAGACACAGGTAAGAAAACTTCTGCATTAAAGAAGGCTAAGAGATGTAGAAACTGAAGGCAATGTGTCTTTCTTGACTGGCTACTGCATGGAAATTCAAAGACTATAAAGGACATTATTTGAATTATTGGAAAATTTTTGTATGGATTCTGTACTAGAGGATAGTACTTAATGTTAAATGTCCTGTGTATGCTAATAGTAGGGAGAGAATGTTTGTGTTCTTAAAGCATGTTTGCTGGAAGACTTAGGAATTAAATATTATAAAGTCAGCAATTTACTTTTGGAAAACCAAATAATAGGGCGCCTGGGTGGCTCAGTGGGTTAAAGCCTCTGCCTTAAGCTCAGGTCATGATCTCAGGGTCCTGGGATCGAGGCCCGCATCAGGCTCTCTGCTCATCAGGGAGCCTGCTTCCCCCTCTCCCATTGCCTGCCTCTCTGCCTACTTGTGATCTCTCTCCCTCTGTCAAATAAATAAATAAAATCTTAAAAACAAAAACAAAAACAAACAAAGAACAAAAGAGCATTAGAGTTGAGGTCATGTGGTGCTCCAACAGCCATGGTGTTGGGAATAAAATTGTCCCTTCACACTGGCTCATATTTTGAAATATTTCCTCAGCATACTGCTCACAAGCAACATGAAATAGGAAATATTCTCTCTGACTTAGGAAGTTAAAAGATGCGTGTTTGCAAGTATCTGATACAGAGGGAGGGGTATGGGTCAGTGAGGAAGGTAGTGTTATCATTCTTTTATTAACTAAAAGGCCTATGTTGCTTCTTGGTAGCCCAGACAAAAATGTAACCAACTCCAGAAAATCACAACTTGTTACAGGCTTAGATCTAGATATGTTGGACTCTAGAATAAATACAGTAACTAATTTCAAAGAACTTAAAATTCAGAGGAACTAAATGAGACATAGAGATAAGCTATCTTGCAAAATATATATTTCTCGGTATAAAAACCAATCCACACTTTAAGAAAGTATATATATCATTTAGGGTCTGGGCATGGCTGAAGTTTCCCTCTTAATAAATATATTTCAAACTGGTAGATGTAAAACATTTAATATATTACATATGTAACACATGCTCAAAGCTCTGTTGTGGTTTTCCACTGTACTTTGAGTAAAACCTGCACCCAAAGTCATTCTGATGGCCTACCATCCTTCCATTCTAGACCCTTTGACTTTTTCCGCTAAGGTACTTTCTCTCTTATTCTTCCCACTCCAACTATACTGTTCTTGAAGTTCCTCAGACACATCGGAATCACCCTGGTACAGGGTACTGCTCTTGTCCCCTCTGCCTAGAAGAGTTTTTTTCCCAGATGATCTGCATAGCTGATTCTCACTTCTCTCTGCTCTCAGTACTGTGTTACTAACGAGAAAGGTAGACAATAAAACAGCATACTAGCAAATAAATAATTTCACATTTTTGTAAATCTATGAAGGAAATAGATCATAAAATGGTTCACTGAGAACATCCAAGAATAATTCTTGGTTCTAAAAGGTTGTCAACTGGGCGCCTGGGTGGCTCAGTGGGTTAAAGCCGCTGCCTTCGGCTCAGGTCATGATCCCAGGGTCCTGGGATCGAGGCCCACATCAGGCTCTCTGCTCAGCAGGGAGCCTGCTTCCTCCTCTCTCCTCTCTCTGCCTGCCTCTCTGCCTACTTGTAATCTCTCTCTCTGTGTCAAATGAATAAATAAAATCTTTAAAAAAAATAATAATAAATAAATAAATAAATAAATAAAAGGTTGTCAACTTTTTTTTTTTTAAGATTTTTTATTTATTTATTTGACACAGAGAGAGAGATTACAAGTAGGCAGAGAGGCAGGCAGAGAGACAGGGAGAGGAGGAAGCAGGCTCCCTGCTGAGCAGAGAGCCCGATGTGGGCCTCGATCCCAGGACGCTGAGATCATGACCTGAGCCGAAAGCAGAGGCTTTAACCCACTGAGCCACCCAGGCGTCCGGGTTAAACATAAAGTTAATATTCAAAATGATGTAACAAAATCTTACATGTTTGACCAGTTTTGGAACCATTTTCCTTTTGTGGAATATTCCATATTTGGAGGGTATTCAATTTCTCAGTTTCTAGTATCTTTCCCTAAATAAATACTTAGTTTAAAGTACTATACACTCGTTATGATTTTTAATCTCCAGCTCTCTTCAACATGCTATATATATGGTAAAATTTTTAAAAAAGCATAAAAATTTGGCAATGGAAATATATAACCTTAAGCATCATACATTAAACATTTTATTTTTTACTAATGAAATCATTGCTTAAACTCAAAATAACTTCCCTTTTTGGAATTTAAAGAATAAAAATATTGTTTTTTAAAAATAAGTACTTTCCTTCACGAGCAACTGCAGAATCTTCCAACATAAAACTACCTCTTTTCTTCCAGGCTAGAAAAAGTTTAGCTATAAAATATTTGACACACAGAATCTATGGTATGACATTAAAATTTTCTAAATTGTCACTGTTTGGAAACAATACTAAATAAAGAAATAAATACAATGATTTCAAACAGCAAAATCAATGCTTATACCTGGACTGGAGTGAAGTTGGGGTGGGGGCAATAGGATATATTAAATTTAAAAAAACACAGAAAGAGAGAGATGCAAGCATCAAACTAAGGAAAGTGAAGCCTTTCAAAAATAATAAAGGGGCACCTGGGTGGGTCAGTCAGAAAGGATAAGTGAATTACTCCTCCCTCAGCCCTTCCCCTGTTCATGCTGTCTTAAATAAACAAATAAATCTTAAAAAAAAAAAAATTCAATGTCAAGTTGAACTGACAGGAGAAGGTTATTATTATTTTTTTAATTATCTCTGAGGAACTACAATTTGAGTAGAGGAAAGAGCTATGGGTGATATAAACTGTCAACTCTTTCCTAAAGCATTTGTTACAATGCTGTACGAAATCACAGTAGAAATGTTAATCAATTAGTTTGAAACTTACACTCCAGTAAACTAAAATACTCCTCCCACAAAGGGTGTTCACAAAAACAATCATTAGTAAGAGAAGAGATAGACAATTGAATTTATTGTATTTAACATTCTGCTGAACAACAGACAAATAAACCTATAGGTGATTCACAATAATGGAAAGGTTTTAAAATACCATAGATACTAACTCAATTTAGTATAAAATTACCTAAATTTCTGTAATGATTACTTTTAAAAATATATATTTTTTATTTGTTTATTTGCGAGAGAGAAGTGCACATGCCTGAGCAGGGGGGGAGGAACAGAGGGAGAGAGAGAGAGAGAGCGAAATCTCAAGCAGACTCCCTGCTGAGTGTGGAATCCAATGTGGGGCTCAATCTCACGACTCTAGATCATGACCTGAGCCGAATCAAGAGTCCGATGCTTAACGAGCTATACAGGCACCTTTGGAACGATTACTTTTGTGTCTAAAAGAGTAGGCAATCAAATGTTTCCTTAGACAGCAGAAGTACAATGAACTCAAAAGTAGTTAACCAGCAAAATTGCCACTTCAGATAGAAGCATCCGCTTTCTTCTTTAACCTGCCTAAATTGACCTAGCTATTGTTGAAAAGAAAACCACAGGCCCCCAAATGGCATCATTCAGGTCAAGTCGCCAAAGGTATCAAGCCCCTATACTGGGCTTAATTAACCTAATTACAGTTTCAACCTCCCTTAGAAATGTAAGTCTTAACTAGCCAGTCAGGAATTTTCTGATAAACCCCAATGAGGTAATCTGTCACCTGGGTCCTCTCCAAATCCCCTAATAAGACCCCCTATTTTTCCCACAAGGGAAGGTGACCTTGCCTCACACAATCCTTTCCTTAGTTTTGCTAATAACTTCCTTGTCCTATCCTCTCCTATAAAAACCTTCCATATTGTACACATCAGTGGAGTTCCCTTCTACTTGTTAGATGGGACACTGCCTGATTCATGAATCCCTTAATAAAGCCAATTAGATCTTCAAACTTACTCAGTTGAATTTTTCTTCTTTGAAATTATGAAATCTCTCTTACCATCCCATTCAAAAATCAGTCTTCACCCTTCTCTCCCTTGATAAATTATGAATGCCCCAAGGTCAGGAAACTGTTTTGCCTTATTTATTCCTCACTGTACTTTGTGGAGGTGGGGTAATCTGAAATTTTAAATAGAGCAGACAGGGTGAGCCTCTTTGAAAATGTGACAGTGAAGCAGAGACTTAAAGGGGATGAGGAGGTTGGCTGTGGTGGCTGTTTGCAGGGATAGGAGGAAGGAGACTCTCAGGTCTAATACCTGATGTGTTTGTGAAAAGGCAAGGTGGCCTGTCATGACTAAAGCCAAGTGTGCTAGAGGAAGAGTAGAAGGAAAGGAGGTCAAAGATGAGAAGGAGCCAAGATTTGGGACTGGCTCTTATTGAGAGGAGTCAGTTCGAATTGGATCGAAGATATGACGGACCTGATTCACGTTTTAAAGGGATTACAGAGCTGATTTTTGAGAATGAATCAGACTGGTGAGAAGGTCTGACTCACGTATTAAGAGTCCCTCTGGCAACTTTCCTGAGGATAAATTTAGGAGGGACATCGAGGGAAGCAGAGAGAACAACTAAGGGGCTATAACTAGAAAGTGAAGGCCAGGTAACAAGGGCTGGAACCTAGGTGGTAGTGTTGAAGAGACTGAGAATTTGTCAGATCCTGGATCTTGCAGCATATGCTCCTAGGACTGGGAGTGCAGTATGAGCAAAAAGAAACAAATCAAAAATGGTGCAGGGCTTGGGGCTTGCTGGAAGGGCAGAAGAAGAAGCCTCAGTGGGAGAATACCAGACGTGTAGTTCTAGAATTGAGACACTTATTAGGAGTCTAAGTGGATATAACCCGTCAACAGTTGAATCTGTGAGTCTGGAGTTAAAAAATGGAGATAGAAAATCTGGGAATCATGAGATGTTTAGAGCCATACCATATGGCGATGAGATCATCTAGGGAACAAAGAACAGATAATGCCTATACTAGATCTAATTACACTTTGGGCCAGAGCAACAATGAGAGGTCATGGCAATGAGGAGGAACCAACAAAGGAAGCTAAGAAGGACCAGGTGCACAGGAAGGAAAGAAACAAGAGGGAGGCATATACCCAAGGCAAAGTGAAGAAAGTGTTGCAAGAATGTGGTCAGTGAAAACTCTCCACACATCGCTTTACTAAATATATCCTGCTAATCCTTCAGAATGGGACATATTTTGGATAAGCCCTTTCTGAGCAGCCCTGCCTTAATAGATGTTTCTCCTCTGTATTGCAGAATCACAGTGTAGGTCTCAATCCCAACCCTCAAAAATGTTGATGGAAAGAATGAAGGAAGTGCTCAGTGAACAGCCGAGAAGCAGATGATAGGTAAGGACAGAGCGCACAGTGCACAGGTAGAGCCTGGAAGGAAGACCGACACATCAGGGTACCAGAGCTTAACAGCAACAGCAGTGATGTTACGCAGCTAACTCCGCTCACTCTCCTTCCTGGCTCATCAAGCCAAACTACCCAATATAATCTTGTTCCCTTCATACATCTTCCTGTGGAGTTACAAAGTGAGAACTAGCAAATAATACCTATCTATTCCAACTGGTCGCTATATTTCTCACTGTGCAAATAGATTGGTGTTGTTTTAGAAATTAGTCTCATGCAAGTTTGGTTCGTGTGTTTCTTTCTGGACCGGTGGCTGTGTTCAGTCTGCTTGTTTTCTGTTTCTCAAGTGCCAAAACCATGCTGTGAGATCCAAATGTGGCTGACTGGCAATTGTGAAAGTCTACGATACAGAAAACCAGGACATCCATGCTGTGTGACTGACTGCTAAAGGGAAATACTGATTTGCATTTGTTTTGTCTCTTGTCGACATGCAATAATGGTCATAGCCAGAATTCTCGTATAATGGATCGAGTAGAGGGTGCTATACCATGCCTGTGGCACAAAAGGATATTTTGTTGTTGTTTCAAATATGGTTCATTTTTCTGAGTTTGAATTTATTCCCTAATGGAAAAAATAATCCTAGAGCCACACGAACACATTCCAGGTTGAAATCTAACATTTGTTAGTATAGCTAGTCTTGCTAAACTACATCAATTTGTAATGCTCTGACAAAATACGTTATGTAGTCCTTTAAAGACCAAAATGTAAGCCGTGCTGACACAGCTAAGGTAATTTACTTGTGAGGTGCTAACAGGGTTTGGATTGGGTCTCCCTGTGGGATACCATACAATATCCAAATTCAACAGTGTCAAGGAAAATTTTGGATGAAATTATTTCGAAAAATGACACTGAGTAGATAAAACGTGTGCCACAGTTTTCACTTTTGAAAACATGTTAGAGAGTAATCCTTCCTCTCTTTTTATTGACATCAAGGAGATGAGAACAGAATTTACAAGTATATAATTTCTTGTTAATAATCGATCAATCTCTATAAACAAGCTAATAAGCCCTTTGTATTTTTTTAAACCTTTTATGCTTTTATGGCCTAAATATGTCTGAAATCTAAATCCTCTTCATGCCCTCCCCCACCCATGGCAGCCAGAGTCATGCCGGGAGGAAACTGATGCAGCCAAATTAGTTGTGTGTCTGACTTTGGAAACTCTACCACCTGGATTTTCCTTAGAATAGGGTTTTCTCGAATGGAGAAAACCTGTTACATTATATTGGAGTTTGCTATGCCCTTTGCATTACAGGCATTGTTTATTGTGCTAATGGCTCCTTTTCCAAGAGTTATGTGGCAGTATTTAATGCCAGACCTGGTTCTTAACCCCACTGCACTGGCCTTTAGTCCTGAGGTCCTACCTTGCTTTGGTGATATGGTCTCCTTTATTCATATGAACTAAGAGCAGGGGAGACTAAGGGGGATTTTTACAAGCACAATTTTATTTTATAAGTTAACTGCAATTTTATAAACTATGTTGATAATAGAACAAAAAAAGCTTTCTTTGAATCATCCAGGAAAATACGGGTTGAACTCCTGAGAGTTTTCGAACAAAATTAATAGGAAGGTGGAAAACCTTTGAAGACTGGCCTGTGGACTTAGGACTTTATAGTGGTATCCTGACCATATGCTTAGATATCTTTATTTTATGGTGTATATCTTACCTTAACTTCCACATGTGCCATCAGTACTGCAAAATTGGTTAGATGATTACAAGAGCATGTAGTATGTGTCTTATTTGTTGTCAGAAGCCGGCAGCCTTGTGTTGACCAATAACCTGTCATTGTGCGCTTAGAATAGCTCCAAAATGAACAGTTAGGGTTGAAATTCTCCTCGGACTGCTACAGAGGAAAAAAAAATCAATAAAACCAATAACTACTTTATGATCACGTACATTACATAGGCATTTTCTTTACATGTAACACACCTTATACTCTGTTCCAACTTTTGTGGAGACATACACCAGTGTTTTCAGATTAAGTGGGCTTCATTAAGCCTAAGCAAATTTGAATATATATTGTTGTTTACTTCCTCCGATTAGAGATGAGTTTACTTTTTAAAAAATTAGTACTAATGGAATCTAGTATCGATGTTTCAGAATGACTTCAACTAATTTCAAAGTAACGTACATTATAAAGAAGTTACTCTAAACAATTTCTGAAAAGATGCTCTTTAGAAATCTTTGTTCAATTTATAATACAATCTTTTAAATATATAACAATACATACACGTACAAAGACATAATTACTTGTGACATCATATGTGAAGCCATGTCCAATTCCACTAAATATGTTGTTAACTCTTTTTAATTATGGAGACACATTTATAAATCCATCTACAAATATTTTTATCAGAAGTATTTATATATTCAAGAATTATTCTCCCCCTCATCTTAGAAAAGAAAAATCACCACTATCATTTTATAGATAATGAATTGCTATCTGTCAAATAATAGGAAAAAATTAAAGGAAAGAATATATTCCATGTTTGTGCTATAACAAATATAGATAACGTGGACAACTGAACTTATCATGGCATTTTCTTACCTTAATATGTTTAACAGTGAACACCACAGGATCAGCTAAATAAACCTTATTGCTGAACTCTTTGTTTATTGCTGCTGTAATAACAGGGGAATTGACGATAACGGAATGATTGGTGGACATAGCCTCGGTTCCCAACTTCATGCTGGCATTCTCCGTGGACAAATAAGGACCCAAGTTGTTGTATAGGACAAAGGCCACTCTGATCTCTCCTGAAATGTAAATGTAAATGTGAATTATAAGTTGGGAAGAAATTCTAATTACTTTGTACATTCCACCTAATTTAGATATTTCTAATTAAATTATAATCAAATCCATACCATATATATTCACAACAAAATTAAGCATTCATTTTAACCAAAGTGCCAAGATATTAATGAGAAAAGGAATCTCAAATGATGCTGAAAAAACTATCAGTATTTTAAAAAATGAATGTCAATCCCTATATCATTCTGTACTCAAAACTGAAAGACAAATCATAGACCTAAACATAAAAACCAGAACCATAACGTTTCTAGAACAAAATATTAGGATCTCTGTGATCTTTGAGTAGGCAAGGATGACTTGGATAGGACCCAAAAGACATTAACCATAAAAGAAAAAAAAAAGATAAACTGTACTTTATCAAAATTAAAAATGTGTCTATCAAAATGCACTATATTAACAATAATATATATGAGACCACTGACTATATATAGGATTTCTGTTAATCAAAAAAAAAAAAAAGATTAAATAACGCATGAAAATGGCAAAAGACATAAACATACACTTTAGAAAAAAGATATGAAAGGCTAATAGAAACATGAAAAATTATTATCATCATTAGTACTTATGGAAATAAAAATAAAAAATCACATCGAGATACCATCTCATAACCAGTAGAATTTCTAAAATCAAAAGGACTGGTCACACTAGTATTATAAAGATGAGAAAGAGCTGGAGCTCCTGCACACTGCAGATGGGAATGTGACGTAGTTCAACTATTTGGAGAAATGGTGATTTTTTTTCTGTGAAGTTAAACACATCTACCCTTCCTAAATAAGCGAAAATATGTATCTATAAAGGAAAAAAAACTTGTATAAGATTAATAGCATCCTTATAATATCCCTCAAATTGAAACAATTAAAAAATCTATCAATAGACAAATTATGGCATACAAATATAATGGAATAGACTATGCATTAATAAAGAATGACTGATAGAGCAAAGAAGAAACTACTGTTAGAGATAATAACAGAATCCCCAAAATAAAGTGTGTGGTTAAAGAATACACACAGAAAAGAGCACATATGACATGATTCTGGTTGTATGAAGTCTAAGAACAGGCAAAATTTGTCTATAGAGACAGTAACGAGAGTAGTTTCATCAGATGGGGAGAGGAGTTAAGAAGACTGGAAAGGGGTAACAATTTCTGGGTAATAGAAGAGATTTATATCTTATTTCAGGCAATATTACAGAGGAATGTACAACTGTCAAATTCATCAAGCTACATTCTTAAGGGATATGCATTTTATTTTATGTAAATTTTATTTCAATTGCAATGAAAAGAATAACAAGGACTCAGAATCCTTATCTGTTTTCAAACTCAATTACCATGTTCTTCAAAAGTCACTTCCTCCATACATCCTTCCAACTTATTTTTCTCTTATGACTATCTCCTACCTGTAATCTTCTGTAAAATTAACCTTCTTTTAACATGGGGAGGAAGGGCAGAGGGAGAGGGAGGAGCAGACCCCCCTGCTGAGCAGGGAGCCTGATGTGGAGCTCCATCCCAGGTCCCAGGATCATGACCCGAGTTGAAGGCAGATGCTTAAGTGACTGAGCCTCGCAGGTGACATGTTTTTGATCATATCATTTTCTTTCTTAAAATACATCAAGCCCTATGTCTCACTTCCAGTATGAATTCATATCGGCTCTGTCCTGATAGGCACTGTCCTGACTATCATGGTTACTAAGTTGAGGAAGTCTCAATCCTTATGCCTGAATCTTAGAGTCAAGCAGGAATAAGAACAAGGAAATTTTAATAGATTTCTTTTGAGGAAGGAGGGGACTGTCCAACATCTAACCTGTGCTCCCATGCTTGGAAAATTCCCTACTTTGGGCGATTTATAGACACAAAATTGATGTACACTGGCTTTCCCAGCCTGTCTTGCAAAGAGGTTGCCCTGGGCACCAAAGCTTGATGCCTCCCATCAGATGCATTTGTCTCCATCTTCAGAGGAGGAGCTGGTGACACAAGGAAGCAGGAGGTGACAGAGCAGCAGCTGCCTTCACTTATGCTTCACTCGTGGCAGCCGTGATATCACACAGCAATGATGCTGTGTGATGCTACGGGCTGCAGTCAGCCTCCTATCTCTTGCAGGTTTTCTGAGCCCGGTTCTCCAACTTTCTCAGTGATCCTAGGAGATATCCATCATCCTTTCAGTAATTTAGCAAAGATATTATAAGAGCTACATAAAGGAAAGGGGCATTCGTAAACTTCCAGTCCACATCTGTGAACATGGCACTCAGCAAAGAACAGTAATTCACTAAATATTTCTTGTCTGTCACAACACAGCATTTAATTTTAGTTCTTTTCTCTAGATTTAATGTGGAAATACTAAATTTTGGAAGGCTACACTTCAGAAGAACATCTTGTTTTTTGTTTTTTTCTTATTGACAGTAACATCTTTCATTTTAACTGGTTGATAACCAGTTGATAATTCCTACCAATTTTCACCTATGGGACAGTGTCATATTGATATCCCCCCTTGTTTTATTAATGCATTTAGTTGTATATAATTGTTACAGATTCTCCACTCCAAAATTAATGCTTAAATGTGACTTAAAACACACACACACACACACACAACTTTAGAAAATAAAATAAATGGGGCGCCTGGGTGGCTCAGTTAGTTAAGCGTCTGCCTTTGGCTCAGGTCATGATCCCAGCATCCTGGGATCGAGTCCTGCCTTGGGCTTCCTAGTGGGCTTTCAGCGGAGAGCCTGCTTCTCCCTCTCCCTCTGCCTGCCACTCTGCGTACTTGTACTCTCTCCCTCTCTGTCAAATAAATAAATAAAATCTTAAAAAAAAAGAAAAAGAAATGAGTACAAAACATAATATGACTAATATGATCATACTTTAATTGCCAATAGCTTTATATCTGAAAGTTCACACACTTATTTGATAAATTCTTAGAGAGTTTATCCATGTGCCAGGCATAAGCATTATAACAGCGAACAAGTAAGAAAAGATCCCTGCCCTCATAAGCTTACCACTGAGAAGGAAAGTCAGATAATAAGCAGATAACTTAATAATAATAATATTTCATATAATATTAATGAATAACCACCATGAAGAAACATTGGTATAAAATGGCTAATGGGAAAAGAGCAATTACGAAAGAAAGGTGTACATTCAGGGAGACAGAGAAAAATTTTCCTTCCTAAAGAGGTAAGATTTATACTGAATAGTGAATGATAGAAAAGCTTCTACGTAAAGAAATGTAAAAACCGCATTCCAGGAAGAAAACAAAAATGTAAAAATCTTGGGCGCCTGGGTGGCTCAGTGGGTTAAAGCCTCTGCCTTCAGCTCAGGTCATGATCTCAGGGTCCTGGGATCGAGGCCCACATCAGGCTCCCTGCTCAGTGGGGAGCCTGCTTCTCCCTCTCCCTCTGCCTGCCACTCTGCATACTTGTACTCTCTCCCTCTCTGTCAAATAAATAAATAAAATCTTTAAAAAAAAATAGGAAAAAAAAGTAAAAATCTGACACAGATATACTCTTGGTGTACTCAAGACTAGACCAGAGAGAATCCTTGTGTACTGCTGGTGGGAATGTAAATTGGTACACCACTGTGGAAAACACTATGGAGGTCCCCCCAAAAATTAAAAATAGAACTACCGTATGATCCAGTAACTCCATTACTGGGTTTTTATCTGAAGGAAACAAACACACTAACTCAAAAAGACCTCCTACCCCATGTTCATTGCAGCTTTACTCACAAGAGTTAAGACATGTAAACAACTTTAATGTCCACGGATGAATGAATGGATAAAAAAATGGAATATTACTCAACCATTAATGAAGAATGATACCTTGTCATTTATGGTAACATGAACAGATCTTGAGGGCATTATGCTAAGTGAAATATGTCAGACAAGGAAAGACAAGTATTGTATGATCTCACTTATATGTGGAATCCTAAAAAATAAATAAATAAAGCAAACTAAATTCATAGATACACTAGTGGATGCCACTGGCATGGGGCGGTGGGTAGGCAAAATGGGTGAAAAAGGTCAATAAGTACAAACTTCCAGTTATAAAATAAATGTCATGGGGATATAATATATAGCACAGTGACTGTAGTTATTAATACTGTATTTTATATTTTGAAAGTTGCTAAGGAGGTTGATCTTAAAAGGTCTCATCACAAGAAAAAAATAAAACTGTATGTGGTGATAAATGTGAACTAGACTTATCGTGGTGATGATTTTACAATATATACAAATATTGAATCATTATATTGTACCCTTGAAACTAATATAAAGTTCTATATTACTTCTATCTCAATAAAAAAGAAAAAGAATCAAGACTAGACTAACTGGATCATAGAGAGCCTGCTAAAGACAGACAGGAAGTGGGGCAGATGAGGCAGGAAAGAAGTGGACAAGCACTTGGTGGCCTAGTGAAATCCTCTGATTTCATTCTGAGTGCAAATGGAAGCAAACTGGTAAGATCTACATTTCAGGAAGATCCATTTGTCAACAGGAAATCCTGTCGGGAGACAAGGAGAGTGGAGAGAGGGAAGCCACCTGGAAGGCTAATGCAGAAATCTGATTTTGTCGAGTGGAAAATCTCATTGTTGCCACAAAATTCACATAGTCAAATTAGCAATATAATGACCTCTAAGGTCACTTATAAGATTTCCAACACTGAAAAAGACTTTGGTTTTGCTGACAAAAGCCATAATATGTTTTGTCTTGGTATTATTCAACAGGCTCATCTTTCTTTAAAACTATGCACCCTGCACTATGAAATGCCACCTTTGAGTTGGTTGCTACAACCTAAGGCCATCTTCCCATCATCTAACAGGTCAAAGGTCTCATTTAGTTGGCAAAAAGTATGTTTTTAAAAATTTAATACTAGGGACACCTGGGTGGCTTGGCTCAGTTGGTGAAGCACCTGCCTTGGGCTCAGGTCATGATATCAGGGTCCTGGGATCGAGTCCTGTATGACAACGGGCTCCTTGCTCAGCAGGGAGCCTACTTCTCCCTCTGCCTGCCGCTCCCCTTGCTTGTGTTCTCTCTCTCTCTCTCTCTGACAAATAAATAAATAAAATAGTTTTAAAAAATTTAATATGAGTGACACTTGAGACATATTTTCTCTGAGTTTATTTAATTCTCATTATATTCAGTGAATTTAATCTAGTATCAAATGACCTATATTGACCAGTTCCTTTTCCCCAAATCATCTTCTCACATTTTAAATTTTCTGTATGCTTTTCAAATAAAAATTATAGAAACACCTTCAAAAATAGTGAATAAGGAAAAAAATGCAACTTTAAAATTAGAAGTAAAGGGGCGCCTGGGTGGCTCAGTGGGTTAAGCCTCTGCCTTTGGCTCAGGTCATGATCTCAGGGTCCTGGAATTGAGCCCCGCATGGGGCACCCTGCTCAGCGGGGAGCCTGCTTCCTCCTCTCTCTGCCTGCCTCTCTGCCTACTTGTAATCTCTCTCTGTCAAATAAATAAATAAAATCTTTAAAATAAAATAAAATAAAATAAAATTAGAAGTAAAATTTCCATTAAAAATTTTAGAAACTAAATCTGTCAACTCAATGAATTATTCAAGAAAAAAGTCAGATGTCTAGATTTTATTGTTCATTAATTCCTCTTAGATTCAAGTTTCTGACATTGTACTGCAACTGAAAAGGAACAGAACAATTTCCAAATGTGACTGAGAATTTTATAGAGCAAATACATTGCGATATTGTTGGTGCAGAAGATAGGAAAAAGGAAGAAGAGGAGAGAGAGAATAGTTGAATGAGAGAAAGAGAGCTTTTGGATAGCAGGTCTAAATCCCCAAGCCAAGAAACAAAGCATTGATGATGAGTTCAATCTCACCATGCTTAACAAATAAACTCTAACCTACCGTTTCGACCATTTTGTTTTAAAGTATTTGCGGAAAGCTGGATAGTGCTTCCATGACCCATGTTTTCCGGAAATTTTAGGTCTTCTAAGTTTCCTTCTGTGCTCAGCCTTGCAACTTCCAATTCTGTTAATGGCAAAGAGTTATCAGTGCTCATTGAGAAATGCACCAAAGCTAAGATGATTTCCTAAATTACTGAAATATTTCTGAAAGCAAAACACTGGAGTTAATGTTCTACTAATTTATAGTAGTCAAAATGAATAGTAGTTCAATGTTTTATTTCAAAAGTATTTCTTTAGTATTTTATTTTTACAATAAAACAAAAACTATTAAATAGGTAAATAACACAAATGTATCAATTACAAAGTCTAAAATTTAAAATTCAAGCTCAAATCCTTATACTTTGTCATTTACTTTGTTTATCTTCAAAATATTATCTTTCTTTTGTGAATTAAGTAAAAGTCTCTTTATAATCTAGAGCTGCACTATTATACCAATATTGATCTATCTTTAAATCTAATAAGTTTGAAACAGCTTTATCAAATCTTCTGAAATAAAACTGTCAGCTACAACCTTATGCACAATAAAAATAGATTTATACTCCTTATGAGCCAATAACACAATTACAAAAAAACTGTTTTATCACCTTCACTTAAATGACTGATTTTTTTTTATAATACATAATTCAGAGACATTCTTATTATAACTGAAGTGACCCATAGGCACTGTGTTAGGAGAACAAAATTTTAAATAGTACAATGCATACATAGATACACACAGACATAAAAAACAAATTAATTAACTAAAGGACCTCACTGTGAGTGATCTCAGGCTAATATATCCAGTATTGGAATATCCTAAGGAGGGTAACACACATGATTATGAGGACTGACTCTTTTAAGTCAATGGCAGGTGGTATCCTTCTAATTATAGGGAAAAAAATCACTTCTCTCCGCTGAACTAAAAATCACTCATAATATCTGCACTAACATAGAAATTTTTTCTTTTCTCTTCTGCTGTCCAAGGGTCTCTGGTCCTTCTGTACAACAAAGGCCACTTACGGATATTGTCTGTGTTCTCCCTGACAATGTCAGTCTTCAAAAGGTTATCAGCCAGGACAAAAGCACTTTCCTCCACGGTGTCAAGCAACATGGTCGCTGCCCGTAGTTGATCGCTTGTAGTCAGGTCTCTCCACGCATTTAAAGCTTGTGGCTGGAGGAGGTTGTTAACTGTCTCGACCATCGCCTACAAGAGGATGAACAGAATGACAGAGGTCTCTAGTGAACTCACAGAGCTGTCAGAAATCCAGGTGTACATGTTGCTCAGCAAGCAAGGATCAGCGGTGTGCATGAGTTCAGTATTGTCCCAGCCTCCCCTGTGACATGCTGCAGCAGAAGCATTCATTATTGTGTTCTGTTAAAGCCCTAGCTGAGACTGCAAGGCAAGAGAAAAACCAGTTTTTGTTTTGAAGAACAACAAATAGATCCATGCTTGCTTCTTAGAATCAATAGCAAAGGCTTCCATAAGACTATAATCACATAATTAAATTATTTGGCTGGGGAACTGTTGGCAAGTAATTTAAACCACTTTTATCATATCACCCACAAAAAAATCATTTTTCCCTCCTACATTTCATCATAAAACTAAATGCTGAATACAGCAGAGGTTAAAGGGATGACAACAGA
Organism: Ailurus styani; assembly: GCA_002007465.1. Lineage (NCBI taxonomy): Eukaryota > Metazoa > Chordata > Mammalia > Carnivora > Ailuridae > Ailurus > Ailurus styani. The sequence goes on from LNAC01000461.1 coordinate 481,087, forward strand.
GAGGCCAATACAAGAATTTGTTGCCTCTAGGTTGAGGACTCACTGAGCAAACCAACTTTTTTTCTTAGCCAGCTGGTAAAATGTCAGAATGGGGAAAATATCAAAGCATACATACTCCCAGGGGCTTGGGATATGTTATGCGTGGAGAAAAACCTTCTTCATGCTGTTTACTCTTAGGGAGGGGGATAAACAGTTGGAACTTGCTACTTGTGGCCCTCAGGTGTTTTTCCTTTAAAAAAATCAGCAGTAGGTGCACATAGAGATAAAAAGCCACAGTTTCTCATTGCTTCATCCAAAAGAATCATCTCCCTAGTTACAATTTATATATTTCCTGTGGTTAGCTTTATGCTCTAGGTTACAAAGGGAGAAAAAAAAACCCAAAAACCAAAAAACAGTTCTCCCAATAAGGTCTTCTTAAGGTTTCATTCAAACAGAGAATTGCAAAATAGAAAAAATATAACACCTGCAGTTTGAAAGTGATCATCCCTGAACCCGTTGATTATGAAATATGCATCTAATCGAGAAAAAATTTGAATAAAGAGCCGACACAGGCCATTTCTAGGCAGTGCATGGGTGTTTTAAAACAAGCCTCATCTTATTGACACGTTGGCAGAAGGATTAGGAGAGATTGAAGAAATACCCATTGCCCTGCAGTGTTTTCTTCTGGCTGGTGTTTTCATAGTAACGGACTAACAACTGTTAAAAATTCAGCTTCATAATGAAACACCTTGGCTGCCAATTAACACCAGCTTCGAAAACTAATTTGCCTTTTGATAAGAGTTGTTTTTTTCTTGATATTTTTCCCAGCTACTCCAAGTTCTGGCCAAAAATCAACATCACTGGACTTTCATGTAAACTAGTCCTACTTATAACTTGAGTACTTTGCATCATTTAAAAACAAACAAACAACAAACAAAAAAACACCAAAAAAACTTCTCATGAGTTTAATAACTGGGCATTTGCACATAGTGTGCTTAGTTCTGCCATGGGTTCTGATTTTAAAGCATGACCTAGAAGCCAGACAAAAGCATTGCACATCACGACAAAATGATTTGCTTGCCAGGAAGTTCTCTATAGGGATAATGCCAACAGGATATGCCAAAAAGGAGGTGCCACATAGGAAATAAATGAACAAAAACAAGTTTAGGTATTTTCAGAAGCCAGAGAACATCGACCTCCTGAGTGCAAAGAAGTATTCTTTCTGTGATTAGATGATGCTCTGAATTCATTAGAAATGCTCTGAAAAATCCCACACAACAGAAAGTGCCTGTTCTTTAAGGAGGAGCCATTATAACATTAGTGAAGAATCTTACACCGATTAATTTAAATCTTACCTCAGGGAAAAGTTTATTGGGGATAATGCAATATTTCTGCACTGCCCTTTATTGTTTTTAATTTTTTTAATTTAAGAAATGCAAAAGGAGGAAAAAAGGAAAAAAAAGAACAAGAATAATAAATAACTATGTTCAATTCTGAGAATGTTCTAAATAGCCACCTATTTACAATAGACTGCTTTAGGTAAAATACCATGTTTGAATCGGTAACTAATGAATCGAAGGCACCCCTTATTAAGTTATCTTAGTTTTGCATATGAAAATGTATGTAATGCGATATTTTTCATAGTTATAAATTTTAAGTACATTTATGACAATTCCATCTTCCCAAATAAATTATAATCTTTAAAGAAGTTTTCTATTAAAGTCCAAATGATTTCAAAGTTTATTATAGAAGTGACAGACATAGTACATGGTCCTAAAACCTTGGATGGGTAGGCACAAATCTAATATTTATTTATTCTTCTTTAAAAAACATGTGTTGTGGGGTGCCTGGATGGCTCAGTCGTTGAGCGTCTGCCTTCGGCTCAAGTCATGATCCCAGGGTCCTGGGATCAAGCCCCCTGTTGGGCTCCCTGCTCAGTGGGGGAACCTACTCCCTCTCCCTCTGCCTGGTGCTCCCCCTACTTGTATGCTCTCTCTCTGTCAAATAAATAAATAAAATCTTAAAAAAAAACCAAAAACACATGTTGTGATTGCTTAAGTATCAATGTAAGGAAATTTCAACACAAGTATTAGGAGATGGAATTCTGTAGTGCTTAAACCAGAATGGAATTGGGAATCACATCTGCTGAGTTTGTACCTGGACTGTGCCACTTATTAGCTGTATGATGTTGGGCAAATTACTTAAGTTGTCTGCACTTTATCTACAAATCAGAGACAATAGGATAACCATTTTATATTGCATGATGACATAAATGCATTTTTTAAAGATTTTATTTATTTATTTGACAGAGAGATAGAGAGCGCAAGTAGGCAGAGCGGCAGGCAGAGGGGGAGGGAGAAGCAGGCTCCCTGCTGAGCAGCGAGCCCAATGTGGGACTCAGTCCCAGGACCCTGGGATCATGACCTGAACAGAAGGCAGGCACTTAACCAACCAAGCCCCCAGGCTCCCCTACATGCATTTTAGTTGCCTGGCTCATAACACATGTTTAAGGTGTAACCTTACACTGACTTTCATTGGATGTCTAAGTCCAGCTTGGGAAGAAGAGAGGTCTTCACCGAAGGAAGCACAGGTCATACCTGATAATTACAAAATATGTGCTCTGAAGTGAGATCTCAAAGGAATAACTTCTACAATGTAACCTTCATGAATAAACTTGTTTTACAGCTTAACTACTAAAGAGTGTATCACCTGAAGCTTTGAGGAATAGGATAGGACAGGAACATGTGTATTAAGTAATTCATAATGTGTATTTTATAAGTTTGCACAGCATGGTTAAGTCAATCCTAATAGCTTTATCATTAATGCAGTTTGTTTAAACTTTCCAAAGTTTGCTGACATGTCCCTGTTACCAGTATAATGAAGGACAATTAGTCACACCCTTCAATGACAAAAGACTGTATTTTGTTTTCCTTGTACATTTTTGCATTTGTAAGTCTTACCCACAAATGATGACATCTGGTCATTATGTATGTGTGTGTGGTTTTTGTTTTTGTCAAACTAGTTATCTGCATTGCTTTTGTTAGTTCAACAACATCTGTTTAAAAACAGGTTGATTTTCATTTTATTTGGTTACAAGGACATGAGCTTAACTATGCTTAGAACCAAAGCTGAATAGGGAATGTACAATGAATTTGATTAAATTGAGGTATGGAGACATCATTTAATTTCCAACAGTTCTCACTGACTTCTCTTTTTCTGCCATAAATATTTTTCTGATCTAAAATTTACATGATAAAGTTGAAAGAAAATACACTTGGTCCACCATTTATCATAAAGAGAAGACTTGATCCATGAGAACAAAAAAAGGAAAAGAAAAAAAAATCACCTAATGGTTTTGATGTGTACAGACTGAAATAATCTAAAATCCTGAAAAGTAAATTCAATCAACAATGTCCTTGTTAGAAACTAAATGTTAACTCACTTTATTTTCTTTTTCAAAACACTAGAAGCTGAATAGGAGACGGCACTGGAAATTTGCATTCTAGTTGTCACTAAATTTCATTGTGTCTTTGGACATATTTATGTTTTCTAACCAATTAACAAAGTAGGAACTAGATGAGAAAATAAGTTTCATTATGTTTCAAATTGAGATAGGGGTATTCTGCCTGCTATTAGAGATCACTCTTCTCGTTATATAGTTTATGGCTAGACTTTAAAGTGACCTTTGACTGTTTCTAAAAATCAAATATAAATTAGTGTAAAATTCACTTAGATTCCTACCAGGATCATGAGCATACCATATCCTTCTGGACATATACTTGCATGATGCAACATTATTGGACCTTCTTATCATAAAACTCAGATCTTAGGTAAATTCATTTGACTAGTGTTATTTGTAGCATATAATTATAGTATGTTTGTTAAAGGATGTTATAAAGTATATAATAATACTATTTCAAAAGGGAGGATTTATTTATTTGCTATAAATACTAAGAAAATTTTGGGGGGGAATCAGCTATATATTTCTTTAGGAACAACTTTTGTCATTATTCCAAGAGGATATGCTTGTGAAATACCCAGGATCACCGACGAGAGTCCTATCAATGGCACTTCTTACCCAGGTGAGCAGTAAATCTTAAACTAGGTTAAGCAAAATCATCTGGAGAACTTAGTTATCCCTCTTTCTTCACTTGAAGACCTCTAAAGACCCAAATAGAATGAATGCTTGTGAAAGATATGAAACGTTAAGGGGGGTGGGGGTGGCTCAGTTGGTTTAGCGTCTGCCTTGGGCTCAGGTCATGATTATCAGGGTCCTGGGATGGAGTCCTGTATGACAACAGGCTCCTTGCTCAGCAGGGAGCCTGATTCTCCCTCTCCCTCTGCCTGCTCCCCCTGCTTGTGCTGTCAAATAAATTAATTTTAAAAAAAGAGAGATATGTAACTTTACCACCATTGCATTTTTCTAAACAAAGGCTTTGTAATCATAAGCTCATTCAGGTTTTAGCTCAGGTACAAAGAAGTCTTCGATTATCAGTAAAGCTAGGGAGAATCCCCCCACCCTTAAATCTGTTAACTGTTCTGTTTTTTTCGTATCATGAGTCATTATCTAAAGTACCTAAAATATGTATTTATCTATAGGACTATTTCAGAACTCTTACTCAAGAAAAGGTATGCTTCATGAGGTAGGCGACTCTGTGTCATTTATAAGTGCCCAAAACTCTGCCAGACACACCATAAGTGTTCAATGAATGATTGCCACCTAATGAAGATTCCTATTTCAGTGAGTCTTCTCCATTTTCATACCAGTAGGAAAAAAATCTCTGAAAGTATTGGTTTTATAAGAGCAAAGAATATGTAAGTACAAATGGAAAAAACCCAAAAAACCAAACCAAAACAAAACAAAACCTCATAACTGGTCAATATTATCTGAATCATTATCATTTAGAGATTCAGTGTCATAATGGGTTGGGTTCCCATTTTAGTACTTAGTCACCTTGAATAGAACTATCCATATTCATGGTCTGGCTTTCTAATGAGATTATGATGTTCTTAGGGGAAAGACTATGTTCATTGGTGTTTTCCTAGGGTAAATTTTAGTGTCTTTGAGACCTTTCAGACACTCAAAACATGCTCACTAAGCAAAGATAACCTACTTTTACTGTCAAATCATTAATGATCTTATATGTAATAGGAAAATGAAAAAACATCTTCTAGTTTTACAACTTTTTGCCATGTCTACCAAGAGGTGTTCTAAGAGAATGAAATCCTCAGATATCACATGGTTTGGAAGGAAGACAGGCTGAATTAGAGGGAATTAAGAAGGCAATCAAATTTCAAAAGGAGAAAAGCAGAACCACAGGCTATTGTAGTAAATGCAAACCACTAGGCATAACAACAATATATTCTACAGAAAGCTTTCCAAAATGTTTTTAAGTGTACCAAAGCTCACTTTCAATGTAACTCAATGAGGTCCTATTAAGTATGTATGATATGCAAAAAACTAGGGAAGTCACTGTTGGAGGAGGTTAGGAAAGAGAGGAAAACATAGAGTCAGCTTTCAATTTGTCTACACTCCAAGGCAGAAGGTAAGCACAAAATAGAGCTAAAAACTCACAGCATATGGGACAAAAAGTAATGAATTCTTATAGAGGAAGATCAAGAAAAGATCCCAGAAGGTGTGTAATTTTGAGTTAGACACTAAAAGATGAATAAACTCCTCGATTATGATGAGGAAACTTGAGGCTAAAGGACATAGTAAGCAAGCTAATGACTAGAACAAAACAAAGTAGGTACAAAGGCAAGGGATATAATGGGTTTGGGATGAGGTGAGGGTGTGGTGCATGGAAAAAGAATGTTAAAAGATGGTATGGTGGGAGAAATGGTAAGTAGCAGTTAGACCTTAGAAGATCTTCAGTATGATAGAAGTTTGGGCTTTACTGCATAGAAAATATTCAGCCAGTAAATTTTTTTAAACAAAGGAGTTATATGGTTAGATATGTTTAGAGTAAGATTATGAAGATGCCCCCCCCAAATAAAACAGAATGGAAAATGAATTCTATATTAAGTTCATTCATTATTTTTAAAAGTTCTTTCGTGTTACAATAAAGCAGACATTTGTAAATATGCAAATTATCATTAGGCAGCCCATTAGAAAGTTAAGAGCAATTATTTCCCCTTAGTGGATGAATTCAACGTAATAAATTGCTGACCTTCTTTTGGGAAAACTCTCCGGTAATATACAATTTTATTTTACTCTTTACTTCTACATCTTTTTTTTTAATTCTTACATATTATATATGTAGTTATGTTTAAATATTTTTCTTCATTTATAGACCTCAGGATATACAGAGAGAAATAAGTCTTCTGTTCTCTGCTCCCATCCCCTGCTTTCAGATTATATATATGTGTGTGTGCAATATTATATAACACATAATTACATATATAATACAGTTTATATTAATTTATAATTTGAAAAAGTAAAGCTTTAATCCTTCATTTTTGACTTCTTGATATGAAGGTTATCAGTTGAGAATAAAATAAAATAGAATGAGGGCGCCTGGGTGGCTCAGTGGGTTAAAGCCTCTGCCTTCGGCTCAGGTCATGATCTCAGGGTCCTGGGATCGAGGCCCGCATCGGGCTCTCTGCTCAGCAGGGAGCCTGCTTCCTCCTCTCTCTCTGCCTGCCTCTCTGCCTACTTGTGATCTAATCTCTCTCTGTGTCAAATAAATAAAATCTTAAAAAAAAAAATAGAACGAAAGTTTAAAATCGTTACTGAATAAGGCATGTTGTACTCTAATCTATGTTTATATATTGATTCAAATCAAAATTTTAAAGGTCAAATGTTAGAGGAGTCTTCAAAACAGTTTTGAACTTGCAGGTTTTTTATTAGAAGTCAAGTTGAGTGACTGATATTTACACATCTGATCAATAACCTAAGGTTCTTTTTATAATCACTGTCATTTAATATTACTAGACATATAAAAACTACTAATCTCTGAACTCCCTTTTCTATTACAGTGAAGTGTTGGCATTTTCAAATCTTAATTAAAATTAGATTACATAACACAACTGACCTTACTATAGTGATAAGAGCTCTTAACTGTAGAACAAGATGAACCTGAAATTTCATAGAAAAGACTCTGCCTCTTTAAGAGATCCCTTTGTGCTTAAAAATGTACTGTTTTTAGCAAACTGTAATTTATTGTACTATTTTTAAAATCTCATTTAGAATTAAATGATTGAATGCTGTCAAATAAATCTATATTGTGTTACAGAAATTAAATAGAGCTATAAACTTGACTCAAACTTCTTGCTAACTCAATATTTATTCAACAAATATTAACTAAGTACTTTCAACTGAGATGCTGCAAAAAAGACAGATGTTCCCCATCCTTAAAAGTGATGACAATATAGTGACGCCAGACTATTAAACAAGTAGAAACATAGCAAGCGTTCTAATAGCGGAAACACAGGGTTCAAGCATTGTATCAAAGAGGCTCCGTAAAGTAGAATTCCAAGCTTAAATTCAACATTGCCCAAACAAGCAAGAGGTAGAGCACACGCATATAGATGTGGACGGGAAAGAGAACAAACACCTCTGAGGAACTGAAAAGGTTTACTATGGCAGAGCAGAGTACAACGGGTTCAGTGGCAAGAAAGTGAGTGAAGGCTAGTTTTCAAAGAAATCTGCAAGCCATGTTTGATATGTACGATTCTTCTTAACAACAAGAAGTCACTGAAAAACTTAAAGTAAAGGAGTGATATAAATTATAATGGTTAATATTTATTGAGTATTGGAGCCCCTGGGTGGTGCAGTCAGTTAAGCACCCCACTCTTGGTTTTGGCTCAGGTGATGACCGCAGGTTGTGAGATGGAGCCCCAAAGCAGCCTCCCCACTGAGCACAGTATCTGCTTAAGATTCTCTCTTCCTGGGCACCTGGGTGGCTCAGTGGGTTAAAGCCTCTGCTTTCGGCTCAGGTCATGATCTCAGGGTCCTGGGATCGAGGCCCGCATCGGGCTCTCTGCTCAGCAGGGAGCCTGCTTCCCCCTCTCTCTCTGCCTGCCTCTCTGCCTCCTTGTGATCTCTCCCTCTGTGAAAAAAATAAATAAAATCTTTAAAATAAATAAATAAATAATTAAAAAAAAAATTCTCTCTTCCTTTCCCTCTGCCCCTCCTGATTGAGCTTTCTCTTTCTCAAATNTTTAAAAAAAAATTCTCTCTTCCTTTCCCTCTGCCCCTCCTGATTGAGCTTTCTCTTTCTCAAATAAATAAATAAATATTTAAAAATATATGTATTGAGTATGTTCCAAACTCTCATCTGAATGCTTTATTCATCAACTCCTTTACTTTTGACAATAACTCAATGAGGTAGAAATGAATATCATCTTGCAGGGAGAAAACTAAGACTCAGAGAAGTGAAGTAACTTGCTAAAGGTTAATTAACTAACTTAGGGCAGAACCAGGGTTCAAATCTATACATTCTGACTCTGGGGATGAAGAAAAGTAGAGATTCCACAGGCATTTTCAAACATTTGTTGATTAATTAAAGTCAGTTGGTAAGGAAAATAAAGAAGCATAGTGCACAGAACTTGAGTGTAGGCAATGAGGTGAACCTCATTTAAAGTGAAAATAAAGAGAAGCAAATTTTAGTTCATTAAAAGGTAGAGGGTGCCTATTTTGAGTGCAAGGTACTTGAATGGAATCAATTTAAAAGGTCTATAGAAGCCTGGTAAAGAAGGAAAAACCTTCCCTCTCTACTCTACCCTCTTAGGGTATATACTGATTAAATGCCAGAACCTGAGAATTAAACCATCAGATAAACAGGAGAAAAACATAAAAATTTTATATAATATTTTTATGTGCATATAGGAACTTATATAGGAAAAATAAAGGCTTAAAGAAGCAGTGAGGACTGCGAGCTTATATAATTTTTTAAATAATATTTTTTAAAAAATATTTTATTTATTTATTTGACAGAGAGAGATCACAAGTAGGCAGAAAGGCAGGCAGAGACAGAAAGGAGGAAGCAGGCTCCTTGCCAAGCTGAGAGCCCGATGTGGGCCTCGATCCCAGGACCCTGAGATCATGACCTGAGCCGAAGGCAGAGGCTTTAACCCACTGAGCCACCCAGGCGCCCTATAATTTTTTAAATAAAAGAACAATACATTTGGGAAGAAATGACAAGATAAAGGAAAAGGATTTAAGCTTTCAGGGACGGTAAACTGCAGGAAAGAACTAGGAAATATATAGGGGAAACTAATGGAAGATAAGGGTTAACATATGTTTATTGCTTTCAGCTTAAAATAATAAATATGGCAAAGTGGCATATTTGGGGCATGTTCTTACCCCCTCAGCTACAACTTACTTAAGTATCTGTTCTTGACATAGGTTTAGGCTCAATGAAGTTAAATAAGAAGCAAGATATTGGTATGTCTGGAATTACCCAGATAAACTGTGTAAAAGAAGAAGGTAAGGGAAGAGAGTTACCACCAGTTTCAAAATGAACATGAACATAAAAATATCCAAAATGCCCTTCCTCTTGAAATAATAATGATTCTAGATATTTTTTCCTGAGAACTGGTAGAATGGTTGTGAAATAAAGGGAAAAAAGGCACAGAGAAGCTGTTCTTGAGGGACCATCAGTTCAGTTTTATGAATTTTTACTCTGAAGTAGGCCATATAAATAAATAATGTATATTAGTAAAAAAAAAAAGTATATGCTTATAAACAGTATTGTTTAGAAGTATATAAATTAAAACCTGAAAGTCTGTTTATGGAACACCACCATCAACCTCACCCAAATAAGAAATCACTTTGAGAGTTTGTTGTGGATCCCTCCAGACTTGGAAATACATACATGTCCATACCAAGAAATGTGATCACTATAGTCATGCTGTTATCAGTTGGTTTTTGCTTGCCTATTTGTTTTCTCCTCTAATATAGCACACCCATCTTTTTAAATTAACACAAGAGCTACCTCATTCGTCCTGTGGCTTAAGGAGTATTCCATAATTTGGTATAGCAGTTTATTCAACCCATTTCCTACTGATGAAGAGTTAAGTTGTTTTGTTGATGTAAACCATGATACAAGGCTACTTTGTGATCCTCCCTACACATTTATTCCTTTCAGTGGAGGAATGCTGCCCCATTGTGTGGTTCTGCCACAAGCTACTCCCAAGTCCTTATGGTAAGCAGAGAGAATAATACAGAGAACAATACTGTTCTGTGATTTATAACAAGATCTATGAAAAAATATTGTAAAAACATGGATGAGAATAAAAATAGTCTTCTCTGGTAGGATATTTAAGAGGTTGATAATAGTGATTGTTTTGAAGGAGAGCTAAATGCCTGGGGAGAGAGAGGGAAGGCAAGGTTGCACTACACAACTCCAGGGGGCATCTTCCAACTAGATCACACGGTGTGGGGCATGCCCCCGAGTTACTGACGTCATGGCCATGGCGAGAAGACATTTTTATTATTCTTACTTTTTGAATTTTAAATGATGTGCCTATATTAGCTATTTAAAAACAATAACTACTACTTAAAAAGAAAAAAAATGGTATCTGAAAAATGATTTGAAATAACCTTTTTAACAAAACAATTGCTCAAGACCATAACTAACTGAATCATCAAAAAGAGAATTTCAATCAGTAGTTAAGGTTTGAAAGTAACCCTGAATGGTTTTAAATCTATGGTAGGTTATTATATCAAAACTAGATGAAGATATCAATATGCACCATTACATGAGAAAAAGAAATATTTCTGGTTGTCTCTAAGTATGCTAGCTGCCCAATAACACTCTTTGACTTAGACATAGAATCACTGGACACAGCCCACCTATGCGCCTTTTGGAACATTCTAGAAAGAGATGAATCTTTTAGTTACTTGTCCTTCTTCTTCCAGTGTAGAGATTAGCATGAAGAGATGACTGGAAACTAAGTAGCCATTGTCTCATTTTGAGGATAGAAGCCCATGTGTTAAAGATAGTAGAACAGAAAAACAGAAGCAGCCTTGGTCTCTGTTGTGGAATTTTCATGCTAATCCTGGACTACATTGTCTGCATTTCTTTTTTATGCATATGAATAAAGCCCTGGTTTGTTTAAGCTACCTAGTTAAGTTTTTGTTACTACCAGTTGTATAAAACTTATACATTATAGAAAGGAAAATATCAAAATTATAACTCTGTTGGGAGCAGTACTAACAAATCATTTGTTTGGTTCCAAGCCATCAGGCAACTACTCTACTGCAAATTACACCTTAAAACTTCCATTTCTTTTCTGACCTGCACCAGAGAAGGTGATGATAACTTCAGAAAGTAGGATCTTAAATCTGTAATGCTGTTTTAAATATCTTTTTCTTTCTGGTTAGCTTATGTGATCAAAAAGATATTAAAGAAATAACAAAGTAAATGGTTGCGCATTTTTGCATTTGCACAGAAATAATATCTATTTATATTCTATGCATTCAAAAACCTTCCTGCAGGTAAACTCTTCAGAAAGCAATGATGCATGAGAAATGACTTTAAATTAACTATTTTACAATTAAGTAATGACCCAGGCTCTGATTAAAAAATTACAAGCAAGAATGCAACTTGGAGAAGAGAAGTGGAAAAATATTTTTGTCTTAGATGAAAATATTTTATTTAAAAAACAGAACTTTGGGCGCCTGGGTGGCTCAGTGGGTTAAAGCCTCTGCTTTCGGCTCAGGTCATGATCTCAGGGTCCTGGGATCGAGGCCCATATCGGGCTCTCTGCTCGGCAGGGAGCCTGCTTCCTCCTCTCTCTCTGCCTCTCTGCCTACTTGTGATCTCTCTCTCTCTCTGTGTCAAATAAAGAAATAAAATCTTTAAAAAAAAAAAACAAAAAAAACAAAAAAAAAACCAGAACTTTTTTTAAACCTCATAAGAATTACTTCCTGAAGCATTCATAAACAATGTATACACAAAGAGCAGCTGGAACGTTTTGTTTATTTATAGGAAACGTGCAAAATGGAAGAGTCGGAAATGACTCTGTAAGGCAGCCCTCACTGCTTGACCTGACACATTCACCACAGGAAGTCTGAGAGATTCCCAGAATGATGTTCTTTACACATCAGAGTAGAATCTCCATCATCAACATCTGCCATCATCCTGTAGAGGTTTTTTTAATTAGAAGAGCTCTGAACTGATTTGTCCAAGTTAAATAACTTATTCAGCATACATGACACGGTTTTACTGTCTTTTGATTCAATGATTGCTTTCTAACAGCATTTCATGACTACAACTTATCGGTCAGAATTCTTAGGACTTCTTTATCTAAAGAAAACTACTCTGGTTTTGTAGATGGAAGTCACTTTCTTTGATCTCAATGTCCTTTAGCAATAGGTTCAGGGCACCCGAAACACGCAGGGTGCAGATTTATATTTTCTCTCTTACCGACACAAATCAAGTGCAGATTTATCAAGCTGTGAAATATATTAGTTCACAGGGTTTTAACAAAGGGTTACCAAACCTCAAGAACCTGCTGTGATTCAAACTACTTTCAGATGTCCTTTTAATTATATTAAATGAAAGTTTGGGTTGGCTTTGATGCTTATGGGCAAACATCGAAATCTCTTGAAAGAGCTGCTAAAAGTACTCCCTGTTGCTGTAGTTAATATACTACATTGTATGCACACCACTACCCAATTTATTCTAGCCACTTTAACAAGGATATCCAGCCTGACAGGCCACACAGAATAGTATCACAAGTCAAGCAAAGCACAAATCATTAGAGGACTCTGAAAGTTGTTTGACATGCACCACGGAGCTCTTTGTCACACAGCCAATTAAGTGACCAAACAAGGAACTTGAAAATACTCATTAATTTCTTCCTAGCAGTATAAATGGAGGTTAGAATCCTTCTTGTCTTATGCACCAAAGGCAGACAAGTAAAACGGGCATAATTCAATTTGCACTTTGTCAAAGGTACAAGTAGCAACTTTGGTTCACAGAAAGTCTGCATTAAAGGCCCAAAAATGAAAGGAAGAGGTAAGAATGTTTAGATAGTACATATACATACAGCTATATGGACTCTGGGATTTTTTTTAATTATGCAAAAGTTGACATTACTTTTAATCATCGAGAAGCTGCGTCAGCATTTCTGAGCAGATTCAGCAGCCCTTGACAGTACGTCCTCCTCTGTGAAGCAAGAACCTCAGCTGACTCCGGAATGCCGTGCTCTGCAGGTCGTCCTTGTTCCTTCAGGCTGCTCTTTGGCCTCTTGTTGCTTTCTCTTCTCCCTGACCCCTTCCAGTCTGATCGTGTCCTGGGGCTCAGTCCTAGATTCTTTTCTCTTCTCTCCCTACACTCATTCCCTTGATGAATTCGTGTAGCACGTTGGCTGCAAATACCACGCGGAGTGAAACGTTGCCAAACGATTCTTTCTAGCCTGACCTCTAAGCTGAACTTCATGCTTGTATATCTGACTGCAGATTTAACATCTGCATTGCCCAATAATAGGGATTTTGAAGTGCACATGCCCCGAAGTTGAAGTCTTCGTTGTGCCTGTCCCAACTTGGTCAGAGACAGACCATCTCAATGGTGATTTCGTCCTTCCAGTTGCTCATGTAAAACACTTCCTGTCATTTTTGACTCCTCTTCCTCTGACATTTCACATATAACCCCTACCAAGTCCTGTTTGTTAACACTTAAAAAAAAAATCCTGAACCTGAGTAATTAGGTCAGCATCTCACATTCCTATTCTGTTTGCCCATTATTGTCTTTGATCACCTGTTTCAAACCTTAGTTTTCCTGCACTTAGTTTACTCTTCACTTTTTAAAACACATTAGTTCACATCATCACTCTGCTCAGAAACCTATAGTGGTTTACTCTGTGAATAAAAGCCACCATCCTTATAATGCTCTACCAGATCTGGGTCCTTGCCATCCCGCAGATTCATGCCCTATGACCCTCTTGTCTTTTACACCACACCAGTTGCACTGGCCTCCTGGAACACCACAGGCTTATTTCTATCTCAGGAATGGTCTCTTTGCTAGAGTGCTTTTTCCTGCAGAGCTGCATAGTTCACTCCTTCACCTCCTTCAGGGTTTTGTTCAAATATCACCTCAGTGATGCATTTCTTGCTTTCTTTTTCTTAGTATTTATCATCACCTCGTGTGCCATATTTTTTGCATACTTACTGTATTATTTATATTCTGCCCCCTAGAAATTTTACCCTAGGAGGGAGAGCAGGATTTTGCCTATTATGAGCATTGCTGTATTCCCAGTGCTGATAAGGTCATTGGGCCCCTGTGCTCAACTATTAATTCCTGAATGTTTTTGTTGTTAACTACTATGTGGTGTTTTTTCACAGTTGAAGACAGATACTGTTTTTCCATGCTGGTGCCTAGGATAGAGATCTCTAGTGGATAATTAAGGTAAAACAAACAAACTAAATTAATAAATGAGTAATGAACAAATCACAAATCCAATAAACAAAACAAATTCCATCTGAAATAAACAGATGGCTTATTTCAAATACTTTGTAAGCTTTAAAAAAATTTTTTTAAAGATTTTTAAAATTTATTTGAGAGCGAGAGAGGGGAGGGGCAGAGGGAGAAGCAGACTCCCTACTGAGCTGGGAGCCCGACACAAGGCTCGATCCCAGGACTCTGAGATCACGACCTGAGCTGAAAGCAGATGCTTAACCGATTGAGCCACCCAGGTGCCTCCAAAAACTTTGTAAGCTTTAAAAAACACAGACAGTGTGCCTTTGAAGAAGAAGTAGAAGGCAGAGGAGGAGGAGGTGAAGGAGGAGGAGAGGAAGGAAGGAAGGAGACCAGGGGTGTGTGTGTGTGTGTGTGTGTGTGTGTGTGTGTGTGTGTGTGTGCTCATTCATTTGCATCTATCTACCAGTTTTTTATCAGTTCTCAACAGGACAGTGCAGGTAATAGCAGATTCCAAAGATTCTTTGGAATCTCAAAAGATTCATATAGATAACTATATGTACTTATATCTTTCATTAAGCAAGCTCGACTACAGACTCTCCAGGGAGAATGTGCTGCCTCTGAGATCTGGAGAACAAAAGGAATGGCTGATAATAATTTAAAATATATATTTCTTTAATAGGAAAATGTTCTGCTTTTAAAGCCATGAAGAATGAATGTCACTAATTCTTAATATTTCCTGCTAAAGGGAAGAACAAGGCCCACAAACAGTACTACTTAAAAAATGAGGAAAAGAAAGGTATATCTAAGTTCTGGTAACATTTATAGAACATGAAAGCAGTTGTTCTTAAGTGGCTTGAGGTCATACTCTCCTCGCAGAGTCTCATGAAAACCACGCATCTCTTTTTGGAGCCATACGAGTTTTTACTGGTTCCTGGACTATAATCCCTGACTCCCTGCCCCCACTCCATGACTGGAGTTAAGGACATATGCAGTTCACCTGTACTAGAATGGCTATTATGAAAAAAGACAGAGAATAACAAGTGTTGCTGAGGATACGAAAGGAACTAAAACCTTCATGGATTGTTGGTTGGAAAGGCAAAATGGTGCAGTAACTCTGGAAAAGTTTGATAGATCCTCCTTTGACAGCGAGTTACTGTACTTTCTATCTGTTTTTTTTTTTCTCTCTTAATATGATAATTTTTTGATCACAGAGTCCTCTGAAACAAAAGGACCTCAAAGCAAATTATGTGTGTATTTGCATTTAATCAACACCACAAAAATTATTACCATACAGCCATTTGAACTCAATCTGAAACAAAAAGGAAAGAAAAAAACTATCTTACTCTATACTATCCCTGAAATATAGTAAAATAAATCAATAAAAGTAAACCAGAAGATCTATCCGGACTCCTAACTCCAAACAATGAAGTCAGTTCGGTAACAGCAGTATCCTAGGGATTTGGAGCATGAGATTCGGAGTCAGGAAGTCCTAGCTTTGAATTCAGGACCCCCTCAATTACTATTGTATGATCTTGTGAAAGTCATTTAATTACCCCTGGGCCCCATTTTCTTTACTCTAAGTTAAAAATAGCAAGTATTATATCACAAGATTGTTGTGGATATTAAATAATAATTTATGCGCACTGCCCCCCACAGTGATGGCCACATAATTACTGCCTAATAACTACATTTATTCTTAATAATAAATCATTGTTGATGTTGGAAAAGCATTGGAGGCATGGTAGAATAGCAGTATTAGTGCCATGGGTGCTAATGTGTGACCTTGGGCCAGTCATCTTATCTCGCCAGCTAATTCACGTTCATCTTTACGGTACCTTCTATTTATACAGGATATCACAGTAGTTAATTAACATACATATGTAACACAAACCTTACTTGTCTTCTCTGGCATAAAACTTAACACTCTCTTCTTAAATGAAGGTATCTGTTTTGCCCAAGACATGGTAATGATTTTTTTCTATGACTCATATCAGTTTCTATCTTTTGATAGTAAACAAAGATTTTAGCGTAATCTAAATTAAAACTAAATAAAAAAATATTGGACCCAATTGTTAGTTTTTCGTTAAAATTTTGGAGGTGCAAGCATAATGAGTATTAGGGGATTCACATATTATTTAAAAAAATCAAAACAACCACCTTTTACATGTTCACCTATAGACCAGTTAACAGTTATCACAGCTGATAGATGATGATCCAGATTTTACTTTGCTTCTTTGGTGAAATAAACAAATGTAAGAAGTAAGAAATAAAGAAACGTAGGAAAGATGGATCTAGACAATTCATAGAATAGACGGTATACCTCTAAATAATTAAAGGCTAAATGAATTTGATGGTCAAAATCAAACCACTAAGAATCATTACGTGTACCACATTTTTTAGAATCTCATGATACCTACATAATAATGTTTTTTTTCAAATTTAATACATAAAGCACTTCCAGTGTATTTTATACCTATTTCATAAATAGCTCAGAATGTGCTCCAAACTTAGAAACACTAGGGACATTAGTCAAGTCTTTAAAATTCAAATAGACTAAAGTTTAAAGTATTATTTACCCTAGAATTTCGTAGAGTAATAATCTACATTACAAAGAATAGAAGTAATGCCCTGTCTTAGTGAGCAGAGCATTTCTGCTTCACAAATACTTTGTTTGTATTTGATCTTATCAGATGTTTAGTCAATAGCTGAAACATTTATTCACAGCCAGTCAATTATAACACCAGGAAATCAGCCATTGAATAAACTGTGCTATTAATTTTCCATCAGAGATTCATGTTTGAATGACCATGCATTTCATAGATTTAAATACCGAAAGGCTAATTATCTCCAAGGCCCCATTAAGGGGATAGCATAGATTGCAATCAAAAACAATCCTAATATTGCTCAAAAATGATCTTCAGCCTTCATTGCTGAAGAATACTTCAACTTCTCTACCTACTGTACATACCAAGAGGATAGGTTTTCATATATATAAAATTATATATTACATATAAAATTATGTATATTATATATAATTATATATTATATACAAAATTGTGTGTTTTATATATACATATATATAAAATTGTGTATTATATATATAATATTATATATATATATAAAATTCCCAAAGCCTTAGGATAAAAAACAAAACAAAAACAATGGAACATTTCTTATACACAAAGATTCATTAATTTATAAAGTAAAATGCACATTATCTAATATCTGTTTGATGTAAATTATTCTCCGTCTTCTTTTGTGAAGCCCCAGGCCCCTCTCCCATTCCTTTGCTCGGGATAACATGTAAGCCTCAACTGCCTGACTGCCGATGAGCCTCATATCTTTTGGGGGCTCCTGTACATATGGAATTAAATTTGTTTTCCTCCTGTTAATCTGCCTTATGTCAATTTAATCACTAGACCAGCAAAGAACCTAGTGGGGAAAAAAGAAAAATTTTTCCACCTCTACACTGCCTTCCTGAATTTCTGCCTTGCAAAAATAACTTTAAAGGTTGTTTCTGGGATTCTTTTCACACAGAACCCATAAACATAGGAGGAATGGTTTCTACCCTGCTTAGAAACAAATTGCAACATGTTAACTGGAGAAAAATTATATGTATATCAGCACTAAAATGTCTACAGTGAGTGGAAAAGTAAGAGAGTCACAGCATGGGTTGAAAATTTTGGTACAGAAGCATGATACACCAAGTACTCTGGACTATTTTTGTCTTACAGGATATTGATTCAGTGTCATTGCTGAATGATTTGCGACTCACTATTAACTCACTATTAATGAAAAGTTTTCCTACACGCCTCTATGAAGAAATGAGAGATTTATATATTACACCCAACTCACCTTTTAGTTGTGATCAAAATTGTCACATACCAAGTTGCCCCTCCTTGTTGGTCTGTGTTCGTCTTGCATGACAGAGCATGGGTGCTGCCAAATTTCTTTTCAGCACATACCCTTGCAACATGTCTCTCTCTTCCCACCCTTCGTGCCCTCCCTGAAATCCCTTTAGCTCAAAAGGGTACATTATCATTGTTCTATCAGAAGCCCATAAATGGTACCACCAACAGAGACAATTCAACAACTTAACACATTTATAAAAACGCAGAAAGTACCTGGACATAAGCTCTGCAAGAGCGCTCTCTTTTCTGAAGCTGAATCCATTAAGACAGCAGATTAAACACAGAATAGAAAAAACAAGTTAGTGACAGAAGAAAACAAGAAAAATAAAAGAACACATCTACACAAAACACCTTATTTTGTTGTGCACTACTTTCTAGAAGAGAATGAAAGCTAAGCAGCAGCAAAATGTAAGCAATGGCTTGAAAACTAGTTGCCAGCACCCTTTCAGAATAACCCAAGTGAAAACTGGATGGTATAAAGTTGTTAATGATGGGAGGAAATCTTGGAATAAATTTGGTAGAAATTAGTAAATATCATTATCCTTCAGTCATTTGAAATGATTCATTGCACATCAGGTTAGTTGTTAATTCATGAGCCACAAATGAAGACATAGGAAGTTAAATAAATTATGTCAAAAATTTGGAACCCACATTGTTTGTGGTTTCAAGATTATATAGATGGTTAATATGCACCACAAATCATATGTTCAAACACAAGAAATTTGTTTATCGGAAAAATAGAAGTGTCCATTCATTATGATTATTTGGTTCCGAGGGGAAAATACCAACAGATAAGTAACTTCTGATTAGAAGAATGTGATTAATCTTCTGATTTATCACTGCTTTTATATCTTGAATAATTCTTTTTCACAGTTTTAACAAAAAAAAAACACCATACATTTTAGAAACTTCTGTGGGATAAAAAGCCTGCTTTTGTTTAATTTTTTGCAAACAGCGTGATGTTTTCTGGGCAAAAGGTTAATAACAACTCATATTCAATCCCAAACTTTTTTTTCGGGTGAGAAAATAAATAAGTAATAAGTTAAATTGCCCTGTTTGAATAAATGACACAAAATTTTATGAATTAGATTGTGATTTTCTTCCTCTTCCCTATTTTTTTCCTTCAGTAGCCTTGATTGTTGAAGGAGAAAATTACCCAGGTTTAAGCAGTTACTCTGATGCCTTTTGTGTGGCTAATACTCTCCCAACTTTAATTCCTGCAGTCTTCAATGAGCATAGAGCAGTTACTCCTCTAAAGAATTAAGTGAGGAATGAGTGCAAGTAAATTGCCAATGCTGTCATTTGGATCACTGACTCGCATCTTGGGTTTGCAGGACTCTAAACCTTCAGAATTTCAATGTGGAGTTCAATTGATTTGTACCAAGTTGACTTTGCAAATCTGATGGGTTATAACTGCTTTGGGAAACAGTGGGAACCACAGGAAATGAGAGCAAGCCAGCAAGCATGTGAATAACCTTTGCCCTCCCATCTCCTTACCCCATCATGCAAATTAACATATGACAAACCACATTATATAAACAATTGAAAAGAGCCAAATGGGAAACAAAAGAAAGCATTAAAAAGCTTCACAAATGGAAATTTGCCCATTATGTAGTTATTTGATATTCAGAGTAGGCAAGCTGATTAGCTGTAGCCAGTTAGAACGTGACATTAATTGCCAGCTTTACCTGATATTGTCAGACATCAACACCATTTTTAAATAAAGATACAAAGTATTGCTATAACAAGTAATGTTATGGATATGTAACATTAATAGAAATTACTACTTCCAGTGCATTAGGATAACAATAGCTGGCGGCGATATTCGTTAATAGCATCCAGTCAGCCTGGGTAATAACACATTAAAATCACAGCATGTCCAGATTACATAGGCAGCTGTGGATTACATTTTATCAGGGACTTGGTTCTGATTCTATCAGGGACATAAGTAACAAAAATAACTCCTTTATGCTCGGCATGAAAAAAAAAACTTTAATAATAATTTATATCTACTAGATAAAACTGAATCTGTTTTCTGAGGATGAAATTGCAGAAAAACTGTATTTGGCAGCTAAAATGTCAGGCTTTCCTGTATCAAACCTTCATTATTTGAAAAATTTCTTCTATCCTGATCAGGGAGACTTCTTAGTCTAATGAGACACACAAAAAACTTAACATATTAAAAGACCACTCTCAAAAGTCATTTTTCATTCAAAAGGGGAATGTTCATTTAGTGAATTTCTTAGAGGACTTTGTCTGTTACTGCCAAATTCTTGCTTTTTAAAGTAGGAGGACTATTATGACATTCAAGGCCTTAAAATCCAGTTTCAATAACTGATCACTTCTGTTACACAAATACCTCTCAGGGAACACATGTCATTTGTTAGTAGCAATCCTAGCATTTTTTCATCATGGAGTTGATTCGCCATGTGATCTTATAAGGAATAAATTATATTCCTTAAAAATATGCAAAATATACATTACATATTTATGTAAATAAAGTGCTTATATGGTGGTTAGGTTATATACAGTAAACATAAAATGCTTACATATGTTTATATCATATATATAAGTATACATTGTATACTTGTAAATATAACTAAGAATATAAAAATGTATCTTCTCTGAAATTTAAAAAAATGAATTATTTTCATTATTTACAATTCAAATTTGCTGATATACAATTAAACCTATGTTAACAGAGTGAAGTAAAATCTGAGTAATTTAAATATCAAAAGGAAATACAAATTAAAACCTAATTACTTGTCTCATGAGTTTTTAAGGGTAATAATTAAATTATTTCATTTTAAAATATCTTTAATGAATTGCTAATATCTTTTCTCATTGTTGCTATTTTCTAAACTTCTACTTATCGATTAGACATTTATTTTAATTATTTTGATACAAAAGTTCAAAAGGAAAAAAAAGAAACAAAATAAATCTCATTTACTCATATTGACCTTGCTAGAATTTAGCATTCAAACAGTAAACACCAAAGAAAATAGAATTGTAAATTCAAAAAATATAAGGAGAAAGATTATCACTTATTGTGTCTTTAGATTAGAGGCCAAATAGGGTCACCATTATAATAAAAGAGTGAGGCACATTGAATATAACTAGTGATGCTCCTTAGAATGATTTTATTTTATAGAAAGAGAAAAATTAACCAGAGCAGTTTCACTGATTTTACTACAACTTCAAATATATACATATGTGTATATATACATATATACACATATTATGTGTGTGCGTGTGTGTGTGTGTGTGTATATATATATATATATATATATATATATATATATATATATATATATATATATATATATATATATATGTGCGCAAAGTCCTTACCTTGTTCAAACTCCGTGCAGCACTATCTTTTCCACCTGGGGTCAAGTTCCGGAGTTGAACATCTAGGAGGCCTACCAGCTGGTCCATGGCACGGACTGAGTAGGTGATGTCTCCAGCATTCAAATGATTTCTTGTTTGTTCAGCCAGCTCTCTAGCAATGTTGGCAGCTGTCTCTCCAGATTTCAACTGCAGTTTTGAAAACACAATAAAAAGGAAAGAGATCTTCAATAAGTGAAATCATTGGTCTCTGTTAACAATTGATTTTGCATATGAATTACAATCATCAAGCCAAGAAATACTTATTAAACTCCATCTTCACCTGGAATATATTCCCTGACTTTTTCTGTTGATCCATTTTTTTTCTACAATACCTAACTTGAAATTTATAGCTTTAGGAAGCTCCTCCCTGAGGAATCTTACTTCTGAAAATTGTTCTCACCTTAATTATCCATGTGAGTGGTCAAATCTAAGGTTTGCCCTATGATTTTCTCCGTGAGTTTTTAAATCCGATATCGGTGAATTTGTGTTGTGAATCCCCAAACATATTCTAAGTTCTCAGAGGCAAGCACAAATTTTCCATTGTGCTTAGTATTATCCATTAGTATTTAGTACTCAAAGGATACTAACTGGCTGCTAATAAGCTCTGTGAAAATTTTATCCTAAATACAAGCCCTGCTTTTTAAAGGGTCTTCATTTTCTTATTAACCAAGTAAGAGATTTTGATCCCATTGGGATAGGTATCAAATTATTGCTGTTTCTAGCATCTTCCTTTTTGGGAGCTAATGCTGATTTTTTCAAGTATGTTCTATAAGAATATATCAAATTGTCAACACTCCAAAGATATTAAAAAAGATAGAGAATAATATGCCATGCTCATGTGAATAAATTTGATAGCTTTGGGTAATGAGAAGATAGGGATATATTACCCAGTAAAAACTGAAATATATAATAGTGTCATGTTTAGGAAACTCCCCCAACCTCTTTTTTTAAGCATAGTCCAATATAAAATTTAGGGTCACAGAGAGAAAAGTCCTTTTTGTAAAGCTATCTTCCTAACAGGTATTCGAGCATGATTAAGATTCTTGGTCACATAGGTTATCAGTATCTCCTAAGGGATACTTAATAAATGTTTTTAGCAGGATTGAATGCTAAAGAAACAAATAAATGAATTAGGGCTATCAGAACAGCTAAATCATTAATAATCTCATCCTCAAGTTTATAGAAAATCCAAATTAAAAGAAAAAAATTGTAGTAATAAAATGTTGGCAAGGATTTGTGGAAATGAAACTACCATTGGGCACATATATTTGTAGAGACCCCGAGTAGAACAAATTACCAGTGTCCATTAAATTTTGAAATGTGCAGACTATATAACTGAGTGATTTCTGTTACCAATTTCAACCATAAGAAATAAAATAATCCCACAGATATAAAAAAGAAATGTTCAAACATGTTCATTCTAGCTTGTTTATAATAGAAACCAAAATGGATTATGACCTACAGAAAACTGATCATGTATATAAATACCATGGAATATTGTACAACAGCTTAAATGTATAAAGAAGATCAATATTGTTAGCATCAATTTCAACATGCTCTGTTGAGTTAAAATAAATGCAAGTATAAAAGTTACTTATGTACGCTAATATCTATTAGCATGGTATTCATGAAATAAAAATGCAAAACAATAGTAGCATATGAAAAAGAAATACAATATATAGAGCATGATATTTTCATGCGTTTATTTTATATATATTTAAGCACACAGAACAAAGTTTGAAAGATGGGAATCAAAGGAAAAATCTTTTCTATAATGTTTAGATTTTACAAGAATCTGTTAAAAGTATTTACTTTATAATCAGTACTTTTTAGAAATCCTTAGAATAGAAAACATCCGCACTAACTTTAATAAATTTGTAAAATATGTTCAAGGACTACATACCTAAAATACCTGAAAACCAAATGGAATACATTTTAGAGTTCAAGGAAAATTACGTAACAAATTCAATGCAGATCAAAGTAGCATTCATGGTCCACTGATGGGTCATGAAAGTACTTTTAAGTGGTCACCAAGTCAGTGACACGAATGTGATTATAATCCATACAGTTTAATTTTACATACAATTTAAGGTTGCTTACCAGTAATCTAATAATCAATGAATGATTTATAAAATTTGGTATTCATTCATTAAATTAGTGAGATGCTAGTATTCACTAAGTATTCAAATTCAGTATTCCATTCAGTAGGTCTGAACATATGATAGAAGTGCTTGGTAACTTTGAAAAACTCTTCCTGTGTGTATGAATATCCAGTAGCTGGAATGCCTATAATTTTCCAAAGGAATGTTCTTTTAATCAATTCACAATTTTAGTGTGCTGGCATTTGTTGTAGTTTCCATCTATGCTACTCTTATAATAATGAATATATTTATAGAATTTTATGGTTTTACTTTGTGAATCATTGTGTTGTATAATTCTATAACCGTCATTGATGCTGTTATATTGTTTACTTCTATGTCTTTATCACCACATATTATTTTTTCTTTCCTTTCTATTCCTTTAAAGATTTTACTTATTTGACAGAGATAAAGCAAGAGAGCACAAGCAGGGGGAGCAGCAGAGGGAGAGGGAGGAGCAGGATCCGTGCTGAGCAGGGAGCCTGATGCCAGGCAGGGCTCAATCCCAGGACCCTGGGATTATGACCTGAGCCAAAGGCAGAAGCTGAACCAACTGAGCCACCCAGCCGCCCCAACACATGAATTTCTAATAGCACTGGGCTAAAGTCTGAGGCTCCAATACCGAATAAAATGGTTCCCAATAAAAGGAGCTTACATACTAGCAATAGAAAGGGTCTTTAATAAATTAACTGAAGAATTATTTAATTTTAATTTTGTTGAGTGCAATACAGGACCCAAGTTTAAGGGCATTTTACCCTACTGTCTGAAGTTAGGGAATAATTTAGGAAGTGCTTTTCCAAGGAATAATGTTGAATACGAGATGGAATGGAAAGGGAATTGGGTTGGGAGGTAGGGGAGGGCCTCTGGGCAGAGAGGACACTTTTTGGAGGGAGGGGCCTGGGTCCTCAGGGAACTGCACAAAGGGGGCTCTAAGTGGAATTTAGGTGCCGGCAAGGTGAACAAGGGGCAGATTAAGTGGTCCCCTTCAGAAGTCATGATGAAGATTTTGGGAACTTCACTAAGAGCAAAGGAAGGTACTAACGTGCCTAAATGGGAGTGGTCTAATCAGAGCTGTATTTGAAATCGACTCAGAAGAATGGATTAGGAGGTTCCAGAGTGGATGAAAGGGACCTTGCTAAGAGTCTCTAGCAGTAGAAGCTGTGTTTGATTAGGGTATTGGCCGTGAAAAGTGGCCTCATTTGGGAGAGATTTATAAGTACGCCGACAGGTCTACTGTCTGATTGGCTGTGGAAGGGGAAGGAAAGAGAGGCACTCCAAGATGGTGCCATTAACTGTTTTCTCCAACAGCCATTGTGACCTCAACATTCATAGCTCAAAGTTTGTCTTTCCAGACCAGGCTTTCACTGACCATATTCTTTCCAGTGGCATCCAGAGGCTACTCTACTATCTTTCTGACTGCTCTATTTCTCTCACCACAGTAGTCATGGACACAATTATCTTACTTCTATACAACAGATATACTTGAATCTGCCTCAAGTCTTTGGTGCAAAGAGTTGAAATAATGTTACTCTGCATATCCTTGCTTACAGACCTAATGAAAATGTCTGTTCTCTAACATTTCTGGCACTAAATTCTACTAAAGTTATTTCTCAGAAATAAGCACATGCACACTGAGAAATCTTATGAGTTCTATGAGGATTAGTAAATTAATGCCTGTATTGAAATGGCAGGATTATATCCAGGACTTGAAGGGGGGGGAGGGGAATCCTGTAGCTTTAAAGATAATAATTACGATAGAGATGGATACTATTTACATTTCAAATTTTGACACACGTGAAAACAATTTTCTTTGAAATGTTTTGACATTTTATGAGATTTATTACATCAAACATTAATTGGGTGTCAAAACAATTCGTAAAGGAGTTTTTCATAGTGTTTAAGTATATAACTATCATTTCTTTGAAAGATCTACTTATGTTATTTTGCTGTAAATCAGAGTCAAGAAGGAATATAAACAATTAAATGGTTCTATCTTACAACGGAAAGTCGGTTAAATAAGCCTGAAGTTCCAGAAAGCCTACCAATCTCTGAAAAAATAAGAAGCAATTTGCTTTCATTCGACATTAGCTCTACGAGACTAAAAGAATGGAGAAATTAAAATCCGGGTGATAGGATTCAACCTAGTCTTCCCTGGCAGATAACTGGCTTATTTTATACCGTAAAATTGTAACAATTTGGGATTTTCACATCCTTCTTTAAATGCAGGAAGAATTCTACTTATCTTAAAATCTGTCAGTAGCTTGTGAACAAACAAAAGACAACACTCTTCAGTTTGCTAGAAATAGAAAGACTATTTTCCAGTGACAACTCACACATTTCTTTTGCATATAATAGTTGAACCAGGTAATGAAGTAGGAAGCATAACTCACTTAAGATTGCAAAGAAATATGGAAGCTTTTCAAAACTGTAATTTCAAAGAATTTTAAATTGCAAAAGACTGGAGCGACTGTAAAGTACAATAAGCTCTTTAAAGGTATGCAACATAGAAAATATAAACTCCTTTTAGAAAATCTGGTATAATCTAGAGATCAAGCTAGAGCTGGAGACTTTATTTTAGTAAGCAGTAATTAAGGTAAGAAAATAGGATATTTTGCTATATATGATTGAGGAGCCCGAGCCCTACACTAAATTTGCTGGGTTTTTAAGAAGACCGATTTCTTTCTATCCACCCATTTATCTGTGAAACTGCCTTTCCTTCTATCCATCCATCCATCCATCCACCCATCCATCCACCTACTCATCCATCCATGCATCTACCTATCAATTTTTCTCTCTACCTCCTCCCTCTCTATTGTAACTGGGGCAAAGGCCCCTTTGTGTGCAACTTTTGCCTTTTTCTTTCTGCACAAATTATGCTTTTTATTAAATGACATCCTTATGAAACTATTCTGGCTAGTTTGTAATAAATTTCTTCATGAAATTCTGACTTTAAAAGCTTAACACTTTTTCTAATAAAATGTAATCCACTCTTTATCACCACACAAAATTTAATCTGTAATTTCACCAGTATGTAGGTGGCCTGAATTCATTTGTGAATCAGAAGTCATCAAGATTCCGTGCCTGTTTTCTTCCTCGCTCCTGGCCTGATGGCAGGGATGGGAGTGGGGAGGCATCGCTCATTTCTCAACAAACATGAAAATGTAATTTGCTTCTTCAGACTGAAGTAAGCACCCTGATCCATCTATTTGTGTATACTCACTGTCTTCAGTGGTGCCAAACACACAGTGGGTGGGCAGTATTACTGATAATGAAAAGAATGACCCTCCCCATGGTATAGATGCAGAGACTGCGATCCAGAGGTGTCCTTTCCTCAAAAGTCCTCAGTTATTCCCCAGAAAAACTATAGTCATAAAGGAGGTGCCTCACATTCCAGGATGCATTCGCTCATTGAACTCTTGAGGAGGCGAAGCTGAATACACTGTTTACAGAAAATCACTCCCTCCTTTCTTTTCTCATCTGTGCTTTCGGAGGGGGTAAGAACTGTTCTTTTATTTTAAAAGTTTGAAGCTCACAGGACTACGAAAGGGGGAAGAGGGAAGGAATGAATCATGACAGATAGCCATTTTAATTTTTCAACGTGACCAAAAAAAAAATCCAGCAGGAAAAGGGGGAAGTTCAGAGCAGAGCAGAAGGGATGGGGCCCGGGAAAGGATGAAGTGGGGAGGGGCACTGCAAGGAGAAAGGAGAAGAGGATGGGAAAGGGAGGCGGGATAAGAGAAGGGGAGCGCAGGGCGCCTGGGTGGCTCAGTGGGTTAAAGCCACTGCCTTCGGCTCAGGTCATGATCCCAGGGTCCTGGGATCGAGGCCCGCATCGGGCTCTCTGCTTGGCAGGGAGCCTGCTTCCTCCTCTCTCCTCTCTCTCTGCCTGCCTCTCTGCCTACTTGTAATCTCTCTCTCTGTGTCAAATGAATAAATAAAAAAAAATAAAAAAATAAAAAAAAAAAGAGAAGGGGAGCGCAAAGCTGAGAATTGTGCTGGGTACTTTCCAATTCTTGGTTCAAGGCCACTTTCCATCCTCCTCCATCTTGCTCTCTGCCCTACACAGTGAACTTAGGATGTTATTCAGAGCTCCCCCCTCTTCTCTGGCTTCCACTAGGTTTGTCCAGTGGGGAGGGTGGGCAAGTGAAGGGAAGGAGGAGGAAGAGTGAGGTCAGGGCATTTATTCCCCTTGGTCTCTTTCTGAAAAGTTGCCTGGGCTGGGCTGAGTTTCTCTTCTGTAGGTCAACTTTCCTCTCAAAGACATCCGCTTCCAATTTTTAATCACTCTTTTGATCCAGCAACCACAGGCCTGGAGTTGGGAACAGCTGTGCCTCTGTTACTGGCACGGGGTTCCTGCTCCATCCCTCGCAGTTCAGCTTTGCTCCCCCAAGAACACTGTAAACAAACCCTCTTCTTTGAATGTTCCATTTACTTGTTCTTGGGACTCTGGTACTGACAGAGGAAATGAGCAAAGGTATGAATTCTATGAAAGATGCTTTGGGGAACAGGGAGATAATTTGGACAACTCGTTCTGTGAATACTGCATACAAATTCCCTCTTGGAGGTTTACAAGGTTAATATTTAAAAGTTTTGGAGTTTTGTGATAAAGAAACCTATTCAACTACCATTTATATTCAATAAATAGCATAAATATTTGGAGGTATGAGGGACACACCAGGTGAAAGGGCGAACAAAAGTAAAGAGAGACTAGGGAAGTAAGTAAAAAGTAAGTCAGTCAAAATCGGGGCAGTTTACCAAGTCTTGTGGCCATGCATGATGTCTTGACAAAGGCAGACCCAGCTAAAACCCCAGCTCCAACACTGACCTTGGGCTAGCTAAATAATCAGGTTCAGGGTGCTCTAAAGCTTCCTGTTATACTTTTGAAGATTTTATGAACTTATAAGATATGAAGCTAAGTCATTATTATGAATTCCAATTGCCTAAATGCTATAATCTTAATATAATTATAATATTACATAATTTTACAGACTTTACAGGATTAAACAAAAATGCTCTGGAATAATGGAATGTATTTGTTATATTAAAAAAAAACATCCATCCATAAATCAAATGGGCAACAGCTGTCTGGTCTTTGCAAAGAATTATTCTTTTGTCATAAGATTAGGAGGTCTGCAGAGGAAAGAAAAGAATTAAGCATCATTATCAGTTAAAGTCACCCAGTAATTCCTGCAATGAAATAGTCTAACTATATTCAGGAATTATCATGAAAACACTCAGCTTTCTAGGTGAATTATTGCTGAATTAATATTACCCCCTGGGCTAAGTATGTAGGGAGTATTTTTTAAAAGTTGCTAATGTAAGAAGATATGCTACTGATCTCTTAATCTGATCACATCCAGCAAGAGTTATTTGCCCTGGGGTCTGAGCTACATTGTAATAAAATCAAAGGACATAAAAACTGTGGCAGGAACAGTGCTGAAATTGGAGAAGCATCATTATGAATAGCAACAAGTATGGAGATGCATATGTAAGAGGGTAACTAGAGTCAATATAACCACTGTTCTTCCATGATTTAGGGTAAATAGATAGTTATGGCTCATCTGCTAAATGATCTACTGGGTAGATATTTATGGATTATTATACAGTATATTATTGAGGATCAGCCTGGTTAAAAACAAATAGAGAAAAGAGCAAATGGCACAGACAGGCTTTTAGTAAGGCCATCATTTGTAATATTTCTCAGGAAAAAATCTCTTTCAGAAATTCCTCAGCCTAGCTAATGTGCCATAGAAGGACTCTTCATTTTAGGAGTGCATAAATCCACACAAATTGCTATAATAAGGATTCATCCCATAGCCCTTTTGGCGTAAATGCACATCTGGTCTCTGTTTGTAATGAAATCAATTCAAAGCCCCACAGTGCATTAATAATAAAAATGCTCAACATATTGCAACCAAATAAACCCTGAAAATTTGAGTCTGCAAGATTCTGTCACACATATGTATACTTTTAACACTGATAAATGATTAGGTTACAGAACATTTATCAAATAGCTTAAGATTCCAAAGATAGACTTTTTCTGGTAATTATTATTTCCACAGGAAAATCCATATGCATGTATGCTAGAAGCTTTTGCTAGTTTGATTTATAATGCCTCTTGGACTTTTATATCTGAAGTTCACAATATCATAAAAATTTTATTAATAATAAAATTATTATAAGCAATACTGCCTAGCTTAGGGGAAGCTCACAGATTTGCCCTTTAAGAACAACAAAATTCTAAATTAGCATATAACATATCAAAAGTTGTCACTAAATCTTAAAGAGAATTAAAATAGGAGAGTATTTCCACATTAATTTAAAAAAATTTAACTATTTTGTTTGCAACAGTTATAACGAACAACAGAAGATCTAGGTTTGGAAAAACCTTCCTGGTCAGTCACTTGATTTACCTTTTGTGTTATATGGTTGACCCAAGGAGAAGAACAGTTGCTAAGATCTGGTCCTTGGGGATCCCAGATTCCATCAGGAGCCAGGCAGAGATAAGTTGATACTCCTAAAATAATAAGAAAAAGAGGTCTGCTTTAAATATTCAAACCATCTTGCTTACAAAAGACTTTATATCCGTGTTATGTTTAAATATGAACAAAGGCAAAATTGAGATCGTTAAACTACGATAATGTTTATTAAAACACCACACACAGAGCCTGGCAAACAAGTGACATTGGAGAAATGCAATAGAACAAACAAAATCATTCAATATTTTTAAAGCACTTGCTGGCAACTACACCAGGTACCGAAAACAATTTCATAAATTACAGAGATGTGGTATCTGCCTCTACGGGGCCGACTGTGTGAGTTTTCAGAGGCAAGGCAGCATTGAGTCTTAAAGGAATCAAGTTTGCAGGTTTTTTTGGAAAACAAGGTAGGAAAGGGCATTCCAGATGCAGAAAATTATGTTGTCCTTGGGAAACTTC
This sequence comes from Ailurus styani, assembly GCA_002007465.1. Lineage (NCBI taxonomy): Eukaryota > Metazoa > Chordata > Mammalia > Carnivora > Ailuridae > Ailurus > Ailurus styani. The sequence continues at coordinate 511,812 of LNAC01000461.1, forward strand.
AAATGTTTTAAATTGAGGTCTACTGTATAGGGGAGTTGTATTTAATGGATTTGGAAAGGCAGGCAAATTCAGATCATAAACTCCCAGGTCTGCCACCTGTGGGTTCTGGAAAATCAATGAACATTAAGTAGAGGAGAGAAACGAGCTGATTAAGGTTTTAGAGAGATAACTGGCAGCAGCATGGAGGGTGAATCTGAGGGGGAGTTCTGAAGGTTTGGGGGAAGCTATTATCACAATTCAAGTGACAACCTGTGTGTGTCTGAACAGGACTACAGCGAGGGGACAGAGAAAAGGTTAAAAATAAGATTGTAGCATAGGGACATTCACCTGGGAGGGCTCCAGAAGGTTTGGTTTCCTTTAAAGCTCTCTCCCAATTTTCACACAACCATAATGACATATTTCTGTAGTGCTCTGTAGTTTTCAAACTGCTTTCCAATAAATTATTTCACTCACCTTCACAACAAACATCTGAAGTGGGGGTGGGTGTTATTATTTCTCTTTAGAAATGAAGGAACTGAGGCCCAGAACAAAGGGGACAGTGCTAAGAGACAAGGATTCAAACTGTTGGAATCAAATTGATTTCAGTGCCACAGAAAACTTAGAACTAAACATTGCACCCTTTCGTAAACGGAAGAAAGATTTCAGAATATTTTTAAACACTTTGCTGAAAAAAGAAATTAGATGTGCAATTTTTTAAAAGCCAATATTCTTTTTGGTCTTTCTATCACTTCACATACTATAGGATTCAGAATGATATATCCACATCTGAACTGTTCTAAGACAAACCCATTTAAAGTAACCAAATCAATAACACCCAAAGACATAGTCCCAATTGCTTGTATAGTGACATCTATTGTACATTTACTTTATTTACATGTTTTATGGAATAAGGCAAATTTCATTTAGTATACCAAATACTAGTTTTATGAAGATCGATGTATATAATAAATAAGAAAACTATATTTGGCATAAAAATTATAAATTTCTGTTTACTATTTCTGGCATAAAAATTGTAAATAATAATATGGTTACTATTGGGGATATTATGAATCACATCAATATAAAAAGGGTGGGGGAGAGGGAAGAACTATTGAGCTCTGAACTATCTCCTAGAGAAAGCAATGGATCGGGCGCCTGGGTGGCTCAGTGGGTTAAAGCCTCTGCCTTCGGCTCAGGTCATGATCTCAGGGTCCTGGGATCGAGGCCTGCATCGGGCTCCCTGCTCAGTGGACAGCCTGCTTCCTCCTCTCTCTCTCTCTGCCTACTTGTGATCTGCTCTCTCTCTGTGTCAAATAAATAAATAAAATCTTTAAAACAAAAGAAAGAAAGAAAACAATGGATCTTGCTCTCGCCAGGGGATGTTGAGATTGGCTCCTGCCTACATGAAGAACCCTTGGCTATTAAAAGACAGCTACAATGACTTATCAAAAGAATAGTCAAACTTTCTCTTTTGTAAAGTTTTAGGTAGTTTCAGTGATCATCTTCTAATGGAGAAGTCCTCCACCTCCTTTTCTGCTCTCAGCATTTGACAGTTGGAGACAAGCATGAGGACTGGCTCCCAGCAATCCAGTGATTCGCTGGGGGCTGCTGCAGAGACCGGCTGGTCTTCTGGAGCAGAGGGGACAGCCACAGCCTAACTGTAACGTCCCCCACAGCCCTCACACCACGGGCAAAAACTACTGGCCTCATATGTATATGCACCAGATCCTCACTGGTGACTTCTCCAGAATGTATTTTCAAATTCCGAAAATACACTGCTTTAAATTGTAATTTGGCTGAATTCAGAATTCAATCAAGTGAAGTCACAAAAATATGCAGTAACAAACAAACAAAAAAACTAAAGAAAAAAACTGCAAGAAAAGCAAGCTAACTAACAAAAGACCTTTAGCTTAGCTCTGCAGAACAGACTTACCAATCGTTCCTGCAGGGCAAGGCTGCTTGGCCATCTGTCCTTGACGGGTCTTAAACCACATGATTTCTCGGGCTTCCACAGCTTCACAGCTCTCTTCCAGAGCTGGGATTTGGGATGATGCCGATGGTAGATGTGTGGTCATGTCATCAAGCACTTCCACAGCTGGAGATGGGGTGCTGGTACTCCGGTTTCGTCTTCCTGACAGGGATGGGGTGGTACTCCTGCCCGGGCTCCAAGTTGTGGTCCGGAGGGTGGTGCTGGTGGTGGTGCTTCCCATGCCAAGAGGTCCTGTGGTAGAGATTTCTGAAATAAAATTCAAAAGAAAACACCTACATTGCTTGTTCATCACTTCAAGGTGTCCTAATACTTTAGAAACAATTTTTATTTGACAGTTCGAAGAGCCTTCAACATGGAAAAAAATAAGCAGCTACCAAGGTATCTGAATGCCACCTCAGTACCATGAGAACCATCTGACCAGCACCAAACATTGGCTTGTTCATGGTTCTGTTCAACACAAATCACAGAAAACAAAATTACAGCACAGCCCAACTCCTCAGTTAGCTTCCTAATGCTTCAGGCCTTTTTAACAATTAGAGGATTGATACTTAGAGCCCTCACCTCAGAATATTCAAACTTATGTAGAATGGGAGACAGCTAATGTAATAGTCTTTTCATATTAAGTGTCATGTGAGTTTCTAAAGATGAAGCAATTAGGGGAGAGGAATCAGAAAAAAAGGACATCAAGATTTAAAGTGCTTTCAAGCTAAAAAGTAAAGAACAATTCTGAGTATGGTCTCTTTAACACAAACTAAAGTAGCTTGATGATCTACCCGTTGCTCTTAGAATTGACCCATCTTATCAACTTTGAAATGTGACATTTAAACTAATATAAAGTATAAGTCGTTGCCAATTTAGTTGCCTCATAAACTATTTTCTAACTAGATTTCTTAAAATGGGAATGTATTTGGGAATGGGAATCTAAAATGGGAATACATAAAATGGAAATGTATTCCAAATTTCAAATAAATTGGGTAAGGTTCCTCGATCAGATATTAATAGGTTATTAAGCCTAGAACGTATCTAAAGGAAAGTTCTAACAATACCATGGAAATAACCACTGCAGAGTATCATCTTTCTGGGGAAAATATATTTATATTTCCATCCTAGGAAGGCAAGAGCATGCCAGTCCTTCACATACACACGTTGCATTCCTAACTGTAAGGTTAGAAACTCCTCTTAACCTCACTTACTGGCAATAACCCCAGGGGCACTGGCTCTAGCCAGACTTGAAGTAGCTTGGGTTTACGGAGCTCAGGGAGTCCTGTGCTGAGCCTCCAGCTGTTTGTCATTCATCATCAGCTTTCTTTAACGTGTCATCGACCTGATTCTGCCGCCCCAGAAGAGGTGCCACATCCATCACGGTGTGGTGGGTATGTATAAAGCTTCCAAAAACAAGAAAGAGATGGCAGTAGGAAGGGGGCATGGATTTTCTGAACATTCAGTAACTGAACTTGTAGCATTTTCTGAAGTGATGCTATTTTTCTAGCTGTCTCCTTGCTTATTCGGTTTCCTCTTCCTTTCTTCTAAGCTTTCCTCCTTCCTCTTGGGTTCTCTATGCATATGTGATGTTCATAACTTCATTGACCCCAAGTACAGGAAGGAAGAAAGAGTATCTTTTCTTGCCCTTCTTCCATTGATACCACATCTCCCAAAATCTCGTTGATTCTGTCTCATTTCTCTATTTTTCTCTCTTCCCAATCATTACTAGCTGCACTCCTCCCCGCCAGCATCAGTGGATGAGTACGGCAGCCTTTTAACCTTTCGCCAGTGAAAGCAATACGAGAGCAAAATGGCATTCCTAGGATTTCAATATCGATGTTTGCAAAAATCAAAATTCAGAATTCATAAAAATTGACACTAATGTTTAACACAACTCAGATATAAAATTTAGCAACCTAAGTAAAATTGAATTTAAAATTATAAACAGAAATGATTCTAATATACATCAATTTTGCATTTGAATTCTCTGAGATGTCTCAAGATGAAAAAACACAATGAAGAAATATTAATAATTTGAAATTAAATATTATTAATTAATTAAAATAAGTCAATATTAAAATAAAATACTCTTGTTCTTATTAATATTAAGTATTAGCATTAAAAACGTGTCAGTGGTGTCATTGCTGAGATTCAAGCACATTTTTTGTGCAAAGTTTTCTGGCTGATGGAAAAATTCTTCTCCACTTTATACCACTTGATAGACTAGTAAGGCAAGAGTTAAAAGCTAACTCCAAGCATTTTCTCTGGCTCCTTCAATTTAAATAATGCCATCTCTCATTTGTAGTTTCTTCAGAACTATATAGATACTGAAGAATGTTTTCTAAATGAATGCACTTTTCTTCATTTAGATATTTTAATTAGCACACAGTGCTCTGGGAGGGAAGAGACTTGTTTTGCAAACATTTTTGCTCTGATAAAACTGCATAATCCCACAAGCTGTGAGAAGATTGACCGGCCTATTGTCTCAATCACACAAATCATACACAAGGAGCAAAGACACACTGTCACAATAGGCTTGTTTGCTGTGACTCTGGCCTTGACAATTTTGAATAAATTTGTCTTTTAGCATAGATTTAATATATTTATCTTTGTGCTCTATAATGATCCAGATTTCAGATTTTTAAAGACTACAGTATCACAAGATGTATTTAACAATGCCACCACATAATGGAAATCAATGTTCATTATTTTTCTCTAAAATTACCCTATTGAAACAATTCTCTACCTTTTGCCAGAGGCATCTTGTAGGGTATAAATTGGAATGTGTTACTCTATAGATTAAAATCCCTTAAATCACTTCTGTCTGCCCTCAAAACAAAGACTGGACTCCTTTTCTTTGTGCCTAAAGCCCTTCATGAGTTTATTTCTGTAGTTCATTTGTAATGCTTCTTCATCTTTCAGCTCTACTATTAAACCATACAAAATTACCAGTAATTCCCCAACAGTACCCTATTCTTTCTGCCCCAGGGCTTTTGCACATGCTTCAGTGTTTCTGATCCCATTTCCACCTGGCAAATTTCTGTTTGGCCTTTGGGGAGTGCTTGGATGGCATCTCCACCAAGGAACCTTTTCAAATTTACCAAGACGAGGTTACATACTAATGTGTTTTGTTCAAGATTATTTCTTCAGCTTTTAGCCTTGTGTCTGACCTACACTAAATTAGTTCTCAGTCAAGACAAATGAACATCAGGGGTAGGTCAAGGGAGCAAGGAAGGGTCCAGTTGTGAAATATCACAAAAAGAGGAAAAAGATAAATAGAGGGAAATAGCAAATGGGGCAGTTAAGCATTCTCATAGTTGATAGGCTAAAAAAGTTATTTTATAAATTCATTTTACACTATTTTTTTAAAAGATGTTATTTATTCATTTGACAGAGAGAGACACAGCAAGAGGGGGAGTAGGAGAGGGAGAAACAGGCCTCCCGCCGAACAGGGAGCCCCATGGGGGTCTCAATCCCAGGACCCTAGGATCATGACCCAAGCCAAAGGCAGCTGCTTAAGGGACTGAGCCACCCATGCCCCCTATTTTACATTATTGTTAAGAAAACTACCAGATAACTCAAAACAAAAAGAAGCAGGGAGAACAGGAAGTCTCCTCTTCCCCAAAATAATCTTATTGCAGAATATTCATATTTAAACTGAATATGCTCCTGTGAACAATGATACTGATAAAAGAGATTATTTTAAAGTTTGAATTGTTATGTATAACATTGCAAGGACTTAGCTTAATACAGACATACTAATATTAAGGATGAGAACTTATTTCTTTGGAATTGTGCTGCAGAGAGGCGTCTACAAGCAGGGCAATTTCATTCCATTTGACTTTTAGCAGAATAAAAGTCAAATTTATCCCCCATCCCTCTCTTCCATAAACTGCTCTTTAAGACTCCCAAGAGTTCCGCTCAATGCCAGCTTTTGGCAGAAGAAGTACTAGTGATATATACATGTTGTCACCAGAGCCCAAGAAAGAACTTGCCTTAATGATAGATACTAGAAAAGAAGATGTAGATTCACTGAAGAGTCACAGCAACATACTTTGGTCAAGTTCCAGCCCATATCATACGCCATAGGAGTTGGCTTTCTCTATCTTCCAGGAAGGGAGAAATGATATGACACTTTTTTCAGTGTATTCTGTTATTGAGTTTTACCTGATGATACAGTTAGTTTAATAAAACTGTGTTATTAAGTGCCTCATGTGGTTGTGGTTGTGTGTCAGGGAAAGGTTAAAGAATATAAAAGAAAATACATTTGAGTGACTATTTAAATATAACACCTTATCAAAATTGTGTAATTTTCCTATATTGTCACTGTTACCATGATCACTGTGCTTAGTATTTTCATAAAGGTAAACAAAACTCCATACTAATATTTTCACTCATAATTAAATTATTTCCAGAGGAAAATTTCAATTCTCCTGTCCCCTGAAATATATTGCCCAGGGCTTACTTCATTCTTGTATTTTGGTTTATTTTGTTTAATTTATTTTTCCTTCAACCTGCCTTGAAAAGAATAAATATTATTTTGAATATTACTGCAAGTTATAGTTTGTGGAGTATACTAATGGAAAACAGTGAAAATAACCAATATTTGTATAATACTTTACATTTTTCAATGTCTTTATCTCTATTATCTAATTGAATTCACTGCAGAGTAATTGTAACTATGAATTTCTAATTTTACAAATGAGAAAACATAGGCTCAAATGGTAAGTGAATCATAATCATACATATAGAAAGTAAATCGGTGTCTCCCAATTCCATATTCCATGTTTCTGTAATAAGCTATCAAAAATGACATTCTGAATTATCTAGTGCATTCTACAACTGAATCTTCCACATGCTTTAAAAGAAGGGACCGAAGTAAATATAATTCTAATAAAACATTACTATTCTTGATCACAAGACATATTTATTTTTGAGGAGGGACATTGTTAATTTTTTTGTCCCAAGGTCATATGTTGAAGCCCTAACCCACCTATAACTCTATTTGGATTTGGAGCCTTTAAAAAGGTAATTAAGGTTCAATGAGGTCTTAAGGGTAGGTCCTTATCCTATAGCACTGTTGTCCTTAAATGAAGAGGAAGAGATAGTACGGATGCATGCTCACAGAGTAAAGACCGTATGAGGACACAGAGAGAAGGTGGCCACCTCTAAGTCCAGGAGTGAGACCTTAGGAGAAACCAACCTTACCAGCACCTCGGTCTCGGATTTTTAGTTGCCAGAACTGAGGAAATGAACTTCTGTTGTGTAAGTCACCTAGTCTGTGGTATTTTATTTTGGCAGCCCTAGCAGACTAATACAGGCATCTTCTAAAAAACTGTGAAATTTAAAACAGAATATAAAACTTCACATTAGAAGAACTGTTTACCTTTTACTCATAAAGTACATGAACTTTCTTCTTGATTCTCCTTCACTTTTTCATTTCTTCTCTAAAATTTGTATCTCCCCTCATAGTTTTCGCTTTACTAATCTTCTGTGTTAACTTCATTCCAACATGATATTTGGGCTAACTAGAGAAACATTTCCTTCTCCCCACTCGTGAAATATTTATTTAAATATAAGGTCAATTACTGAAGAAATCTTCCAAAGGCTTGATAGAGGAAATAAGAAACCTAAAACTATAACAACTATGCAAGTAGCTTTTGGTATTTGTGCAGTGCTCTGGGTAGAAGACAGAAATTCTGCCTGATCCCCATAGATATCAGCTGGTCGCTGCAGGTTTGATTACACCCACTTTTTAAAAAGAAACATTGGGCCCCTGGGTGGCTCAGTGGGTTAAAGCCTCTGCTTTCGGCTCAGGTCATGATCTCAGGGTCCTGGGATCGAGGCCTGCATCGGGCTCCCTGCTCAGCGGGGAGCCTGCTTCCCCCCCCCTCTGCCTGCCTCTCTGCCTCTTTGTGATCTCTCTCCCTCTGTGAAATAAATAAATAAAATCTTAAAAAAAAAAAGAAACATTAATTTTACCTGTCAGGAAATTATCACATTCTTTTCAGAATCCATTCATTATACTTGGCTTTATGGCTTCTTAACGTAGTTAGTCAAATTCCACAAATTATCAGCCGTGTGAAGGCATATTTATTTTTGTAACTTAATCCATTTATATTTTCTGATTTTCTCATAGCATATCTGTACTAATTAAACATGAATTTGTAATGGCCTTAGTATATAAAATAATAAGCTAAAATAGGGGATTTGGGGACATATTATTAAAATTATCTGCTACATATTTTAGTCCTACCATGCCAGGAACTTTGTTGTATGTTTCATATTGGTTCTAACTTAATGCTCCTAACAATCTTTGGGTAGATATATTTACCTTCACTTCTGAGATGAAAGAAGTCAAGTAATTCTCCCAAGCTCACATAACGGTCGAGTGATAGAACCAGGATTTCAAACCAAGTCCATCAAAATCCCTCCTGTTTCATTAGGACGACATGGATGGAACTAGAGGGTATTATGCTAAGCGAAATACGTCAATCAGAGAAAGACAATTATCAAATGATCTCTCTGATATGAAGAATTTGAGAGGTAGGGCAGAAGGTCGTGGGGGGTAGGGACAGAAAAAATGTAACAAGATGGGATCAGGAGGGAGACAAACCATAGGAGACTATCTCAGGACACAAACAGGGTTGCTGCGGGGTGGGGGGTGGGGATAGGGTGGCTGGGTGATGGACACTGGGGAGGGTATGTGCTATGGTGAGTGCTGTGCATTGTGTAAGACTGATGAATCACAGACCTGTACCCCTGGGACAAATAATACATTATATGTTAATAAAAAATAAAAAAAAATAAAGTAAGCATTCTGGGCTTTACCAAAAAAAAAAAAAAAATCCCTCCTGTTCCATTAGGGCTATAGGTGGCATTAGAACTGTAGACAAAATTTAAGGATATGTAAAAATTTAAGATATGTAAAAAGTCTTCATGCATTTGGAAATTAATCTGTCCCAAACACTGCTCAAATGTACTTTTATTAGTACTGCTGTGGTTTGGATGTGTTGGAGGTTTACTGAACACTTATTATGGATCCGGCACTATTCTGAGCACTTTACAGGAATTGGCCCATTTAATTCTGACAACAAATCTGTTAGGAAGTACTATTAATTACTTTCCTCTTACAGATGGTGAAGCTGAAGCACCAAGAGATTCAGTAATTTTTCAAAGGTTTAAAGTTCATAAGTAGAACAGAAAAATAATCAAGACATGGTTACAGAGATCTCACTCTTAAGCACACTAACTGGAAGGAAACTTTGAGAACCTCAACTTGATCCACAAGAAACCAGCCTGCCCACAATTAAGGAAGTAATTGTCTTTGAGCTAATTTCTGCTTTGGCATTTCTAATTTTCCTAAAGTAAAAACTGTAGAATCCACAACTTTAATACATTGTTCAGCATCTAAGTAGCCAATAAACAAGCAGCAAACAATAATGTGAGATATTAGTTGGCTTTCTTTGTATCGTATACCAGGCAGTGTGGTAATGCTTAATATGCATAATTGAGGTACAGAGAAGTTACGTAAATTTCCTAGCTTCACACAGTCCATACGTGGTAAAGTCAGCATGTTTGGGGCGCCTGTGTGGCTCAGTCAGTTAAGCGTCTGCCTTCAGCTCAGGTCATGATCCCAGGGTCCTGAGATGGAGCCCTGCATCAGACTCCCCGCTCAGTGGGGGACCCTACTTCTCCCTCTACGTCTACTGATGCTCCCCCTACTTGTGTGCTCTCTCTGTCAAATAAATAAATAAAATCTTTAAAAAAAAAATAAAAATCAATACAGAGTTTGACTCTAAAACCCATGTATATCCATATTATCTCACAGAGGTTTGAAATCTTTTTTTTTTAATAAAAAGTATGGCATATATTATGTGCCTATAAGAGAGTTCAGCTCTAGGAATTACAAGATTAATTCATTTTATCCATACTTAATAATCAACTATTTTGTAACAGGAGTGTATTGGGAATAAAATGTTGGTATAGTTATCATGTTTCTTCCTGTCATGAAGCCCTCTCTAACAAGCTTTATAGAAAAATCTACTGACGAAGATAGGAAATAGAAGAAAAATATGCTACCTATATTTTTCATTCAGTATACGTTTATTTATGTTTGCCATATACATTACACTGGGTATCAAGGACTCAGAGATGAAGCAGAGAGTACTGACCTAAAGAAGGTTTTAATATACTGTATTTTGTTGAATGTACAGTATGATCAATTATTCTTTGTGCCACTAAGGAAGAAAAATGAAATCTCAGCTCATTAAACTCTGACATGTCTTTTTTTTTTTTTTTTAAAGATTTTTATTTATTAATTTGACACAGAGAGATTACAAGTAGGCAGAGAGGCAGGCAGAGAGAGAGGAGAGAGGAGGAAGCAGGCTCCCCGCTGAGCAGAGAGCCCGACGCGGGCCTCGATCCCAGGACCCTGGGATCATGACCTGAGCCGAAGGCAGCGGCTTTAACCCACTGAGCCACCCAGGCGCCCTCTGACATGTCTTTAATTTTTAGGTGCATTCCAACTTATGAAATGTTAAAAGGTGAAACAATAAGAATCTTAGAGTTCATAAAACACTATAATAGCAGAAATGTCTTCTTACAACACAATGAGATAAATAATCATTTAAAAGAGATGTGACTTTGGGGCACTTTGATGGCTCTGTGGGGTAAACATCTGACTCTTGATTTTTGGCTTAAGCCACGATCTCAGGGTCATGAGACCGAGCCCCATGTCTGGTTCTCTGCTAAGTGTAGAGCCGGCCTAAGATTCTCTCTCACCTTCTCCCTCTGACCCTCCCCCATTTATAAATAAATAAATAAATAAATAAATAAATAAACAGATTAAATAATACGAAAGAGATGTGACTTTGAACAAATTATGATACCTCTCTGTGCCTTAGTTTTTTTAAATCTACATAGAGATAATAACAATATACTTATTTGAGAAAAAAATGGCAGTATGGATTTAAAGTACTTAGCAAAGCAAATGACAGACAATAATACATTAATAAATGTTTATTATCAGTGATAATATTGTTATTTATTCCTTGCTTCAGCCAAAAAAATATTGATTGTTTGCTATATGCCAATTGCTATTCTAAATGCTGGGGATACAGAAGTGAACAATAAAAATGACAAAAATTAAAAATCTCTGCTCTCATAAAGCTTACATTTTAGTAGGAGAGATAAACAATAAATAGGAAAAAATTAAAATATACAGTATATTAGGTATTAAGAAGTGCTAAGGATAAAAAGAACAAATCAAACAGGGGAAAGTAACAAAGTGCTGGGTGAAGGCAATCGCAATTTTTAAAAGGGTGTCAGGCATGGCCTGGCTGTTAAGGTGACAAGTGGCAGAGTGAGCGATGGGATTAACTGGAGAGCCTCTTGGATTGAGGAGCCAGCATCTGCAAAGGCCTAGGCACAGTGAAGTGGCCTGTGTAGCTGGAGAAATGCGTGTGAGGGAAAACCACTATGAAATGAGATTGGAGGGATGGCAGGAACTGTAGCACATAGGACTTTACAGTTATGGTGAGACTTTGGTATTTTTCTGGTGTGGGAAGTCCCTGGAAGGTTCTGAGCAGAGCGGTGACACAATCTAACTCAGGTTTACTTGGGTTCTTGTGGTTAAGAGTGGCTGAATGGGGGCACCTGGGTGGTTCACTTGGTTGAGCATCTGTCTTTGGCTCAGACCATGATCCCAGAGTCCCAAGATCCAGTCCCGCATCGGGCTCCCTGCTCAGTGGGGAGTCTGCTTCTCTCTCTGACTGTTTCCCCTCTCATGCTCTCTCTCTCTCTCAAATAAATAAATAAAATCTTAAAAAAAAAGAAAGAGTGGCTGAATGGGCCAAGAGCAGAAGTAGGAAGAAGTACCTAATTGGACAGACATCTGAGGTGCTGGCGGTGATGAGAACCCATAGAATGCTGTGGGATATACATATACCCTTAAGAGCATGGGGTTTGAGAGAGGAGGTGATGACTTCTCTCACCGACACATAGGAGGCCTTCAATAATCATTGATCGAATTGAACTGATATTGGTCCCTTCACTTAAACAAAAGGAGAGTTAGTCCTTCTCACATAAATTCTTGTCCAGCTCCATTCAATTATTATTTATTTAGATTTGAAACAACCACAGAAATATATTGATTTCAAACTGCATGAAAATATTCTTGAGGACTCCTGAGTTGTAATCAACAGAAGCATGTTGGTATGCTCATTACTATAAAATTTCTAGAAGTTTTAATTTATGAGAATATTAAGTAAACTCTGGTCATGATGAAACCATGCAAACAAACTAGGCAAATAAATTCAAATGGATTTGAGTTTCCTGATTTCTCAATAACCAGTAAAACATTCAAGAAGGGGAAGCAGTTGAATTGGTGTTAGGATTTAGAATAATTCCTTACGTCTAGCCTCAATATTGTGTTTTATTCCCCTAGATTTGACATCATTGTTATCCAGTTACCAGAGTTATTGCCTAATATTTGCAGTGACATATGTTTTATTATTAACTTGTGAATTGTAGTTTACCTATGAAGATACGGTGATACTGAAATATAAGGATTATATATGATTCATTTTAAGTATAAAGTTAAAAGAAATTCAAGAAAAATAAAATTATCCTCTGTTTGAAATAAAATACTAAAGTGAACAGTGAAGAATGAAGAAGAGTTCATCATTTAAGCTTCAAGTTTTTTTTTAAGAAATGCAATTTTAGTAACTTTGATCTATTGCATATGCTTGAAAAATATATATGTGCTTGTCATTGTTACATCTGTACAAGTTTCTAAGAAACTGATAAAATGTAAGGCTCTATTTTAGGACAGCTACCGGTCTTGGTTATTTGTTTTGTTGTTTATGTTTAGAGTCTGGAAAAAAGATGGATATTATATGGCTTTTTCAGTACCTCAAAATATTTCTTTCAAACCAGCACCCCCCCCAAAAAAACATTCTAGCACTGATTTTTCAGCTAATAAATCAAAGACTGACATGAACTGGAGCTCCAATTTGCTGCTAGAATGGGACTACTGGGTTGTATAAAACATGGTCCCTCTCCTCAAGAAGTTGATAGGGTGGGTGGTCTAATTTTACCACAGGTTGTAGGAAGTTGAAGAGTGGCTCTTCACTGTGCCCATCAACTCTCTCACATTGGTGAGTCACTGAACACTTCATTTATTCAGGTAATTTAAATAATAAAAAGGAAAGCAGCTGTAAAATTGGCACATAAGTAATTCTTAATTTCAAATGTAACCACAACCATATTGTATGGTCTTCTAAAGGACTTAACCATATAGATTGTAGATTCAAGATTCATATAGATTCAAGATTATATTTTGTAAGATTTGATAACAACAGTTTCAAATTTTTACTTACACAATATTCAAAAGTCAAAATACAAGTATCAGAAATTATAGGCCTAGACTCTCAAGACAGTTAAATATTTAAATAGATGCTATTAATTTATAATTATGTCCCTTTAAAATAATTGTTAAAAAAAAAAAAAAAAAGAAATAGATCCAAAATGGAGTCACTTGTGCTAAGCTGCCCATCATCAAACCAAGACTTAAAACTTAACCTAATTGCAATTTCAGCCTCTTTCAGGAATGTACCTTTAACCAGTTAGTCTGGAATTACCTGATCAACACTAGCGAGTAATCTGCCTGATGGAGAAAGAAAGGTGATGGATCCTTCTTTTCCCCATAGGAAGGTGACCTTGCCAAAAACAATCCACTCTTTGCTAGAAATTTCCTTTCGCTGCTCTCTACAAAAATTGTCCATGTTCTATAGCTCCTTGCTAGATAGGATGCTGCCCAACTCATGAATGATTGAATAAAACCAATTAGATCTTCAAATTAACTCAGTTGCTTTTTTTTTTTTTTTTTTTTTTTTACAAAGGAAGGGGTAGAAATAGTCTATGTTGGATTGAGGATTAGGTGATCAAGTGATTAGGCCAAGGTATTTTCAGGTACAGACTCAGGAATAGAATTCAGGGCATCCAAGGCAAATGTTTTCAACCAGTCATGCTGAGAAATTTAGTAGCTTCTTTTCACTGATTTATGCAGGAAACTACTTATTTCCTTTGACCTATCATGCCAACCAGGCCTACCCATCACATTCCAAATTAATGGAGTGATATATAAAAATCTCCTCACTTTGCTTTCTCCTGGTCATTATTATTATTATCATTTTTTTAAAGCATTCTTTTTTAAAAAATTTTATTTCTTTATTTGTCAGAGAGATAGAGAGAGAGAGAGAGAGCACAAGCCAGGGCCACAGCAGGCAGAGGGAGAAGCAGGCTCCTCGCTGAGCAAGGAGGCCGATACGGGATAGATCCCAGGACCCTGGAATCATTACCTGAGCTAAAGGAAGTTGTTTAATCGACTGAAGCACCCAGGCTTCCCTTATTATTATTTTTTAAGACGATGGAGTATGTACTCTATAGGTAGTGATAAGTAGGTCAGAGAAGCAAATTGCTTGGGGAGAATCTGCCCAAAGGATAATGATTTTCAGGTTTCTCTACTAAAAACAAAAAGAACACACACACATACACACATGAATATGTACAAATATATCCACATCACACATATATTCCAAACTGCTGGGGAAAATAAGTAAATAAAACAGATACTGATTCTACTGGGTTCCAATACTTCAAAAGAATTATGTTCATTTTCAGAGACTTACGAAGAAACCTCAAAAGCTTCATAAAAGTGCATTTACTGTATTATTAATAAAATAAAAGGCAGTGAGGTATCCTGGGAAAAGTATTGATTTTAGGTTCAAATATTAGATTATCATCTACTAGCTATTTGGCTTTGGGCAAATTAATCTTCCAGAAATTCAAAATTTTCTTATCTTTAATAATGTGGATTCCTATTATTTACTTCAGTAATACTAACATACAATAGACATTGAGTAATAATATAACATTATTATAATCAAATTCAGGTTATTCCATGATGCCCTCAACTTTCTTTCAGGAGAATTATAAACAGCCATCTAACTTAGAAAGGTGAAGTAGTTTTTGCATTTCTGTAATAAGAACAGAAGATAGGCCAGCTTGAAATAAAATTATAAAGTGTATCTTTTTCACCTCAATTTCTGAAGGACATTTAAAATCCCAGTAGTAATTTACCACCCACCTTATCCAAACCAGCTTTGGAAAAGAAAGTGATAATTTTAGTTGCAATCTAATGCAAAATAATTTTTTTAAGAAAAAATAATGTGAATAAGGAAAAAATATTTCTTCAAATTTATTTGCCTGCTCTGTGGTATTTCAAATTTTGGGATGATAGGATCGGGAGGATACAGGATATTTCAAAACTTTTTTCAAAAAAATATTCTGTATTTAGCTTTGAAAGTAAAATGAGGGGGCAGATGGGATGAAAAGGACCACTTTAAATCAGTATTGAAATATATAATATGAACAAAATCAAGCTATTATGGATTCAGAATTGTAGATGGCCCACATAATTTAGGAGTCCACAAGTGATTCTGCCTGTAGCCTGATCTTTTGGAAGCACAACCTGATCTTCGTGTAGAAAAGTGTTAAAAATATGTGTAACACTCTGCAGGCCAAGTTTTAGTACTCCAAGGGCCCCGTGAAGACATACTACTGTTGTTTTGCTCAGCAATAATCCTCAGTGACTTGAACAGCATGTGACACAGAGGAGGGGCTCAATTAGTAGTTATTCAATAAATGCACTCTCACATCAACTGCCTCGATTCACTGCAAAAATATTCATAATAGAACTTGCAAATTTGATCACTGATGCACTGAGAATATTGCTTTTCCTTCACCACTGTTCCCATTCTTTAAAAAGCCTGTTCTATTATAATAGCCTTAAAAAATAAACATTTCATTTTAAAATAAGTATAGACTCACAGGAAGTTGCAAAAATAGTAAAAAGAGCCCCTCCCTCAGCTTGCCTCAATGGAAAGATCTTATATAACTTCAGTAGAATATCAAAGCCAGGAAATGGGCATTGGTACAGGACTGTGTCAGTTTGACTACAGACTTTATTTAGTTTTCAGTTGCATTCATTTATGGGTGCATGCTTATGTTCAATGAGATTTTATCTCAGGTATAGATTTGTATAACCACTGCCACATTCAAGATGCAGAACTGTTCCATCATATAAAAGAACTGCCTTGTGATACCTCTTTGTGTTCAAATCCATCCCCCCACGCCCCCCCATAGCTATCTTCTGGCAACCACTAATCTATTCTCCATCTCTATAGTTTCATCCTTTTAAGAATGTTATATAAATAGAATCACAGGCATGACAACTTTTGAGATGGACTTTTTTCACTAAGCACAATGCTCTTGAGGGCCACCCAGGTAGTTGTAGCTATCAGTAGGTAAGTCATCTCCCTGCATCATCAAATGAGTACCTATAATCTATCTTTCACTTTGTACCTTCAGTGATCTTTGAGAACTGCAAATCTGATGTTGTTCCTCTTTAAAAGCTCCCAACTGATTTTACTATAAAGTCAAAATCCTTAAACATGGCATAAAAAGCCCACTAATCCTCATCCTGCCTGCCTCTCCAGTCACCACTTAAGCCTCCCTGCCTTTGCTCTCTATCTTTTAACCATCCTGGATGCTTTCCTGTGTGCCCGGAAAGTCTCCTTCTCATCTTCAATGATGTGAGTGAGTGTGTCTTTCTGGAACACTCTTCTCAATCTCAACTATTCTTCCCTCTTGTGTTCCACTCTGTGTACTTGGTTAAATCACTAATCCTTTTGATACCTGAAATTTATAGTAATTGTAAGCAGAAATGGGAACTGATTAATTAAATTGTTATTCTGGATTACTCATACTTGTGTTCAATATATGTTTATTATTTTTAGGATGTAAATTCAGAAAAAGAATTTCGGAATCCATTCTTTCTATGACTGGTCATTTATTACACCCCTAGTTAGAGCCACATGAAGGGACATCTGCATTCGAGGACGAGCTCGTGTGCATTCTAGCTGGGAAACTTTGGACAAATCTCTAAACCAGGATGAGCATTAGTTCTCTTTAAAAAAATTGGATAATGTAGATTTATGAATGATAATGCAGTGTTTCACATCCAGTACAGTTCCTGGCACATAATAGGTGCTTAATAAATATTTTGTGTATTTGTGAATGTCCATATAAGATATGCAAATGGTGCAAACATACAAGGAAGTTATATGAAGTGAACAAAAAATCTTTTTGACTATATAATTTCCATGTCCTCTAAATCTATGCATTATAAATACAAATGATATTAAATAGAAGTTTTGAATTCTGTGAAAGTGAAAAGTACACTTGGTATCTACCATAATGCAACTTTAACAGTCATCACTTATATTAAATAACACAAACTATGTCCTATAGTACATCTAATAGATCCAATGATATCTGAAAAGAATTAGATATTTGTACATCTTAAGAGGACACAAATGGAAAAAAGATTCAATGTGATCATAAAACTCTTATTCATTAATATTTGGATTCACTGCTTAATAATGAATCTCTTTAACATTATAGCCTTTGTGGTATCACACTCTCACTGCCAAAATTAGTTTCCAACAATGTAGAAATTAATCTGGCTTATATTAAAGGCAAAGGGAAACATAGTTGCACATCAAAGAACATAAATTCAGCACGCTTAAAGTAAACAGAAAAGGTTCCCCAGCAAGTATCTAGCAAACAAAATTTATTATAACAGACAAATTTATTATAGCAAGATAAATTTAATTTATGCTAACAGAGATTCAATACCTATTTTTATATTATGTAATTCACAGTACTTTCAGTTATTAGTTATTCAGTTTATCCTATTTATAATTATATATTTTAAATGTAGAAGAATCTTCACTTATCACTAGCAGTGATGGACCCAAGATAGACTTTCTGCTCCCCATACCTCCTACCACCAACCACCAAATAATGTGAAAATTCTTAATACAGACAAAGAAAATGAAACAGAGAGGTAAGCAAGCTAACAGTGACAAAATACAAGTCTTCAGAAAGAGGGGACCAAATAAAGTTATATAATTCTGTGAGCTGACTAATTTATTAGTTACTTTAATGTTATTGCATATACTCTACACATATGAAAAAGCAGTGACAGTCACTACATGACAGTCATCTGTGGTCTCACTTCTATGTCCCTGGAAAATAGGTATATTTTACCAGCAAGTACTTTATATCTAGCTAGTTAATTTTTAATAAATAGCAACATTTTTAAGATGCAAAAATAAATAGAAGATAACCTCCCTTTGGCAGACATACTCCTAAGTGGCCCCCATGATCCCTACCTACTGGTGTTCACACTTTTGTGTAATTCCTTACTCTTGAGTGTGGGTGAGATCTGTACTTACTTCTACCATGTAGAATATGGCAAAGGTGGTGGAACGTATGTCATCACGTGCATGATCTACATTACATATTTTGTCTGTTTTTTGAAAACACTTACCATTCTGGCTCTGAAGAAGTAAGCCACCATGTTGTGAGCTGCCTATAGAGAGAGTCATAGGCCAAGGAGCTGAGAACAATAGTTAGCAAGAAACTGAGGCCCGAAGAATGTAATGCTGCCCATGACCACATGAGTTTGGAAATGGATTCTTCCCCAGTCCAACATTCAAATGAGAACTCATCCCTGGTGGCACTATGATTGCAGTCTTATAGAAGAACCACTTAAGGTAGGCCTGGACTCCTGACCATAGAATGTTTGAGATAATACATGTGCATTTTTTAGGTCACTAAGTTTAAGCAGTGTTATATACCAGTAGATAATACAAGCCCTAACTCTTTCCCCAGTGTTTGTGAATTAGAATGCAAAATTTAGGATATAATTTGGCTTTATATCTTTATTTATAGCAGGAATTCCCAACCTTGGTACTACTGATCTGTTAGGACACACAATTCTTTGTTGTGTGGCTTTATGGGGTGTTGTCCTGTGCACTGTAGAATATTTAGCAATACCTCTGGCCACTAGATGCACTAGATGCTGGTAGTACTCACTACCCACAGTGTGACAACCAAAAATACCTCTAGAAGTTGCCAAATGTCCTTTTGGGACAAAGTTACCTCTGTTTGAGAACTCCTTATGTAGCAGAATTTCTTCAGTTACCTCTAATCTGTGTTTGTTCAATAAGAAGGCTACTGCATGCTGATAGTGGCTTTAGGATATTTTAAATATATATTAATCTAAACATGAAATGGCTCCATGGTTGCTTTTCAACTTGTAAAATGGCTCAAAGGCTGTAAATAAAAGAAAATTGGAAGGCTTTCAAAAACACAGATTCTGCTTTTTCAACTTCTAGTAATTCAGTGCTTCTAAGACACACTTCCACAAATCACACATTAATATTTAAAAATTGATTTTACAGGCGCCTGGGTGGCTCAGTGGGTTAAAGCTGCTGCCTTCGGCTCAGGTCATGATCCCAGGGTCCTGGGATCGAGGTCCACGTCGGGCTCTCTGCTCAGCAGGGAGCGTGCTTCCTCCTCTCTCCTCTCTCTCTGCCTGCCTTCCTCTCTGCCTACTTGTAATCTCTCTCTGTGTGTCGAATGAATAAATAAAATCTTAAAAAGAAATAAAAATAAAAAAATAAAAATTGATTTTACTTTGTGGTTTTACTTAATGAGAACATGCACAGCAACATAACAGGGAACAATAAGAAGTGCAAAACACAATGCATCCCAACTGCGTGATTGAATGTGGTCAAGAATGGGGGTAGTTAATGAGAGACAGAGAAATCATGGCAGCTTCAAGAGGACACAGCACAGACTGAATTCTGCCAGCCTCTTGTTTGTGACATTACATCTGCCTTCCAAAGATGTTCAAATGCCTCTAGTGTCCAGTGGCTTTCTGAGCGAGAAACCTGAGAATGGAACTTCTTGCTTCATTGCCACTCCAGTCAATGATCACAAATGATTAGCTCTCACATAAGCATACCTCATAGATGTGTTCTCAAGTTAAACATTTAAGAAAGAAATCATGAAAAACAAACAAACCTGCTCTCTGAAACGAGTTTCTATCTTCCCCTTTCCATTTATTATACAGTTGGATTCACATCATTAACATGCAAATCATACTGCACTACAGTGAATTTTAAACAAAGAACTGAAAGCAGGGCTTGTAATTTCCTCATGGGTTGATAAATAGATTTTGCTTTAAGAACGTAAAATAAACTCTGATCATTGTGTCTACATTTTTTGGACTGAATAATAATTTCAAAACTAAGCAAAGGAAATTACTACTTTTCTCACCTTGCTCAAGGTCACTGTTTAAGTTACCCCAATTTTAGTGTGAAAATCTAAAGACTGTGGTAGCCAAATTAAATTGGAAAAATACTGTTTTTGGTGTTGTGGTTTTTTTTTTTCTGGAAGACAAAATGTGTTATCTGAATTTTTATTTTTTTTAATGAAGTTAACATTGAGGCTAGAAACTGACTTGCAAATGGATTAAATGAATGTCTGATTTAAGCCATGGAGAAAGAAGTCCAAATTAAAATAAAAATAAACAAATGTAAACCATGCTACACATTAATATCTTGAGTGTTACCTGTACTTCTAAGTACATGATAATATTAACTATTATGGATAGGGTGGGGGGAAAAAGTTTCAGAGACACCTTCTTACTTGAAAGAAAGACAGGGATTGAGGGAGAGAAAGAGAAAGGTGGTGGGGGAGGTAGGGAGAAAGAGAGAAAGAAATTAAAAAAAAACAAAAACAAAAACAAGGCCCACAATTGCCTGCCTCCAAGAAGGCAATACAACTAACAATGATAATTACATTCCCCTTCTCACCTCCCTTCCATGGTTCTCTCCTGTGTATAGCATAGAGGATTAAACTCCTTAGTATGTCTGTAATAGATTCTCTGTACCAAGGGTTTCTCATTCTCTCTACAGCCTTATTTATCACCACACCCCATTACCTATCTTCTGATCCAGCTATTTAAGAACTATGTATAGTGTCCAAACACACAGGCTGTTTGAGATCTGGGTATATCTGTCACTTCTTTTATGTGAACAAATATTTACTGAATATCTACTGTGCATCAGGCATTTTCTAGAGACTAGAGATAAAGCAACAAAATCAACAAGCAAAAATTCTTCCATTCATGAGAAGGCAAATGATAAACAAGATAAGTAAAATATCTGTATGTTACACAGTAATACATGCAAAGGAGAAAATTTTGAAATTTAGATGGGTGATCAAAGCAGGCCTAACTGAAAGGTGACATTGGAAGGCAGTGAAGCAGTGAGCCACACAGAGAACAAGGAAAGATCATTCTATACAGAGGGAAGAGCAAGTAAAAGGAACATGCCTCTCTGCATCCTTCTTTCTTCAAGTTTTAAAAAAATAACAGCTTTATTGAGAGATCATCCATACACCATATAACTCAGCCACTTAAAGTACACAATTGAATAGTTTTTAGTATATTCATTGAAGTGTGTATCTATCACCACAATCTATTTGAGAACAATTTCATTGCTTGAAAAAGAAACCCTATATCCATTAGAAGTCACTCCCCATTTTTCCCCATGCCACAGCTTTAGAAACAACTCATCCGCATTCGATTTCTATAGACGTGCCTGTTCCAGACATTTCATAGAAATGGAATCATACAATATATGTCCTTTTCTGGTTGGGTTATTTCATTTAGCATGTTTTCAAGGTTCATCCATGTTGTAGCATAAATCAGTACTTCATTGTTTTTATTAGTTGGTGAATAATATTGTTTATGAATATATACCACATTTTATTTATCCACTCATCTGTTGATGGACATTTATTTGGGCTGTTTCTACTTTTTTCTATTGTGAATAAATGCTGCCATGAACACTGTGTACACTTTTTTACGTGGACATATGCTTTAATTTTTCTTGGTTATATACCTAAAACTGAAATTGCTGGTTCCTATGGTAGCTCTATTTAATCATTTAAGAAACTGTCAGATGGTTTTCCAAGGTGGATATACCATTTTATAATCCTACCAGAAGTACATGAATGCTTCAACTTCTCCATATCCTTGCCAACACTTAGAGTTATCTGTCTTTTTGAATTTAGCTTTTCCAGTGGTTATAAATGAGTATTTCATTATAATTTTGATTTGTATTTCCTTGATGGCTAATGATGTTGACCATCTTTGTGTGTTTATTGGACATTTGTATATCGTTTTTAGAGAATGTCTCTTCAGGTTCTATACCAAATTTTTAATTGATCTAATTATCTTTTATTATAGAGTGATATGAATTCTTTATATATTCTGAATACAAATCTCTTATCACTCAAATAATTTGCAAATAATTTCTCCAATTCTGTGGGTTGTCTTTTCACCTTCTTGACAGTACCCTTCGAAGAAAATTGTTTTTCATTTTGATGAAGCCCAATAGATCTATTTTCTGTGTCATTTGTGCTTTTGTTGTCATAGCTAAGAAACCATTGCCTAGTTCAAGTTTATGAAGATCTAGTCCTATGTTTTCTTCTAACAGTTTCACAGTGTTAGTTCTTTAAAAAAAAAAAAAATATATATATATATATATATATATTCTGCCAAACTCTGTTCTTTACCTTTTGGTTCTTCACTGCATACAGTTGGCTCCAAGTTAATCAGTTTGTGGTTGTCATAGGTTTTATGTAGACAGGCTACAATGAAATTAATTTGGTTTATATTTATGGATTAAAACTGTCACATAGGTCCTGGAAATTATTCCTAAATTATTTTAGTTGGAATTAAGAGGGGTCTCACCTCCTAGTTTCTTTACATAGAAAGTTAATTACGAAGTATATGAATTTTACTAGCTAATTCAAATTGTTCAGTTTATTTTATTTACCTACATGTTCCTCAGGGAATTTCACTGTTGTTCCCACATACTCTCAACAAAATGAATTGTTACAGGGACTAAATGTCATTGTCTATATGAGAAAATGTATCTAGCATATCAACTGACATGACTACCTTGCACACAGTAGACATTCAGTAAGTGTGAGATACTACTATTATTTTATTCTGAAAAATAATAATCACAACACCTATCTCTTGGTGTTATTATAATTAAACTGTGGGTCCTTTCTTCCTCCTTCCCTTCCTTCCTTTCTTCACTCCATCTTTTCTTTTCTTTCTTTTTTTTTCTTTCCTTTGAGACTGGAGAGCTACACAAAGTTGCTCCAGTTATCAAGATAGCATGATATGGCTAGAGACAGGTGTGACTGAATTGGCCTGGACCAAAGCCCAAGTGCCACCAACACACAAGACACAATATCTCTGTATCTTGGAAAGCAAGACAATAGCTTGCTCCCAACACCAGCTGGGCTGAAGCTTCTGATTTGCCCTCTGCCCATTCCTTCTTCAGATCAAATGTCATCTTCTCAATGAGGGCTTCTCTCAGCACATTATCTGTAATTGTCACACAACCACTCTCTCTTCCTTTCTTGCATTTCCCTGTAGCTGTTATCATCACTTAACATGTTTTAAGATCCATTTTGAGTTCATTTTTGTGTAGAGTAAGGTATGAGTCCAACTCCATTCATTGGCATATGGATATCCAATTGTCCTTCCATGGTTTGTTGAGAAGACTATTATCCTTTTCCTGTTGAATTGCCTTGTCCTTAAATTCTTGTGTCTGGTGCACACCGACTCATCATTCAAAACAACTCAAGTTCCATTCATGCTGTCAACAATTATAGAATTGTGCAATTTTAAGACTCAAATCAGTGCAATTAGTTTCCCAAGAACAGGAACTATGGGGTTTTTTGGTCTGTTTTTCTTTCATTTTTGAATCTCTCACTGCTTGCTACATAACTGGCTCTTAGTAATGCTGGGTAAGTTAAAGAAGGACATTTCAGATGGATCCCAAATGTTGGTAGTATTCTGATGACTAATGGTAGCAATGAAAGGCATTTAAATTTAGATGCAAAGTTACAAAAGTGGGTTGAAGTGATACACTCCAGTATCTTGAAGGATTTTAATTGCCTGCTAAATTAGAAAGATTCTGTTAAGGCTTATGAACAGAGAATGAAGTTCTGTTTTAAGAAAATCAACTTGGCTACAGAATGTAGGATATAAGGGAAAAAAGGAAAGAAGAGGTAGAAGGAAGAGTAAGGAGGTGATTATAATAAACAGTAGAGTTAAAATGTAGTCAGGTCACCACGGCACTAGTAATGGAAAAGGTAATACACATTTTAAAATGCATTCCTATTATTAGTTTGTTATCAAAACAAAGACATCAAACAGGGAATTGGACATTTACAACTAGAACTCAAAATAGGTTTGGGTTAGATGTGCAGATCTGGTAATTCTCTATTCAAACATGCTACTGATACATGTGAGGACGGATGAAGCTAACAAGGAAAGAAGAAGAGAAGGAGGGAGGGAAAAAGAAATCTCTTGGTGTTTAAAAGAAAACTGGAATTTAAGATTTCCTGAAACCTAACGGGAAAGAAAAAGCCAGAAAAAAATGAGAAGAGCTAGAGAATCTTATTGAAAGTTAGAATCACTCAATTGCTTTCATATTTCTAGGACACTTAAAAGTCAAAGATATATTTGATTTGTTTGTAAATAAAAGAAAACACATATATATTTCCCTGGGAACATACATGTTTCTTTCCTTTTTTAAGATTTTATTTATTTATTTTAGAGAAAGTGAGAGGGTGAGCACAAGTGTGGGGTGGGTGACGAGAGAGAGGGGGAGGGACAAGCAGACTCAGCACAGAGTGGGCTCTGATCCCACTATCCTGAGATGATGGCTTGAGCTGAAACCAAGAGTCAGATGCTCAACCAACTGAGCCACCCAGGTGCCCCAACATATATGTTTCAATTCACAGTTTTTGTTACTTGTGCATATTTCATACATTAGCTAAGCTGGATTTTCTCAAGGTTCTCTGTTGCATCCTCTTATAAGATAAGTTCAATTACATTCTTTTTGGGTAATATGGTACATACTCATACGAATAAATAATTGTCGTTAAAAATGCACAATGGCAACATTTCAATTAAGTGATATATCCCATAAACAAGAAAAGGTATAAATTCACCTTTATCACAAAAGCAAAAATCATTACCTCTTATCAAGTACTCCAAATGTATCTAGTAAAACTCTAACAGAAGAGTTATTTAAATAACTTAAAAAAAACCCACAAAACACATAATACTGCTCTTTCTCACTAGAACGACTTCAAGTAACAAACCCAAACTCTTTTCTCATCTGTTACTATAAACATTTAGTAGTCCAATGTGCTGCTTAAAAGACTCTATACTGGGGCGTCTAGGTGGCTTAGTCGGTGAAGCCTCTGACTCTTGATTTCAGCTCAGGTCATGATCTCAGGGTCCTGAGATCACATTCAGCCCAGAGTCTGCTGGAGATTCTCTTTCTCTCTCTCCCTCTGCCACCGCCCTCCACCCCATGCATGAGTGTGCACTCTCTCTCTCTCTCACTCTCTCTCTAAATAAAATCTTAAAAAAAAAAAAAGACTCTATACCATAAATGCATAAATTAAGTTGCATTTTAGAGCACCAACTTTAAAGAATATATACGGTATTTGATCTTAGACTCCACCATCTCCTCCTTAAAATCAACTTCACTTTAATTTAGTGATAATTGATAATGTTTGGGGGAAAATAATTACTGCATCCTTTCAGAAAGGCAATGCTATTAATTATCAAAAACAACTACTTAGAAATATTACAGGGAATCAAAACAAAGTCTGTCTGACTTCTAAGGTGGCTCTTCTCTACTCAGCTGGGTGAAATTTGCTCTTGTTTTATCCCTTACTACTTTTCTAAATTCCTGCTCAAATTTTATCTGCCTGAATACCCTCTCACAGGCTTACTGTCTCTACCTCCTGTCTCTGCCGTTCATAAGTCTTCCTCCTCTCTCCCTCTTAAGGTTAATTCTTTAACTTACTATTGAGTGTTAATATGAGTATCTCAAGAAATTATTTCCACTTAGATGTAGGTTTCTGTTTGGTTTAATCTAACCAGTAATAATGCAAATATTCCTTCACATATCTGTTAAAGAAAAAAGATATGGGCTAATATTATATTCCCCTTCCTAGTTTTTTTAACCTTAAAAAGAAACAAACAGATTTTGAAGGCCACGTGCATAGGAATTTTCCATATTATAATCAAAAGAAGCTTGCAACAAAGCCAGTATGATCTTTACAGAGTCTGTACCTAATCTCTGCTGTGTGTATAGTTGACTCTCGGAGTACAGCTAAATGCCTTCAGCTTCAAAGAGCAGAGGAGTTTTTCTTTTGTTTAATTTTGTTATTTAACAAGTACTCAGGAGGACTGACCAATGTGACACTACCTTTAATCTCTAAAATAGAATTACAACAGAAGTAAAAAATAATCTTCCCTCAAAGAGGGCTTGAGGGCATGCTCAGGGGAGAGGCAGTTTAGTAAATGCCAGAAAGTGAAAGGAGTTGTCAGTGAAAGGACTGAGTATAGGGAGTTCCTTAATTATGAAGCTTCATAGGCAAGTTTGGAAGCTTGGAGGCATTTTGAAATCTGAGTGTTTTCCTGACTCACTGTTCATAAGAAGAGAATGGAGTAGCTTTAAGCTGATACCAAAGGCAGCTGACTTTGTCCTCACATGGAGCCCGGGCATGCTCAGTCAGGACAGGCTGCCCAATTCCAGGGCAGACAAATCTGATATCACTAAAGACCGCAGGCCATCCTGAGGAAGTTCATGGTACTGGTGGCAGCCTGTACACATGGTGTGAACATGAAGAACATACTGCAGTGAGCAGGGTGAAATACGCCATTATTAAGACAAAGTCATCAGAGGGTTCTGACATTTGTTTCCCCTTGGTTTAAACCTAATGAGAGAGGATTCATGGAAGCTCTGTGTGCTCCAGAGTTTGGGGACAAAACAGAGAAAGAAAGACCAAGATGCATCGACAATTAGTTATGATTCTACTCTCAAGATGAAAACCAGGCTCCATGAGTTTCTCAGGGACCAAGAGGGGAGGGAGCTGTCCTGGAAGCAAAGGGTGGCTTTTTTGAGGTGAAAAGTGCTATCTAGATTCCCAGGGGCATAAGGAGGAGTGTAAGTGGTCTTCCAGCTGGAACAGGCATCACTCATTTTCACAGGAAGCACAGTCAAATATCTTCCATTGGGACTATTTGGCTTTGAAAAATCTGTCCAAACCAGAGGTTCACTTTAGGCGTCTTCCTAAGACAGACCTATTTTGGTAAAGACCTTTCCTGTGCCTTAGCTCTCCTCTTCTCCTCCCCTCCCACACTAAAGCATCTAGGAGCCACGTGGTGGTGGTGCGGGGGAGGGGAAGACAAGTGGAAACATTAAGTGAATAAAATGGAGAGAAAGCATCTAAGCACCCATTTTACATGGCAAGCTGCCCACCTAAGGTACTGAGGAAAGAGGCACGTTTTGAAGAAATTTTACTGCAAATGAAGTTCAGAAATGTTGCTACATATGGAACTATACATTAAAATATAAAAACTGTATTATTCTTGGAACTCAAAGTTATGATCAGAGAGCAAAGGTAGCTATAAGGACAGGGAAAGCATATGGCAGGATTAAAATAAAGGCGTTGTACGATTGGACTTGGAATCCTTATTTAATGTGGTGATTACAGTCCAGTTGATTATTCTGGTAGAATGAAATGCAGAGCCACAGCCTGTCAGACACCCATGGTGTTTTCAAAATCCCGTTCCAGGTACTACTGGCTCTAAGTTGATAGGAGGTGAATGCCTAATAATTTTTTGAAGCTACTGAAACCTGCTATTTAGTTGTTTCCTTCTTTCTTTTTTCTTTTCTTTTTTTTTTTTTAACGTAGCTTTGGTTGTAGGATGGAGATGGGAGGCAATTGTTAATTTCTTATAGATATAGTTATTAGTCAACCAACATATCTCAGATACCCTGGTCTAGAGAAAACTAACTATAAAAATAACGATTCATAGTATCAATAATATGCCAAAAAGCAAAAGAGAACGCAAATCACATCAAGAAATAACGACTATAAAAAGAAATGTTAAATTAGTGCCTTGACCAACCTTCCTTTATGTGAAATTTCTTTTAAATAGCTAAAAACGCATTAGTAAATTTATTATTTATTTTCATTAAGAAAAAAAAAGAGAAGTTCTCCTCAATATATAGTCTAGGAGTTCAGTGAGTCTCAGTAGGGACAATGGTGTCTCTTAAGGGATATTTGGCAATATTTAGAGATATTTTTGGTTGTAAGAACTGGGAGGCAGGCATGATATCCAGTGGATAGAGGGCAACGATATCCCACAATGTTTAAGATCGCCCCTTAGAACAAAGAATTATCCTGCCTCATATGTCAAAATGCCAAGTGGGTGCCTGCCTGAGTGTTGAGGTTGAGAAATTCTGAAGTAGGCAAGAGGGAGGAAAAAATAGGCATATACCTTCTGGACTAATTGTTGCCATCAGATAAAGTGTGTGTATATGTACATGTGTGTGTGTTCTTTCAAGGATATTTGACAAGTCTACCTGTTAGCTGAACTGAAAAAATGTCAGATCAATAAAAAATTATCCTACATTAGTACAACTAATAAAAACTAATTCCCACTTTGCTCGCTGTGTTGAATATGCATTGTCTTTGCTTCCCTCTTCTTAGGTAAGCATTGTAATTTTGCTTTGAGAAACTATCTATTCAGCCTCATGTGCCTACAAGCTTAAAGAATGCTGTGAAAGATATCCTCCCCTTCCCTGGTCCAGAGATGGGTCTGTGAGTCAATCTAGACCCAACTAGATGTTCTGGAAATCTGAATCTTGGGTGAAGCGATATCAGGGTACTAGAGAGTTATACTAAGGCCTTGAGGACAAAACCATTCAATTCTATTTTGTTTTGTTTTCCCTTGGATGGTTTCAAGTTTCTCACCTAAAATACTCACTTAATTCTTAAGACAAAAATTTGATTTCATAGTTTCTGCCTTGTTTAAATCAACCCCATTTAGTGAAATATAGGTAAAATACTTAGCCAATTACAAACATCTATACATAAAAAATATCTTCTATATTCTTTTTTTCTTTTTAACTATCTTCTATATTCTATCCTAACAGTCTAAAAATTACTAATTTCTGTTTCATTTTTTAGATATTTGGGTCACTCTGGATCAAAGTAAACAAAACCACAAAATACAATTAAATGACACACTATAGTATGTTTCTGATTACTGCAATTTAGTTCAACATTTTCACAATTTTACATTTTTCCAAACTGCTCCTTTTATATGTCTTTGTGACACTATTCACAGAATCCTCTCAGTTCAGTAAATGTAATACATATATTTTTTCCATTAGTTCAACATCAGATTCAAAAGAATCTTAAAGATTTCATTTTTTGCTCCAGTTTCTGCTGCTAACCTTAGCTTTATTTGGTGCTTCATTAGTATAAAGTTATTCTAACCACAAAAAAAGGGAATCAGATCAGAATTCCAACCTTCTAAAACCAGGATTATTAGAGTTTCTTTCTTTCTTTTTTTTTTAAGATTATTTATTTATTTATTTGACAGAGAGAGAGAGAGAGAGAGATCACAAGCAGGCAGAGAGCCCGATGCAGGCCTCGATCCCAGGACCCTGAGATCATGACCTGAACTGAAGGCAGAGGCTTAACCACTGAGCCTCCTAGGCACACCAGGATTATTAGGGTTTCTGCATGTGTTTTAGGCAGTGAGTGACGGTCACAATAACATCTAATAGCTTGGCTTTCTGGTAAGCTCAGATTAACATAAGTATCTGATACTCCAGGGCTTTAAAAATGTTCAAATCAAATGTAAGGTAAAGAAGAATCAGAATTTTATGTTGGTCATGCCAATATTTACTGAGACTCATGAAAGTCCTTTTGTACTGAAGAGAAAAGTAGTTAGTTTGCCTTCTTGCTCCAATAACTTGAATTTAGTGAGGAAATCATTATTGGCTTAGAGAAGTTATCTGTATAGATCAATTTCTAATACCTCTTGCCAATTTACTGATAAGTTACAATACATGACAATCATTCATGAGTAAACTGATTTGAAAACAAGATCCAAACTTACTGTTAAGTTTTTAAAACTAAGGACTTTAACTCAGTAAGTGACTTTTCAAGGATAAAATACATAGACATAGCTCCTTTCTGTAACAGCTTAGTGTTGACCATCTGTCAGTTAAATATATTGATATTATTTTCAAGGTTCTGAGGACAATCTATTATTCATATAAAATATATTTTGTAATAAAGTATGTCTATATACCAACACTCTTCATTTGCTTTCTTTAAGAGCTAGATGTTCAAAAAAATTTATGCTGACCAAACCTTCACAAGGATAATTGTAATATAGTGTTTCATTCCAAACACCTGTTAGAGCATAATTAAAATAATTTAGAGGTAAAAATCTATCTTTCCTAAAACAATGCCACATAAAAATCAATGTATCTGAAATGCTGCATGTATGATTTCAATGGTTTCAAACTGTGTCCTCATGCTGTCAGTGAGGTTTTGTGTCTTTGTTGCAAATAATAAATCACTGCCCTGAAGTTACAAAATATCTTCTTTCCTCCTACAACTAATGTGATATAGTTGTAAGACTTGCTGTAAGTAATGTTTGAAAATAGTTTTCTGTGTACTTATGTGTGTGTTATGGCTACTGTCAAAAAATATCTACTTTACCTCACTTCCCTAAAAGAGGTGGGATGGAATTACTGAGAATGGATATATCCAGACACTGTGCAGTAGAATGGATCCTTGTCAATAATATATTGGTCTGTGTTAGTGAGTTCAGGATATGATGCATATTGCAGGATGCCAGGACAGGAAAGGGTCATAGTGCTCATCTGGTTCAACTTGCCCTTCTCAGAGAGGAGTTCACAGCACTTAAGGGTCAAAGCTGGATTGGAAAATACCAGTTTCTGAAATCCAAGTCCTGTGTTTTTTTGTTTTATTTTGTTTTGTTTTTGATTATGCCACTGTTTCCCAAATCTACTGAATCAGGATCATTTTGGTGATGAAATCTAGGAAGCTAAATTTAGCCTGATTTAAACACTGCCCCCCCGCCCTCCCGCCTCAATGGTTTGGATACACTCCTGGGATGAGGACTGCTAACCCAGTAGTCGTGTTGGAGCAGTGTTTCTCAAACTTTAGCAAACATAAAAACTGCCTGGAGAGCTTGTTTAAACAGTTTCCTGGGTCACCTCCCAATGCTTCTGATGTAGTCAGTCTGGGATACAGTATGTGAGTGTGTAGTTCTAGCAAGCTCCCAGGGGAGCCTATTGCTACTGGTCCAGGGATCACACTTTGAAATGCACTGCTGTGAAGAGCAAGACTGTTAGCAGAGGCAAAGACTTGGAGCAATGCTTTCTCCAAGTAGTGTTAGCAGTGGTGATACACGTGACACCAAGGGCCACAGGTAAGGGGACATCAGGTAGGCTTTGTTTTTACCCACAGCCAGATTCCTCGACATCCTATCATAGGCTAGTCTCCTCTTTTAACCCACATCTGACAATGCCAACAAACAACTCTAGTAAAAAGTGGGTCAGGCCAGCTGAAACACTCAAATGCCTGTGGGTTGGCTGATCCAGACTCTGGCCTGACATAGTTACAGCTCTGCCCCATAGTTTCCATCTTTGGTGCAGACTATATTTTGAGCAACAGTATTTTCTTCCCTGTGCTCTTTTGAATATGATCTTGCCATAGAGAAGACAAAACTGGGATTTCCCAGTTTTAAAACTCACAGGGCTATACCACGGTAACTCCCTAGGTCCTGGGGAAACTAAGAGGGTTGGCCACTCTATCTGGCCATTTCCCCATCAAAAATGAGAGTCCAATTCATTTCCCTTGAATCTTAGCTATCTGTCCTTAGTGACTGCCTTGCACCAATAAAATGTTTGTGAAGTCATGTTACATGACTTGCAAGTCAAGGTCAGGAAAGCGTATGTGGCTTCTATTTTCTCTTGGCCTACCTGTTGTCTAGAGGCTTTAATTGGGGCACTGTCTTTGAGAAAGCAAAACCATGCTGAGATAAGTCAGTTCCACGAGGAAAAACTACATGTAGATACATGTTCCTACTGTCAGTTTCCAGTGGGTTTGGCCTGCAAGTAACCAATCTCCAGCAGTAGACATGTGAGTGAAGAAGCTTCCAGATGGCTCCACCCCAGTCATCCAAGCCATCTTTAGCATTCAAGTCTCAGCCAAGACCACAAATATTGTAGAGGCACATGCAAACCAATTCTGCCATGCCCTGGGTGAGGTGCTGACCCCAGAATTCATGAGGAGAATAAAATGATAGTTTGTGCTACTATATTTGGGGTAGTTTATTATGTACGAAGGGGTAACCACAATCCCATCCAATCAAGAAGACATCATCCTCATGTCTATTTAGACTTGATTCTGTGAAGATTGTTGCTCAAGCTTGCGGCCTCTCTGTTGCATTTAATCTTCCATCCCTTTGATTCCCTGATTTAATGTAATTCAGTGCTCTAGTCTTTCAGAATTCTTTTCTAAACATTAAAAGCACTAACTGTTCACTAGGCATTACCCTAAATCAATAAACTATATTATTTTCTGTCATCCTCACAACATCCTGTGATGCCATTAGCCCCATATCACAGGCACCCAAGCGAAGGTGTTATAGGCACTGGATTCTGAATTCAAATATGTGCCTCATTCCAAAGTCTTTGCTTTTAACAATCATTTTAACAATCGCCTTTCCCCAGTCCTTCCCTGGTAATCCTGAAACTGCTTTTCTTAATAGGACCTATAGCCTTTTGAAACAAATGGACACAATTGCCCTTCTACATTTCCTATTTTAAAATTGTGTCTTCTGGTACAAAGCAGCACCCTACATGCTCACTACACTAGGAAACAGATTTTTTTTTAAGATTTTATTTATTTATTTGATGCAGAGAGAGAGAGCACAAGTAGGCAGAGAGGCAGGCAGAGAGAGAGGAGGAAGCAGGCTCCCTGCTGAGCAGAGAGCCCGATGCGGGGCTGGATCCCAGGACCTTGAGATCATGACCTGAGCCGAAGGCAGAGGCTTTAACCCACTGAGCCACCCAGAAGCCCCTAAGAAATAGATTTTAATATTTCAAATGTAGAAATGCTTCCTAATTGGATACAATGTGATGAGTGATTTAACACAGTAATATCTGGAAGATTTGCTCAGGGAAAAAAGCAAAGACTAGACCAAACAGAGTTCTTATCTTGGCTCTATCACTTTCTATTGCAGGATAAGTTACGTTACACTTGTTGACACTCAGTTTTCTTATTTGTAATAAAAGGATGATGATGATGATAATAATGATAGTGAAAACAACTACCTTGTATTATTGTGATGATCATCAAGTGAGAAGACACATAGTGCCCAAAAGAGTCATGTTGCCACATGATATGGGCTCTCCTGGCAGCTATTAATAAGAAAGAACTCTGAGAGACAAGTGCACTGGAATGGAGCATTTCAGTGGCAACTCTTAGCCCTAGCACCCCGGGGAAGTACCGCAGATGGAGCAGAGTGGTTGAGAAGATTTGTATGATGCTGGCATCGACAAAGGGGCCCAGATATTGGCATCAGCACACTGTATGGATGCCAGCATCATAAAAGTCTCTGCTCCACCCAGATTCAGAGAGATAAAAGGATTAGTTGGCAGCTGTTGTTACCCTATCTCTGCTTGTGGGCAAATTTGTTCATTTTCCGATCAGTAACGCAAATAATTTCACATTGCATTCCAACTCTGATAATTTGATTTTGGACAATGCCAGTAAGTAAAGGGGTTTAAGTTTATCTC
The DNA here is from genome assembly GCA_002007465.1 of Ailurus styani. NCBI lineage: Eukaryota > Metazoa > Chordata > Mammalia > Carnivora > Ailuridae > Ailurus > Ailurus styani. The sequence goes on from LNAC01000461.1 coordinate 545,496, forward strand.
CACGTTGTTCAGGAGAATGAGAAAAGAAAGGAGGAAAGAATGGGACTGTTCTTCAGGTTAGTTGTCCCAACCTAGATGCAGAGAAGAAGTGCACACAATCCCCCCACCCACCCCCCACAATATGCACATATACCAGACCACATCACACACATACCACAATACACTCACCACACCCACTACACCAGCCCAATTACCCCACTACTGTGTTTCTTAACTTTGAGCTACATGTTAGAAGGTACCTTGTTTTAAAAATTAAATGCCCTGCCACCCCCATCATACTGATTCTAAACTCTTTGCAAGTAATTCTGAAGTATACCCAGTAGCTAGAAGCTTTGTTTCAAAAACCATGAACACAGATATGCATCTTTATTTCTATTTTTTAAGGTAATTATAAGGATTTCCACTTTGAAAAATATCCATTAACTTTTAGGATAGTGTTATTAACATAAAAGCAAATGAGACCATATTTCTCTAACTCAGACAAGCATCAGAAAAAGATAATGTCATTTATTTCTTTAACATAAATAATCAGGCACTAACTTGTCTCCCTTAAAATTGGTTTCAGTGATAAGATAACTGGCTGTCTTTAATGGAAGCCTCTTTACTGAAATAATGCCACTTTCATACTACATACTGTAGAAACAGATGATTATCACTGATCGCTAGTCACAGTTATGTCCCAGCATTTAATCAGAACTAAATTATAATATTTTCTAATAGTGTTTTTAAGTTTTTTGACCTTTGAATTTCTTCTGTCTTACAAAACTGCATTAGCTTACTGGTGTTCCTATGTCATGCTTTTCAACAACTTAAAATCTGACAAGAGAAAAATAGTATTGAGAAAATACAGAGTTTTACTAAAACTTAATGATTAGGGGCTTAATCACTTTTCAACATCAAAAAACTATGGAAAACAAAAACATTCATTACTATCATTGATTTGATCTGCACATTATAGCAAAGATTATTAGAATTTTATTCAGTTTCCTTTCTGTTTATCTAGTAGGTAGAAGAAAAGAAACCAAAATAGCTCACATCTTCAGGTGTTAAATCCAACAATTCTAACTATTCATAATTTATCCCCTAGACATTTTTCAAATGCCTCTACTGCAGATGGTACACAAAGCACTGAAAAATACATGAAAGAATGAACCCAGAAGTGCTACCAGTATAGTAGATATACACATATTTTATATAGTTAATATATTTATACAAGAATGATTGTGGGATTACCCATTATAAAATGGATTCTTTTACTTCCTAAATCTCTTTTATTTATTTTTATGCCTAAATGCTGGGAGTCCCTTAGCCATATCCCAGAGAGACTCTTTTCCTCATCAATCCGTGGTGAGATGGTATTCACAACCATCACTGAGATACGTCCTTAAATGCTGATAACAAAACGATTCCTTCTTCTAGGCCATACTTCTTTGTTGTTGTTGATAGCGTTTTTTTTTTCCTAAGATTTTATTTATTTATTTGAGGGAGAGAGTGAGAAAGCATGAGTAGGGAGGAGAGGGAGAAGCAGGCTCCCTGCTGAGCAGGGAGCCTGATGCTGGGTTGATCCCTGGACCCTGGGATCATGACCTGAGCCGAAGGTGGATGCTTAACAGACTGAGCACCCCCAGGTCTCCCTAGGCCATACTTCTTTGTTGATCAAGGATCAGCCAGTTAAGGACTCTGGGTCATATTTGCCATGCTGCCTATTTTTGTACAGTCCATGAGTATGGAGTACATTTTTTTCATCTTTTAATAACTGGGGTAAAAGAATACTTTAAGACATGTGAAAATGATGTAAAATTCAAATTTTAGTGTTCATAAAGTTATAGTGGAATGTGGCCCCATTCATTTGTTTATGTATTTCCAGGGCTGCTTCCCAGCTACAAAAACAGAACTGAGTAACTGTGATACAGACCTTATATACAGCCTTCAATGACTGAAATATTTACCATCTGGTTCTTTACAGTAAAAGTTTGCCAGCTGCTGCTCTAGATCATTTTATGTACTGCCCTTTGGGCATGTTACCCTTGCGTCCCATAGGAAGATCAAACTCAATATGCTGAAACTTTTTTTTCTTATTGTGTTATGTTAGTCACCATACAGTACATCATTAGTTTTTGATGTAGTGCTGAAATCTAATCATCTTTCCTCACAAACCAAAGTCTGTGCCTTTCAATAATGAAGTCATTTGTGACATCTATACTCTTACCACTTACCATGGATCAAGTTCCAAGTGATTCTGTCTCATTGAACTTTCTCACATTTGCCTTCCTCTCTACCTCTCTACCGTTATTGCTAAAACCTTCATTCAGACCTCTCAGGTGGACTATTAAAACAGTCATTTAACACTTTCTCAGCTGTCTACAGTCTTATAGCCCTCTAAGATTTTTCTCGTCTTCCTGTCCCATCATATTTAAGGGCTGTTTTAACCATCCTACTAGGTATATTATTCCATCACGGTGGAGGAAATTAGTAGTGTTTGGGTCGTAGGGAGATAAAATATGCCCCAAGACATTCTGATAGGCAAGCTACCCTCATTGTCCTTGATAAATAGCTGCTGGGATGACTTGATCACATTATCACCTTATTTAAAACTCCAGCCAGGCTTTTAGTCTCCATTATAGCTTGGAGTATGTATTTACAGGATTTTCTCTTATAGAACCTTTTCTTTTAGAGAATCTCTACTTTCAGCATGATCGAAAAATTCTCAAACACTGGCAGTTGCCTATATTTGACCTACAGCTTCAAACTCTGTCTATCCAACTCTTTTGGCATGGTGAAATGTACCTACGCACTGGAAAGACCTGTTCACAAAGCCTTTTTGTTTCCCTAGACTCTGGAATTGATGACTCCCTTCAATGCTCTCAATGGACCCAGACAAATATTTTACTTAATTGTCCTTATTGATTATGTGCTCATTGTCCTTTACTAGATTCTAACTTTCTTGACATCAGGGACTAACTTTGTTTCTCTATAACCTAGCAATTGGTAGGCATTAGAGAAATGTTGGCTGAGAAAATAAAGGAATTACATTTACCATCTTTCAGATGACAATTGGGTAAGTATTCTTTTCTTCATTGATAGCTCATAACTGTTATAGAACCACTTCAAATTATTTAAAATGGGTTATTAACATCCCAATGTGGGCCAGTTGTGCATTTTATTGGTAACAAGTTGCTGATATCTAAATCTGTCATGATATTTTCATTAGTCCCAGGAAATCTTTTAAAAGTGAAAAATAATCTTTATCAATATTCCCTATTGATAGTTTTATATTCTTTATTCATGGTCAGTTCACTCACTGAACAATGTCTTTTAAATCAGGACTCTTACCTGTTGGAAGCAAGCAAATAACATATACTTTTCAGTTTTTTTCTGGATCTGAATGGTTCCAGAAAATATTCTTCCATCCAAAAACCGAGTCAATTCTATAAATGTGAGATTTTGGTCTTGTAATTTTACTTATTTTCTTTTTAATTACCTTTTTACTTTACAATAAAAAAACCTGGGATCTAGTTTAGTACATAAAAGTTGTAAAGATAACTTTGCAACTGGATTCCTATATCGCCAGCATTCAGTTTCCCTATTTTTAACATCTTACGCTACTATTGTACGCTTGTCCCAACCGATAAACCAGGTACGCTGGAGATGTTAACTAGTCTGGGGTATCAGTGGTATACAGACATTTATCCTTATGTTGTACACCTGAAACTGATATAATGTAGTATGTCAATTATACTTTAAGAACTCCCACCAATATTAATAAATTATTATTAAAAAACTCCACTGTTCATTTGAATTTCATTAGTTTTTCTCTAATTTTTTTTTCTATTCTAGGATCCCATCCAGGAAATCATATTACATTACTTGTCATATCTCCTTAGCTTCCTCTGGACTGTGACACTTTTTTACCCTTTCCTTGTTCTTAAAGATGGTAACAAAGATCAATGCTAACATCATCATTGATAATCATATCATATCAAGTGTCTATACTATTAACATGTCCTATCAATGGTGACATTAGCATTAATCATCTGACTGAGGTAGTGTTGCCCAAGTTTCCCTTCTGTAAACTTACTTCTTGGTTGTTGTTTTTTTCTCCCCCTTCTTACATTCTGTATTCTTTGGTAGCAAGTTATTAGGTGTAATCCACACGAAAGGTGCGGCAATTAAGCTCCATCTCATTGAAGAGGTAGTATCCACACAAACTATTTGGAACTTTTTGCCACAGATTTGTCTCTTCCCTTCATTTATTTACTTCTTCAATGTTTTTTTTGTATCAGCATGGATACATAGATATTTATTTTATATTCTATGATGCGATCTAATGCTACATTATTTAATCTGTTGCACAAATTGTTTCCGTTTTGGCTATGGAAACTGCTTTAGGTTGGTTGCTCTCCTCTCTTTGACATATTCCCATCATTTTATTTTTTGAGCACGTCCTTACTTTCTGGTGCTACAAGATTCTCCAGGGTCATTTTCATGTTTCCTGCCACAGCCCCAGACTCAGACATTTTCCCAAGGAGTCTAGTTCCCTTTTTTTGGAGAATTCTATTAGAAACCAAGACTTGGGTTCTGGATGGTTTCTTTTCTTTTTGATTTTGGCTTCAGTTTTGTGAGGAGGGTATTGGTCAGTCAAATTTCAGGATGCCCTCCATTACAATTCCAACATTTCTTCTAATGCATATGAATACAATATTCACATATATATGTATCTCTACAAATAAAGAGGCAATAAATCTCCATATACATTGGCTTATAAATATGCAAAGATAGAAGACTTCTCAGAAAATAAACCAAGCCATATCTAAAAAATGATAACTGTATTGCATCAACATCCATAGCTACTCAAAAAGTTAGACATGCTTTCGTTGTCAAGCAATAGCTCTCTTAAGTACAGGCTACAGAAGAGGCTATAAATAAAGCCAATTATGTTCATTAAAGGTCATACTTTCCATCTGGCTCTTCCTTGTTGAGCTTTACAAATAAACCTATCCTTTGGGAATATGACTGAGGATCCTGGAAAATAAGAATAAATCTCAAATATTAGGAAGTGTATATAAACATCAGTTTAAGGAATGCAAATCATGTGAAGAGAAACTGACCCAGTAGGCGGGTCAGAGGCAGGGGACACAAATATGGTTCTTTAGTGTCTCTAGGAGAGAAATGTTTTCTAACATAATTAAAGTAATAATAATACTTTATAGACAGAGTGTTTTTAAATTATTCCAAGTATTTTCATAGCGATTATGCTGAAGCCAAAACTGAAATTATGCAGTAAAATATAAGAAAATTAGCAAGGAATAGGGCGGTAAACACACTGTGAAAGCTTACTGAAGGTTTGGGAGAGAAAAACATAATAATATTCTATTCTCCTCAGAAATCTAACCATGGTGTAATAAAAAAATAAATTTGGTCTTATCACCAGTATCTGGCACAGAGCTCCTAAAACCTTTGGAGTTTTTTGAATGGTAAAGGCGTCTTTTGTTATGCGTAAAAAAACTCTGTCTAGCATACCTGAGTTCATACTAATGAGTTGACTCAGGGTGGGGACCCAAGATACCTCCAGGAGGGAGCTACTTAACAGAAAGACCAGGGCGCCTGGGTGGCTCAGTGGGTTAAAGCCTCTGCCTTCGGCTCAGGTCATGATCTCAGGGTCCTGGGATCGAGGCGCACATCGGGCTCTCTGCTCGGCTGGGAGCCTGCTTCCTCCTCTCTCTCTGCCTGCCTCTCTGCCTACTTGTAATCTCTCTCTGTGTGTCAAATAAATAAATAAAGTCTATAAAACAACAACAACAACAACAACAAAAAACAGAAAGACCAAACACATGATTAGAGGGCATGTATTGCAAGGAACACTGGGTGTGGTGCATGAACAATGAATCTTGGATCACTGAAAAAATGAAATAAAATAAAATTTAAAAAAAAAACAAAAAACAAAAAAATAAAATAGTGGTTCCCAAATGCCAGCCCAGGAACACATGACAATCCATTTCAGTTTGTTTGTCTGTTTGTTTTGTTTTGTTTTTTACCAGAACTGAAAACAATATCTTTATTCTGAGATTATGACCTTTATTCTCCCCAAAGGGTCTAATATAGAGCTTAATAGATTCTTTCTTCTTAAGAAATGATGCCAATACTGGTTTTGTATATAATACATATAATATAATATAACAATATATATAATTAATGTCCTTACTTGGCAAAAGTAGAAAGTTCTCAATCTTGTGTTTCTCATCCATTTTTAATGTATTCATTTTTTTTTCAAGTAGGGGCATGGAGGCTAATACGGGGCTTTAACTAATTAATGACTCTGGGATCAAGAGTAAGGACACTTAACCAACTGAGCCACCCAGGTGTCTCTACATATTCATGTTTTTATTTGGTTAAGTTTTCCTAGTATAAGAAGTCTCCTTTAGGGATGTTAGGGCATGCAATTGTTAGGATAGTTGGGTGAGTTGTGCCAAGGATAATAACAGATTAAGAAACAAGGCTGGAGCATAGAACTGGATTTAAAAAAAATCTGGCAATATTTATCACTGAAAAATACAGCATTTATCCCACTTCTTGAAGTTAGTTAAGAACAGGCAAATCTCAGTGAAGACTGTTGATGGCTGTGTTCATCCCTGACTGTGGAGAATGGGTTACTGCCACAAGAAGGTTCAATTGTGACTTCAGTAAGGGCGGGGACCTAACGGGAAAGCTGTGAAGGTGATAAAGAGGATTCTTGTTCAATTTTTGCATTAAAAGTCATTGCCATTCTAATAAGAGAAATTAACTCATTGTTTAGTAGATACTAGACCGCACACATATGACGTCTATGATAGTCCGATCTGGCTTATTGCTTTTGTTTGCTTCACTCATCTTGTGACTACCTCTAGAGGGTGTTAATACTTGTTAAATAAATATTAAAAAATTTAAGGCAAGGGATTTCCATAAATTCACTTATTAGCTTTGCAGTTTGGGACAAGTTATCATACTCTCTGGGCTTCAGTTATGCTTTATCTATAAAACGGGACAAATAGCGCCTACCAAATAAAGCCGCTTTAAGAATATGAAAACAGAGTACTTTAAAAGATAAAGTGCATACAGTGCTGCCTGGCATATGAAGCATGTTTAACAAATATTAGTAACACAAGTTGGCAATCGTAGTAGCAGTGCTAGGGTCAGGACCAGAGGAATAAATGGGTTATGATTATAAAAATTTCCTAAACTGTTCGTTAGCCAAGCAAATTCTCTTTCACTCTCACAAACCTAAAGAGTCAGAATCTCTGAGATGGGCACTGGAATCTGCATACCAGCTAATTCTTATGTATATTAAAACATGAAAACCACCATGTCCTTAAGTAGATACTGGTTTACATTTATTCCACGGGTTTACATTTCTTTAAAAACAATTTTAATTGTTTGAGGCAATGCGTGAGAACTAGATTATTACATTTTGCCCCTGAGAATCCAGGCTATAGACACTGTGCTCGTTAAGAACAGGAGTGCAGAGAAGGTAAGGTGCTGACAGGGACATAATTCTCAGGCACAAAATACAGCCAATAGCTGGTGATGATCAAGAGAGGGGAGCGAGACATGTTTTTAAAAAGTAAGAAGTTAAAAAAAATTAAAAAAAATAAATAAAATCGAAAGTAAGAAGTTGCATTCTAAAACTGGATTCTTTTGTGGAAAAAAAATCTACCTGGTAATTCCAAACATTTTGAGACTTGGCTCAAAGATTTTCCATATTTTATTTTACATATTCTAACTAAATGCACTAAACAGACTAAATAAACTATGACATCTGTAGGCCAAAAAGAGTTTTTTTAAATGATACCAAAGGATGCACCAATGTAATATCTACGCTAACTAAGCAGAGTTTAGACAAGCAGAGTTTAGAGAAGCAGAGTTTAGAGAGACAAACTTCCATTTCTTTTTAATCTCAAGAAAAAAAAAGTTCTAGCAAGTAAATGAAAACAATAATATGGCCACCCTCAAATTTGTTATTTTCCATCCTGGAAGTCTCCAAGTATGTAAACTTTAAGATCTAAACTTCAAATTGCTTTGGAAAAATGTAAACGCTGACAATATATATTTTAGCTATGACCTTCTTTTCTACATAAACACACATATAAGTACATAATTGGTTCCGCGCGAACTAAAAACTATGTTGATATTTTTTTCTAGGTATATGGTAAAATAAGTCTTTACTATATTGTACGTTGACAATGTCAATGGAGATTTAAAAGATAAACCTATAGCATCCATTATTTTCTGTCAAAAACACATAAATTGTTTCACATGTCATTGAAGAGATTTATTCTGTATCTCAAAAACAACAGCAAAAAATGTTTGAAATATAATTTCAGGGAACACCAGTCTAGATTGATATTCTTTCTTTTTTTTTTTTAAGATTTATTTTTTCATTTGAGAGAGAGAGAGACACCTAGGATGAGCAGGGATAGGGGAAGAGACAGAGGGACAGAGAGAGAAGCAGACTCCCCACTGAGCAGGGAGCCCTATACAGAGCTTGATCTCACAAACCTGAGATCATGACCTGAGCCGATATGGAGACTCAGATGCTTAATCAACTGAATCACCCAGATGCCCCCAGAGTGATATTCTTACGAAAATTTCTACCAGAGTTACTCTGTATAACTCTCCTCTAAAAATGACACTCAAGTGCACTGAATCAAGAACCTCAGTTTGTTATTCACATTATAGGTACTTAATAAATGCTCTTGAAATGAATATGTATCCCTTTCTGAGCTATACATCTTTGCTCACTTAAGTTACCACTAAGGATTTTCATAATTTCTCTGCATAATATGACTTTCAGATAAATCCCTGTATTTAAAAAGAAATAGATAAAAGACTTGGATATTAAAGCAATATATGTGATAAAAATAGCAGATAAAGAAGAGAGAGTTACATCTTTTGGAATAATAGATATGAAACATTTAATTCAAATTTCCTTTTTTAAGTTGAATGATTAAAAGTGTCATTGACTCAGTTTTTAATTCACTTTCATTATTAAGAACCGTGCCTTTTCTTTTCAGTAAGGTAATGCCACTGGGGGAGATGATTCCATTTGAGGATGGAATTTCAATAGTACTATATCTTGATAGTAAGCGATTTATAATTTTGCTTTATCTGAAGTTATTTTTTTGTCTTTTCTGCTTTGTTGCACTATATTTAAATTTCCACTTAACCACAACCTTTTGTACCATGGAAGAATTTTAATGCTGCTATAAAGAAGTAATAGCTCTGCCCAAAGAGATTATCCATTTTAAGTATAAAATGCCAAAAAAGAAAAATGTGTCTAGAGAGATTCCAGAGAAGTAGTGCTGTTATGTTGACATCTCCTCTGTCATTAACAATATGATTTTCCTTCATAGTCTGAAAATCTTTGGCCTTGAACAAAATTAAACAAAGGGATCTAAAATGGATCAGGGCTACTTACTTAGTTACTAAAGTTACTTAAGTTTATCACCTCACTAAGAAGGTAAGAGAAGCTGAAGCCTGATAACAACCGATTCTAGTCTTTTTATTTCAAGGACGGTAAGTATGTATTAAGTGGATTAATATTTTTTAAAACTAGAACAAGAAACTTGTTTATTTAATTTTTTTAGGATTCAGTGTCTATTCATGTAAAATGGAAGAAAAATGATAACTCCAAACTATTGTGAGTATAAAAGGAGATAACAAACATAAGTGCTTAGCAGAGTGCATAGGGTCCATGGCACGTCCTCAGTAAATGTTAGCAAATGTGAACTGACTGTCACAATGTTCTGAGTTAAAGAAGTCTTCTACCTATTGTTTTTTCATCAGGACCTATATCAGATGGCAGTACGTATATCTACTAGGAGTTACAGATTCTCATGTCCCCATTAGGAGAAAATAGGAAAACAAAATAATGCTGAAAATCTGCCCGAATATGCTATATTACGCCATACAACAAGTGGATATTTTTTAGTCAATCTGTTTTGCAAAAGCATTGTTTACATGTAATGTGTTTATACTTAAAATACCCAAGGCAATGTTTACTGGAATATGAAAATATTTTAAGCAGTCCTCAAATTAGGAATAAACTAAATGTGTTTGGTTATGTTGATTGCATTTTCTCTTTGTTTGTAAGAAATGAAGTCACAGCTGGCATTTAGATATTAAATGAATGTAATATCTATAAGACAGAATTGGAAATTTAACCTAAAGAGAATTAAAATCAGAGACAAGAAACAGAAGATACAGAACTATCTCTACAAGCAACATACAACTTCTATATAAAATGGATTAAAAAAACCCTCCAAGAGTGCTGCAGAGAGACTGTTTAATGGGGTTACAGAACAGTTGATAAGCCAGCTTGTGCCCAATGAATGAAGAGGAATCCAGTTTTCGAACCATATCCCACAGAAATTATATAAAACATCACTGTCATCACAGAAAAGTACAAAGCGCATCGGAATCTATTTTAATGACACCGAGAGCTTCAGCACTCAGCGAAGCTGGGTAATAAAGGGGACAGACAGCATTCAGAAGTCTGTGCCCTAAGGAAGAAATTCTTCGTTGGTAATGCAATCTTAAAAAAAAAAATCATGGGCGCCTGGGTGGCTCAGTGGGTTAAAGCCTCTGCTTTCGGCTCAGGTCATGATCTCAGGGTCCTGGGATCGAGGCCCGCATCGGGCTCCCTGCTTGGCGGGGAGCCTGCTTCCTCCTCTCTCTCTGCCTGCCTCTCTGTCTACTTGTGATCTCTCGATCTCTCTCTCTCTCTCTCTCTGTCAAATAAATAAATAAATAAATAAAAAATCTAAAAAAAAAAAATCATTGGATTTAAGTGAAATTTGAGCATCTTTATGAACAGACTGGGGTTTTTACAAATTGCAGCAAGGGCCCTAATAAAGAAAGTGACATCCCACAATAGGTTACTGTGAGAGATGAAAAAAAATTAAAAAGAGAAAACAATCAATAGAATGTATAGCAGACAAAAAAGAAATCCAGACTGGTTTAAAATGAATAATTCTTTTAAAACAATGGCTAAGACATCTCACTAGAAGAAAACTGGTTATTACTATCATTAACTTCACTGTGTACTGCCAAAAGCATAACTTATTAAAATGCTTATACTGTAAGTCCTCTTTATGCAAGCTGATTCAGTAATTATGAACTCCTTAGACAGTTCCATAAAGCATGTCTTTAAATAGTGGTATGGACAGAGATGGAATAGGCTGGAGCTCTCTTCACTGCCTTCTGCCATGATTCAGAAACCTGTGACATAAGTAGCATGTCTCAGAAAATCCTCAGTGTGTTTTACCTTTGCTATTATTTGTATATAGGAGGATTGCTAGAACAGATCATAGCCAAAGGATGCTAAATTTAGCCTTTTAGCAAGTTTGGTCATTTAATTAATTTCTCCTTGCATGAGGTAATAGTATTAAAATTATCAACCTAGAAGTAAGAACTATTATTATCTCATTGCCAAAACTAGACTATAATTTACAGGATTAAATTTAAGATATATGGTGCTATGGATTGAAATATGTTTTCCAAAAGAGTTTGGTTAAAGTCAGAAAGCTGGTAACTGTGAATGTGGCCTTACTTGAAAATAGCATCTTCTCAGATACAATCAAGTTAAGATGAGGTCATACTGGAGTTGGGGCCCTAAATCCAATATGACTAGGGTCCAGAGACAGACACACACAGAGGGAAGAGAGCCATGCGAAGACAGAGGCAGAGGTTGGAATTATCCTGACACATGTCCTGGAATTCCTGAGGCTACCAGAAGCTTGAAGAAGCTAGGAAGGATCTTTCCCTAAAGACTCGAGGGAGATTGTGGTCCAGCTGACATCTCGATTTTGAACTTCTAGCCCCCAGAGCTAGAGAGAGAATAAATTTCTATTGTTTAAAGTTATTAAAATATGTACTGATTTGTGATAGCAGACCTAGGAAACTAATACACATGGATTTAGAATTAGAAGTAAGAATCAGTACAATTTGATACCAAAAATAAGACTGTTTCATAAGATAAAATTTTAGATACGTGATTTAATAAAACCATTCTGCCTTTCACATATCTATCTATCTATATATAGATATATCTATCTGTCTATCTATCTCTTTTTCATTTAATGAAAATTCCCACCTGGGGACTTTTTTTTTTAAAGATTTTATTTTTAAGTAATCTCTATATCTAATGTGGGACTTGAACCCACAACTCTGAGAGCAAGAGTTTCATGCTTCACAGACTGAGCCAGCCAAGCACCTCCCACCTTGGGACTTTTAAGCAACAGATTTCAGTGATAAAAATTTAATGATTCTTCACAAAAAAAGTATAATATTTACTTTCATGTCACACACACACAGAACTTCCCCTTAAATTGGCAAATATTTTTCAAGGATTTTTTTTTTTAATGTTTCTACAGAGTTGGTAATATTTTGGGGAAAGCCTTGCTGCTTAGATTACACTGGTATAGTATTTCTGCAAGCAATCATCAATGAATATTTAAAAAGATATTATAGCATTTTGCTATCCTTTAGAAATTTCATTACTTAGGAATTTAGTTTAAGGACACAATTACAGATATTCACAAAAAATACAATCATGCTGTTTGCAAGAATATTCATGGCAGGGCTATTTAGAATACGAACTAATTGGAATTACCCCAAGTGTCCCCTAGTATTAGATTGGTTGAATACATATCTTGCACCCATACAAATGAAATATTATACCAGCATTAATAATATTGTAGAAAAATACTTATTGATGTGGACAGTTTTTTCATGTCCTATTTTGAAATGAATAAAATAGGCTGCAAAATAAAATGTACAACAGTTTTCCTTGTATAAATAGAACAGGAGGCTAGGTGGCTATAAAATAAGATGGTAATATCAGTAACCTCTGGAAAGTGGGTACATTAGTAATTTTTAATTTTATTCTAGTTTGTTTTTAAATATGCTCTACATGAGCATGTGTAATGAAAAATTTTTAATGAAAAATTTTTTTAGTGAAAAATTAAGACTTTGGGGCGCCTGGGTGGTTTAGTGGGTTAAAGCCTCTGCCTTCGGTTCAGGTCATGATCTCAGGGTCCTGGGATCGAGCCCCACATCGGGCTCTCTGCTCAGCAGGAAGCCTGATTCCTCTTTTCCCTCTGCCTGCCTCTCTGCCATCCTCTCTGCCTACTTGTGATATCTCTCTCTGTGTGTCAAATAAATAAATAAAATCTTAAAAAAAAGAAAAATTAAGACTTTATGTAAATATAAAATTTCACAACAAAAGAAAAAAGGATTAAAAAATGTTATGCCATTCAATCCTATGAAAGCCTACTGAACAGTATACATAAATAGAATAGTCCTAGTGGAGGTAATTGCTGGCAAGAATCGGTTGAAAGGCCATCATGTAGACATCTACATTGTTTCAGCTTAAATATGTTACTAGATCCCTCTAATCTCTTCTGATAGTCCCCCAAATTGTCATGCTTCCCACAGAAGCTATTGATTTTTGTCATTAAGGGTTAATAATACTACTGAGCAAACTCTGGGGTACTAAATAGAGCACAGTGGAGTGATAGTTGTTAATAAAAGAGAAGAGAAAAAGATAATGAGAGATCTGACCAGTGGTCATGAAGAATATCTTTCTATTTCTCAATACAAGAGATTGCCCAAAAAAGAAGAGGTAAGGGGGCATTCCAAGAGATTTTATGCCTCAAAGAAAATTAAAATGCAAATAAATAATGATCAAAATGCAAAATTAAAATAAAACATTTATTGTACATACAAGAGTGTATTTGATGATTGCAACTACCCACATAAAACTTTAAAAATGAATATAAACAGGAAACCTGGCTTGCTTAAAGAAAAATGCCTTCCTTCTTTGCTACTCTCCGTCATTCCTTTTTCTCTCCTAATATTTAGTGGGTTGCTACTATATGACCATTAGTCTAGACACACAAATGCCCTGCAGGAACAAACAGTTCAGTTGTTTTTGGCTGACTTGTAAACAATAACTGCTCAGTGTGTGCTTAAGTGTTAAAGAGAGATAAATACACAGTAGTGCAAGAGAAAGAGGAAGCTGGTCAGAGAAGGGAAAGAAAACAGTCCCTAAGCAGTGAATGCAGTTTGAGTCTGTTAGAAAAACACAAACAAGAGAAGACAATGGTTTGCAAAAAGGCAAAGAGAGTTGAAATAGGAAGGAAGGCTACCCCAACGGCAGTATTTAAAACAGCAGTTCAAACTATGAAAACAGTGAGTTTATTGCCAGCATTCTAGCCAGTCTCTTCTAATATATAGAGGGAAAAAAAAATAAATGCACAGACTTAAATTTTTTCTCAAACATCTATTGACTGCTAACTTTTGTTTTATTGACAGCAATTGCAATCAGTAAAACTAGCACAGGAAAATAAAGGAAACAAAGATGAAATAGAAAACAGAAAATCTAATTCTCACATTTTTTAATGCATTTTGAGAGGCAGAGATCCTCATAACTGTGACATAGTCACCGTCTATTAGTGAAACTATTATTGTATCTTATGCTACAGTATAAAAGATGAAGTTTAGCTATTAGTGACAGAAAATCCAGCATAACAAAGGCTAATTCAAGAGATCATTTCATTTTTCTCTCAACTGGAAACAGGTTTCTGGGCTAGTGAGGAAGCAGGCATCTTTTTCTAGCATGTTCTTTGCTTCCTTTGCTACATAAGGGTCTACTTTGTGATCCATAATGGCTCCTCTAGTCCACTGCCACCAGCCCACAGGAATAATAAAGAAGGGAAGGAGAATGACACTTTTATTCAAGAACAGTTCCAGGAAGTTGCACACGTCATCTCCATTTATGTATTATTGGTTAAGACATACCTTAGCTGCAAGAGAAAATCTCTCTATTCCCAGTAGTCAGTAGTCCAGCTACAAATGAAGCCTCTATTATCACAGAAGAAAGGGCAAACAGATACCGTGGGCATCTACTTGTCTCAGCTACACAGATTTTGCATATCTATAAGTTTACATCATCTATAAATTAAGAAATGACATCGACTTGACCCACTTTCTAAAAGTGAAGGAAATTAAAACAGTTTTACGGCATGAAAAGTGAATCTGTCTCTCTGTCTCTATCCTGTTACACCCTCCCACCCAGCCCCACATTTTGAAAGATTTACTCCCCTGGTTCTCTTTAGTCCCTTTTTCCATGTAAACCACTCAATACTTGTATAGAGGAGGTAATAATTATAAGAATTATAAGCTTCTCTTTTTCTTTTCTTGCACATATTTCCTCATAGCCTACTACTGAAAGCTGTGTATAACAGTCCTTACAAAACCAGTGCTGGAACACCTGTTTCCAATTTCCAATGTATAAACTAAATGTTCAGTGCAGACTACATGCATTCATGATGAGAAGCCTCCATTTAGATGATCTTTTCAAGAAAATTATACCGAAGTCATCAGCTACTGAAAACAACAAATGATGCACCCTCATATAAAACACAAGCTGCTTTCAAGTAGTTTATATGGATTCATCCTCTAGCTTCAGGATTATGATAAAATTGATGGATTTTATTCATCTGAAATTGATGCATTAATAAGGTTTTGGTTTTCTAAATGATATGGTAGATTTTTTTAAACCATGAACACCTGAGAAGATGTCTCTTTGGCCAAATGCTTTTTTCTCCCACGGGAGGATGATTCACAATCCACTTATGTCTACGTAATCAAGCGCAAAAGAAGACCTAGCTCACTGGCCTTTTCGATCACCCAGCCACCTAAATATAACCTCTGAACCCACTAGAGCAGAATGAAGACTTTATAGGCTTTAGAAATAGACCTTTATCTTTCGAAACAGTATATATATGTAGATCAAAAAATTCATTAGACAAGAGCAGAATATAAACTTGATTATATATACTTAACTAGGTAGAAAAATCCACAGGAAACAAAAAAAGGGGGAAAGAGTTGAAGGGAATTAAAAAAAAATCCCCTCAGCCAAAATACGATTTTCTCAGCCATCTGCAAACATTTACCTCAGTTCTCTCCCATGAATAATATTTTAACGTATATAATTTATTTTCACATTTCTCTATAAGATATTGCTTTTGGTATTTAAAGGTCTCAACTGTACAGTGCTTTATTCACTAGTACCTTTTTTACATCTCTGTATTATGAAATTCTGTCATACATAGAAAAACAGATTTAAATTTGGCTTTGGGAGTTTGCCATTTCATAAAATTTTCCCTTAGGAGTTTCAGCTAATTAAACAAATGATTGCGAAATACCCACAGCGTCAACTTTGCTGGCTCTTACAATGGGCGAAAGCCAAATTTCAGTCATCTATCTCTATGCATGCTGGCCCTCTCCCTCCCCCACTCCAAGTACTTAACTATAGTAACAGTGTATGCTAAGATAAGAGTAAAGTTTAGGCAGCAAGGAATTCTGAAATTTTAAGAAAACATCAGGCAGGTACATGTGATTTCATTATTCATATAGGCATTCGGCAATGGAAATCATTTTCTTCTCATGATAATTTATTCTACTCTGTGCAACAAAAATTTTTCTCCCATTCTATAATTTTGAAATTATCTCATGGGTTAAATTATTTCATGGATGTGTTCCTCCTCCTCAAAGACACTGTGTCCTTCTTGTATGGCACATTCTTCGAAACAGATCTGTTTTGCCTTTAAAGGGAAGCAAAATATGCCACCCCAAAATGTGCCACTTTGGCATTTGGATTATTTTTGAGTTTAAGTCAATCAAGACCTAGCAGACTCAAGAAAAACTTTTGCCTCCCTTTAACTACCTAAAAGAATTTTTATTTTTTTAAAGTTTATTCATTTATTTATTTAAGAGAGAAAGCATAAATCCATGAGCACAAGAGGGGGGAGGGGAAGAGGCAGAGGGAGAAGCAGACCTCCTGGAGAGCAGGACCATGTGATCATGACCTGAGCCCAAGGCAGATGCTTAACTACTGAACCACCCAGTCACCCTTAAAAGAATTTAGATAGGGGGCCTGCCCAGAAAGAGGGTTAATACCAGAGATAACTTCTTATCTGAAAGACCTTTCTGTTTGGCAAGACAAACATCTAATTACCAAATATCGCTTCTTCTCATCACCTTGTGAATTACCCCCTGCCCTTTGAAACCCCAGGTCCCTATCTTTTCCGTAGCTCAGGCTGGCATCTAAGCCTCAACTGGCTGACTTGCCATTGAGTTTCACATCTTTGGAGGTCTCTGTACATATAAAATTAAATCTGTTTATCTCTTGTCAATCTGCCTTACATCAAGTTAATGATTAGACCATCCAATAAATCCAGAAGGGAAGGGAAGAAGGGAAAATTTTTCTGCCCCTATACCTTCTTTAATTTCTTTTTCTCATTTCCATTCTCAAAATCTCTATCAACTATGTGGTGCTGACATCAAGTTTTGGGCCAATTACAACAAGCAGTTAGGTGAAAAGGTATGGAAAATAGACACTTCAAAAAGAAATTTCTTTAATGGCACAGGCTACTGTGATCTTGACTTGAAAATCATCTGAGAATATTTGTAAGGCCTAAGGATGTATATGGAAATTTAAGAAAGTATGTAATTTATATGCAAATATATAAGTAAGCCTCCAGCTTATTGGAAAGTCCTGGTAGAAACCAACAATTTTTAGTTATGCCTAAGGATTTTCATACTTTGAATTTTCAAATGTTTAAGGTTTGAACTAGGATTTTTATTGTTGTCATGGTTGTTTTTGTTTAGGCAAAATGAGAGAGAAAAAAGGAGAAGGCCTCAAGTAGGCAAGGTAAGAGGTAAAGAGAGACATGGAGTGACATGGGGAGGCTGGCTCAATGGCTTGCCTTTCAGGAGACAGTTAGGTATTTTACTTTTAAAAACCTATCCAATGTAGGGCGCCTGGGTGGCTCAGTGGGTTAAAGCCTCTGCCTTCGGCTCAGGTCATGATCTCAGGGTCCTGGGATGGAGCCCACATCAGGCTCTCTGCTCAGCGTGGAGCCTGCTTCCCCCTCTCTCTCTCTCTCTGCCTGCCTCTCTGCCTACTTGTGGTCTCTCTCTCTCTCTGTCAAATAAATAAATAAAATCTAAAAAAAAAAAAAACCTATCCAATGTAAATTTTAGTTTACACTGATGAAGTACATCTGGAATTTAGTTATTACTCTCCCGTGAGATTAGAGGAAGTTCAAAGAGGAAATCTTTATTAGATTTGGAATAGAAAAAGAGAAGGAGAGAGAAAGGGAAGCAATTCTAAAAGACAAAATCTAAACCCAAACAAACAAATACCGAACAAACTCCTGCCCTTTCAGGGAAGGGGGAAACTGTCTTAAGTAGCATATTTTTATAGATCATCCACAAGCAGCAGCAATTCTTTGAACCCTTTCCTTCCAAATTCAGATGCAAGTTCATGAACATGCACGGTTTCCCAAATTAAATGAGTCATTCTTTTAGGGGAGAATTCTCATTTCAGGAGGGGACAGCCGAAAAACTTAAACAAACAAGAGCATACACCTTTATTATAACCTCCCAAAGGCCCTAGCATGGTAACTAGTAAGATAAATACTAGAAAAGTGAAAATAGAGAAGTTCAGTCAATGTTTGGTCAGTTAAAGGAAGGCCGTACATAGAGATGCTGATTGATCTAGAAGAGTAAGCTCACACTTAGACTCCCAAAAGGGTACACTCAAAATGTGTTATTACCAGTCACAATTGTTAGAGCTTCCCTTTCCCTAATTTGTTAAAAAGCAAGACAACAGGCCTCAAATAGAGTTGCTTTTGCTAAACCCTCTATCACCAAACTAAGACTTTTTTTAAAAGAGATTATTTATTTATTTATTTGACAGAAAGAGAGATCACAAGTAGGCAGAGCAGCAGGCAGAGAGAGGAGAAAGCAGGCTCCCCGCCGGGCAGAGAGCCCGATGCGGGGTTCTATCCCAGGACCCTGAGATCATGACCTGAGCCAAAGGCAGAGGCTTTAACCCACTGAGCCACCCAGGCGCCCTCAAGACTTAATTGCAATTTTGGCTTTTCCAGAAATGGAATCTTAAACCAGTGAAGCAGGAATTGCCTGGTCAGTATTAGGTCCCTAATCAGTCTGATAGACCCCTGCCATCCCCTGTAAGGAAAATAAACTTGCAATAATCAACCCATTTTTTTTTTTTTGCCAAATTGAGTTGTACCCTCCCCTTATCTGCGGTTTCTATTTATGCAGGTTCGGTTAAGGTCCCCACCCCACCCCACCCCCCGCCACTGGTCAACTGGGGGAAGCAGATGATTCTCCTTCTGACACAATTATCTGAAAGTCAGTAGTAGCCTAATGCTATGTCACAGTGCTTACATCATTCACCTCACTTAGCATTCTCACTTAGGTATTTTATCGTCTCACACCATCACAAGTAGGGTGAGTAAAGTACAGTAAGATATTTTGAAAGAGAGACCACATATACATAACTTATTACAGTATGTTGTGTTTGTTCTATTTTATTATTAGTTGCTGTTAATCTCTTACTGTGTCTAATTTATAAATTAAAGTTTATCACAGATACATATTGAAAGGAAAAAAATAGTACTTATAGTGTTTAGTACCATCACCATCCACCATTTTAGGTATCTACAGAGGGGAAGTACTGTTTCATTTCTTTGTTCCTTCTCCCTTCCATTCATAGAAGTCTGTCATTTTGTATAGCCCTTTGACGCTCCTTTCTATCTGCTGGATTGGATGGTGTCTGATTCAAACTGAGTGTTGCTCGAACAAACTCTGAATTTTTAAATAATGCCTCAGTTTATCTTTTAACATATGTAAACAGAGTTTTATATCACTTCATGTGTATTTGTGAAAATTAAATAACATAAACTAGTTAAAGGTTAATTCCTTTAAATAAAAAAGGTAACAACATTCCATGGCATTACACGAGAACCTACATTTGCTATTCTCTTGCAGACAGTAATTTTTCATATGTTTTTATCTTCAGAACCTATACTAAATCAAAAGCAACCAACTAATTAAAAAAAAACCTGACAATCTATGGCAATTAAAAAGAAAAAAATTACCATCAGAATAACTTTTCTCATTATTTAATTCAAGAATCACAATATAACTACATAATTTATAGTTATATAAAAATAAAGAATACCATGGATAGCAAGACACATGTTAAGGCTACCATAAAAAGTATGATAATTTTAAATACTCTAGCACGCACTCCTTTTTCTGCTCCATTCCCCCACTACAACCTACCTACCAAGTTTCTTTAACAGAAGATCACTCCCTCAATACAACTCTTTATGTTAAGTGATAGTGAAGATTACTTTTGTATTAGTCTCACTGGGATTCAACTCAGATATTTTAAAAGATTGTTACCATGTGCTTTAGGCACCTAGACAGAGAAATGAATGAAAGTTACTTTATACACAGAGCCATTTATTTTTCATTAGATTGAACCAACCCTCTTATCTCTTCTACAATAAAATATAACAAAGGGAAAAAGTTAAATGAATCAGCATCTTCAGACTTATTCTTAAAGATGAAGGACAGAAACCTTTTTTTACTTTCAGCCAGGGAAGTCATAGTTTTTCTTGTGATAAGATTTCATTCGTTAATATAATAGAGCTGACGATTCTTCAATTTTTCTACTGTGAGATGTTAGACATGTATTTATATATTAGATATCTTTATCTATAGTTAACCAAATTAACTCAACTCTACATGTTCATATGCAGTTCTAATTTACTTTGTATAAACGAAATTCAAAGTTTCAGCAAATAGAAGAATGGTCTTGAGTTTACCTGCTTGACAATCTTACATTAAACAGAATCCTTAATAAGACCTATGCTTATCTACCATGAAAAAGTCTATAAAAATTTCCAGTTTATTTCTAAGTTTCTTTTTTTATAGAACTAGGTTCACATTGCTCCTAGTAAGTAATTTTAAACCACTATAAACACACTCTTAAAATAGCTCTGCATTTTTCAGAAACTATTCACAAGTTTCCTTGATTTTAAATTTGATATTTATCTTTATACATAATCAGATGGTCCAAGTGGTTCATGAACACTTCTTTCCCTCTGTGATGAAATCCAGAAAGTGTAATTATTACTAAATATCATCACAATGTGGTTCACATTTAGCTTCAGCTTGGGATCTGGGTAATGTGACCCACAGTAATGAGGGTTTGATGGGAAACAAACTTTATCGACAACACAGTCCTAAAGTTTACTCCTAACTGCATATAAGAACATCATGACAAATGGAATTCAATTCACTTCATTTAACTTTCAAATAACAATGCAATGTCATCCTCCCAAAACCCACCTCTGGGAAATAAGGCCTATTTACTGATAACAGTGTGTGATCTTTGCTGTCTAGAAGCCTATGGTGATTTTTATTTTGCAAGTTGTTTCCTAAGAGATAACTAGTATTTTGCTGTCTTTGTCAAATCTTTTACTCACTATAAAAACAGTATTACGGTTTAGAATCTTTTCCAGAATCCTAGATCTAGCACTTAATAGCTGCCTAAACCTGGATGAGCTATCTCATCTTCTCTAAGCCTCCACTTCTTATTTCTGTGATGAGGATAATGATACCTACCTTCCTAAGTGGTCATGAGAATTAGAAATAACCAAATGAAGCACCAAATAGTGTACCAGGCTTAAAATTGACATTCAGTCCGTGGTGACCTTTCTTGTTCTTATTTTATTTGCTAATGACACTTCTAACGATATTTCCTAAGTCTTGGATTTCAATTTTTCTTTTATTATTCAGCATTATTCCTATAGTTAAAATTGGATAGGAGCTGAGTAAAAGTCGTATTTTAAATTACATGTTTATAAAGGCAAAGATTTCACATGACAGAATAAATGGAAATCACTACCAATTTTTTACCTTAATCGAGAACATATTAAAAAGTTCCACAGAAGTAAATTTATTTCATGATAAATACAGTCATTTAAAAATGAAATGTTAATAAGTGCTATAATAAGCATTCATGAATAACATTGTTATTCAAGGAAAAATATTAGCATAAGGAAGACATTTGGGTTTTACAGTTCTCTTGACTTGAATTATTGGTACTTCAGATTCACATAGTCTTAGAAACGAACGATGTCTTGAATATCACACATTCAGATCTGTTTGGTAAAAGGAACAAGAGACTAAGTTTCATTTAATCATGTAACACTTTCTACTCTAAATCACACAAGAAAAAAGAAAAACTCCAGTGGGTTTTATAAAGGAAACAATGCACTTAAATTGTTTCCACTTCTACTTGGCTCTATGACTTTGATGATGCCAAAGTCTCAATTATTTGTGTAGCAGATATGATTTGAACAGTACATACAATAATGAGTTTACATAGTTTGATAGGAACCTTGTTACTTCTCAGAGATCACAGGATTTTGAAACTTTAATGTAATGAATAGTTTTTCTACTGTAGAAAATGAATGGAGATTAAGTCATTTAACTTATATGAAACATAAAAAAGGGAACAAATGGTAACAGTGAAAATTCTCAAAAAATTATGGTATTTTTTTTAGATTGGATATTCTTCAATTTTTCCAAATAAATGTATTATTCCCAAATTCTCAGCAGTTCAATGGATCTGATTTAATAATTGTTCTAATAATACCCAAGAGGGAAAAGAAAGCTGCTTACATTTTGGAATTATTCCATTTCTTGTTAAAGTGAAAACAATATACGTTTAGTTGCCCTATAGCTTAAAATAGATGCTATATCTCAAAGTTTTCTATTAAATTCATCGAACATCTTATTGGATGGTTAGTGTTCAAGGTAAGATTATGTAAATATTATTTGTAGTCTTTTCATTGTGACCATACACACCCTAAATCAATTACAGTTGACCCTTGAACAACACAATTCTGAACTGCATAGGTCTACTTCTACACAGTTTTTTTTTTTAATACAGTACAGTACTGTAAATGTATTTTCCTTACGATTTTCTTAGTCACATTTCCTTTTCTCTAGCTTACTTTACTTTAAGAAGACAATATAAAATACATATAACAGAAAATATGAGTTAACTGTTTTATTATTGGTAAGGTTTCTAGTCAAGAGTAGGTGATTAGTAGTTAAGTATTGGGGGAGTCAAAGGTTATATTCTTAACTGTATGGGGGATTGGTGGCCCTAACCTCCACGTCATTCAAGGGTCAACTGTATAATTAGCCTTCCTCCATGTTGCTATTACAAATGATTGCTATGGGGCGCCTGGGTGGCTCAGTGGGTTAAAGCCGCTGCCTTCGGCTGAGGTCATGATCCCAGGGTCCTGGGATCGAGCCCCACATCGGGCTCTCTGCTCGGCAGGGAGCCTGCTTCTTCCTCTCTCTCTGCCTGCCTCTCTGCCTACTTGTAATCTCTCTCTGTGTCAAATGAATAAATAAAATCTTAAAAAAAAAAAAACCAAATGATTGCTATGGTATTTTCCTGTCTGTGCCATTTCATTAAAAACATATTTTAAAGATTTTAACTTTTATTAACATTTTCTCTTTTCTTATTAAATACTTAACATATTTAAAAATATATGTGCTTTGTCTCTTAGCAGGGGTGAAGCCCAATTTCAGTGTCTTTGATAACTGATACTACTACATGGTTTTTAAAGTCCATAAATATAGGTAGAACAAAAAGACAGTGTTCACCATTGCACATTTTTAGTATGAACCAAGTGCCCTTGCAAGAATTATGCTAGTTTTTAAACATAAAATCTCAGTGTAGCCCATAATTTTCCTACCACTTATACAATATGATATATGCTTCTATTCACAATTTAGCCTTGGCATTACCAGTAAAGATAAAATGAATTTGAGGATAAGGGTACAAATAAATGCATACTTTTGTCTTTTAATTTCTAGATGGTGATGTTCCTTAATAGTTTTTACTCTGCACACCAAAACACTCAAGATCTTGCCTATAGACAATGCAGAAACTTTATGTGGCTCTACATAAAGCTGATGATCAGAAAGGTGAGAAAAACTGATTCTGGACCAGTCAAGTGACTTAAAAACAGGCTTTCCAATAAGGTTCCTGATGATCGAGCTAGATATTTGACGTGGCAGATCCAATGAAGCTGTGAGATATAAATAATGGGAGAAAGGAGAGTAGGGCGCCTGGGTGGCTCAGTGGGTTAAAGCCTCTGCTTTCGGCTAAGGAGAGTAAAT
Organism: Ailurus styani; assembly: GCA_002007465.1. Lineage (NCBI taxonomy): Eukaryota > Metazoa > Chordata > Mammalia > Carnivora > Ailuridae > Ailurus > Ailurus styani. The sequence continues at coordinate 569,622 of LNAC01000461.1, forward strand.
TACCAGAAATCTCTCCCTGCTAAATATCAGACTGCTAGTTTAGATAAGGCACTGAGGTCTGTCTAGTCAGTGTCTAGTGCTTGAATTGGCTCAGGGCTCTCCTACATGAGGCTTACTCTGCAGGTTTTGGAATATCTTGCTAGCCAAATGAGACTTGCTGCCAGCTCCCCTCTGATTCTGGTTACACTTGCCCAGGGTTTCAGATCTCTAAAAGAGGCAGTCTTGATCAGTTCATCTGGGGAACTTGCATCCCTAAAGGGTCTCAGTCAGGGTCATTTTAATCACCTTAGTCTGACTTTTCACCAAATAAATCTGAACAATATTTTTTGGGTTGTCATTAAAAGATCATCTCCTTCAACCTGAGTATCTTAATGAGATCTCTAGTCATTCAAGTCAATGGGATAGTCTGTAGACTAATGTGTCTATTGACCACTGGTTTCTACAGAGAAGAAATCTGAGGCAGTTAGGTCCAAGCCAATTACAAATTTATTAGTGTAGTGAGACTTTACAATGGCATTCTTCCACAGTACCAGAGCTTTTAAATTCTTTAGGATATTAGGAATACACTCACTGTTATCTCCCACCTAGCATCTTTCCCTTATTTCTCCGCGATGACATTTTTTCAGTTGTGTAAGACAAACATTCCAAAATGCATAATTTCTTTAAACTTATAACTTCAAGGAAGAAGTCAGTCTTCTGCCATGCTGTTTGCGGTGCAAGTAGCACCATTCATCGCAATGAACACCAGAACTGAGTGGAAGACAACCAGGTCTGTAATATAATGACACAACCTTGTTTTTGGTAGCTCTAGCCTTTCAGGTGGTAAAAAACTACCCTACTATGGTGTCGGTAGTAATGTAGATTCGCTTTCATACCACCCAACTCTGTTATTCGTCCATTAATATTCCCCTGCCTGTAACATACAGTTTCTTTCTAATCTGGCAGGTCCAATAGTTTTATTGATTATTTAATAGTCTTTGAGAGTCCCCCTCCCCAATAATTGGTCTTACTGGGGTGGCCCAGTGCTAATATCATTAGACAGCAGTCGAGACATCTCTAAATGGAACTTTTTGCAAAGATAATAATTTCAGCCAGAAATCTTCACAAGAATAGCTTTGAAGCTCTTTCTAAGAGTGATCTTGAAAACAGATATAGTGAAGTTCTGACTGTGTGTTCTCAAGCTCAAAAAAAAAAAAGGACCAGAAGATTCTGAAGATGACAGCAGAGAATAGTGGTTTTAAAATCCTACAAAGTAGTAGTTCCTTGGTTCTCTTTTTATTTCCCTCAGCTTCCCTCTCATAAACCTCAGGTTTTCTTTTCAGTTTCTCTCCTGTACATGTCACCCTGTTGACAGTGCCATGGTTAAATATATACTTGTTTATGTTGTCCAATGAAGAAGTATTTTTAAACTGTGGTAAAGAACACATACGAAATTTACCCTTAACCAAATTTTAAATGTCTAGTACAACACTGTCCACTATATGCACATTGTTGTACAACAGATCTCTAAGGAGAAGTCTTGTTCCCCTCCCTCCCCAAAGCATTGTCACTTTACCAAAATCAAACTAAAATTCCTTGGTAAAGGAAACTAAAAAAATTGCTCTATTATTTTGGACAGATGTGCGCATTAACATGTGAAATTTTATACCATATGTGATTCACATTTGCCCTTTTTCTAAATTTGATAAATATAAACAAAATGTTTTGTATTCTAAAATCCCAAAAGGATATCAAATTATTTAAATGTACTTGAAAAAGAGGCCAATATTAGGAGAAGGAAATTTACAGTAAAAGTGACATGAATGGACCATTCATTTGTATGACCACTAATTCTATAGGGCAACTGATCATAAATTAAGTGCCTGACATTCAGTAATAGATGATTATATCTGACATAATGAAGTTATAATGGAACGTCTTCGCACACTGCTTGACTATTAAGTGCCCATTTATTGTCCCTGCACCAGGTGTGATACTGATAGGTTATACAAATCATCCAGAAGAAATGTCAAAATAGGCTCCTTTGCTGATAAAGCACCACACATGTTTATTAATATAGCAGCTTGTCTTAGAACTGGCCCATCTGCTCATTTAAAACAAATCTTTTTCCTATAAATATTTCAAAGTTAAGAGCATGACCACTCATAATAGTTTCAGAGTAGTGGGGATGGAAAGGGAAGAGGAGAGAAAGGAAAATAGCCAGACCTTTAATAAAATATTATGCTGTTCCTTTTACCTTAGGTACGTTTAACAGAAGAAGGGGCAGGGAGGTAGCTTTTAATGTGGCATTTGCTTTAGATTAGTGCTGCATGAGTGTAAGCCACTGAAAATGGTCCAGGCTCCAGCTGCTGCTGGTGCCAGGTGGGAAATGGCAAATTTCACCAATGTTTTCAAAGTACACATTTCAATAAAGTGCAAAATGAAGTACTCAATTAAGAGATTCTCCAGAGCAGTAGTTCATATGCATTTAAACTCATCAGAAAATATTTTAACTGGGTAGATTTTGTAAAGAAAAATAATACCTCAAATTTTTCTTGGGGGGAGGTGATTTTACAACTCTGAGGATTCGCTTCTAAACCCATTTTCTCTAAGATATCCCCAGCGCATTTTTATATAACAGGAAAAAAAAAACGGAAGCAAAGTTTGAATGTTTACCTCCCGTTCTTCTTTTTTAACTTTAAGAAATCACAAGTACAAGGCTAAGACATTTTCCATCTGGTATTCTGCGTTTTATATGCTTGCCGAGCAGCCTGTATGTTCTGTGTTCTATCTTCAAGAATGGTTTTATCTAACCAACAGCGAAGTATGCCCTGAGGCGCCCCTCTCAAATGAACACACGCATTTGAAATGAAGAAGTACAATTGTTCAAAATAGTGAAACACAGGAAAGGCATGGACCATTTGGTAACCACAGGTGGTTTTCACTCTATAGCCTTGGCTTCATTTATTCATTCATTAAAACCTAAATAAAGTCTGGCAGGCATGCCTTTCAGGTTCCAGGAAAGAACTTTATCAGACTCAGTATCATATAAATCCACTAGTCATACTTTTCTAAATAAATTACATCTTGTGATAACTAACCACCTGGTGACCAAAGGGCCAATTCAATTACTTGTAAAAGGCTAAAGGTCTTAGATACCCTGGAAATTATTTTTTTTACATCTCCCATAGACTGAAAGGAAACAATTTCCAATCACATTTCATGTTACACATATTTTCCAAAAATTAATAATAGGTGATCTTTAGTTCGGACATGAACCACTCTTGCCTTACAGAACACTATCAACATCTACCCGATTATCCAAATTAGTAATCCAATAATTATCTCTTATTTCTCTCTCATATCGAATCACCAATCTTATGTTTTAACTACAATATCTATGAATCCATCGTATCTCTTTTATTCCCCTTGCTATTGTCTTTTAGTCTGCACTTTCAAGAAACCTTTCTTGAAATAACCTACTAATTCTCTGGGCTCCCAATTCATCCTAAGCATTTCAATCAACATTTAAATGCAAAATAGTTGTATTAATGCCTCCCATGCCTGAAGTCCTTTGTAGTCTCCCAATGTCTATAGATTGGACACTTAGAATTGCTAGGCTTAGTCCACAGGTCTATTACAATCTGGGTTACAAGCCCTTTTGCCAATTTCTTTCTTCTCAGTTCATACCATATCAATGGTGGACAGACACTGAAGCTTTGTCCAGTTCCAAAGGCAGTACAGACTAACCTCACCAACAGATGAACAGCCTCATAATCACCAGTCAAGAATCTCAAACGATGTCTATTTTAACAGAATCAATATTCTGTGTGTAGCTTGAGAATTTAATCCTTAAGGGTTGAGCAAACACAGTGTTGTCACTGGTTATGTGTTAGGAAATGCTCTTCCTCCCTGCAGGCATTGTAACGCCTCCCCTGGGCAGTGAGTGGAGTCCAGGCATGTGTTCTCTCAGCTCCTGCTTCCAAAGGGCTCAGCACTTGTTCCCACAGCAATCTGAATTTGTCTGTTTCCAAATCCGTCAGCTACTTCTGAATCAGAGATGAGAAGTCACACATTACCCAAAAGCTAGTAATGTGGAAAATGGAGGAGACAGAGGGAAGAGAATCTACAGAGAATTTAAGTGGTGAGAGAGAATTCTGTAAATGAAATTTTAAGGAAAGGCCATACCTAGATGATTGGATTTACCTCTCTCTAAGCAATTCTCCACCTTGAGTCATCTTTTAAAAATCGAAATCAGATTAAGTAGTATTCTCTGTAAAAACCCTTCAGGGGTTTTTAAACCTTCATATCTCTTAAAACCCCAACTCCTTTCATGGCTATACTAGGCTAGCAAAGATTTTGCTTGACCAAACTTTAACTAGGCTCCTGAACCTTCTCTTAGGGCCATCTGTACACTTATGTAATAAAAGCCAGTTATAGCAAGGAACCCTACCTACTAAGTTATTTTAGCCACAACCCCCCACACTCCATATCTGATTGCCCTCTGTATCTGATCAGGTTTCTTATCCTCTACCACCTCCTCGGTGATGATGTCTGATCACTCTGGCTTGTCATTAGCAAGAATCCCATCAAGTTGATTCCAGAATCCCCCTGACATTTCCTCTTAGTAACTTTATATCCAGTGACCTTCCACCCTGTTCCTTGGCTATACATTCCCACTTATCCATGCTATTCTTAGGGTTGATGCCCATTCTATACTGAGGTTTCTTTTCCCTACTGCAATAGTTCTGGGGGGGAAAAATGGGTGCATGATCTGAGTCCTATATAAGTACTCTGTCTATATCTTATTTCCCTATCTCACTGTGTTCCAGAAAGTATCATATCCATTTAAGTGTTTTTAAAATCATTTTATCATTTTATTGTATTTTATTTTATTCATCGTGGTAAGTGTATCTTTCCTCCTCATCCCTTATTTCACACATCCCCCCACCCACTTCCCATCTGGTGACTATAATTTTGTTTTCTATACTTAAGAGTCTGCTTCTTGGGGTGCCTGAGTGGCTCAGTCAGTTAAGTAGCTGCTTTCAGCTCAGGTCATGATCTCCAGATCGTGGGATGGAGCCCTACAATGGGATTCTGATCAGCAAGGAGACTGCCTCTCTCTCTCTCTCTCTCTTCCTCTGCCCCTCCCTATTGCTCATTCTCTCTCTCTCTCAAATAAACAAAATCCCCCCCCAAAAGATCTGTTTCTTCCTTTGTCTCTCTGTCCTTTTTCTCCTATGCTCACTTGTTTTGTTTCTTAAATTCCACAAAGATTGAGATCATATGGTATTTGTCTTTTTCTGACTAATTTATTCCCTTAGGATTATACTCTAGCTCTACCCATTATACTGCAAATGGAAAATTTTATTCTTTTTATGGCTGAATAATATTTCATTATATATAATATATAGTAATATATAATATACTATATAATATATAATATATTATAATCATATATTATATATTGTAATATATTACAACAATTACAATATTATTGTATATAATACAATATTTTATATATTACAATATATGATATATTATAACATATTATTATAATATATAAATAATGCAATTATAATAATATAACATAATAATTATATATATGTGTGTATGTGTGTGTATATATATATATATATATATATATATATATATATATATNTATTACAACAATTACAATATTATTGTATATAATACAATATTTTATATATTACAATATATGATATATTATAACATATTATTATAATATATAAATAATGCAATTATAATAATATAACATAATAATTATATATATGTGTGTATGTGTGTGTGTATATATATATATATATATATATATATATATATATATTCCCACCAAAAGTGCCAAGAGAGTTCCTTTTTCTCCACATCCTTGCCAACACTTGTTTCTTGTGTTTTTGATTTTGGTCAATCTGACAGGTGTGAGGTGATACATCATTGTAGTTTTGATTTGCATTTCCCTGATGTTAACTGATGTTGAGCATCTTTTCATATACCTGTTGGATATCTGCATGTCTTCTTTGGAGAAATGTCTATTCATGTCTTCTGCCCATTTTTTAATTGAATTTTTTAAAAAGAGAAAGGAACCAAATAAAAAAAGTCACTAATGAAAGAGGAAAAATAGCAACCAACATCACAGAAATAGAAACAACTGTAACAGAATACTATGAAAACCTACATGCCAACAAATTGCACAATATAGAAAAAATGGTTAAATTCCTAGAAAAATAATCTACTATAATGAAAGCAGGAAGAATAGATAATAAGAAAAGACTGATTACCAGCAATGAAATTTAATCAGTAATCAAAAAATTCCCAAAAAACAACAGTCTAGTATCAGATGGATTCGTATCAAATTCTACCAAACACCTGAAGAAAAGTTAAAGATTTTATTTATTTATTTATTTATTTATTTATTTATTTATTTATTTATTTGAGAGAGTATGAGCAGGGCAGGAAGGAGCAGAAGGAGAGGGAGAAGCAGACTCCTTGCTGAGCAGGGAACCCGATGTGGGACTCAGTCCCAGGACCCTGAGATCATGACCTGAGCCAAAGACAGACGCTTAACTGGCTGAACCACCATTTTTGGGGTTTTTTTTTTAAGATTTTTTTTTTAATATTTAAAGAAGAGTTAATACTTATTTTCCTCAAACTATTCAAAAAAAATACAAAAGGAAGGAAAACTATCAAATTCATTCCATGGAGTCAATATCACCTTGATACAAAGCCAGATAAAGACACTATAAAAAAAGAGAACTATAGGCCAATATTTCTCATGAACATAGATGCAAAAGTCCCCAACAAAATATTAGCAAACCAAACCCAACAATACATTTAAAAAAATGATACACCATGATCAAGTGGGATTTATTCCCAAGATGCAAAGGTGGTTTAATATTCACAAAACAATCAACATGATTACGTCACATCAGTAAGAAAAAGGGCAAAAATCATACGATCATTCCAATAGATGTAGAAAAAACATTTGATTAAGTACAACATCTATTCATGATAAAAACCCTTTGCAAAGTCTAGAGGGAACATACCTCAACATAATAATGGCCTTATATGAAAACCCACAGCCAACATCATAGCCAATGGTAAAAAACTGAGAGATTTTCCCCTAATATCAGGAGCAAAACAAGGATGTCCACTCTCACCATGTTTAGTCAACATAGTATTTCTGTGTGTACTTGTACACAGAGAATTAACAACAGCAGCAAAATCGTTTCTTGAAAAATAACTTGAAACAGTATGGGCAGGCAGATGCCCAGGATGGCTGGTTGCTTCTTTCACCATACACAAAAATAAACTCGAAATGGATTAAAGGCTTAAATGTGAGAACTGAAATTGTAAAAATCCTTGAAGAGAGCACAGACAGTAATCTTTTTGACATAGGCTATAACAACATTTTTCTAGATAGGTCTGCTAAGGCAAAGGAAATAAAAGCAAAAATAAACTGTTGGAACTATCAAAATAAAAAGTTTCTGCACAGTGAAAGAAACAATCAACAAAACTAAAAGGAAACCTACTGAATGAGAGAAGATATTTTCAAATGACATATCTGATAAAGGGTTAGTATCCAAAATATATAAAGAACAGATACAACTCAACATGCAACTTACCTTCATTCTTCAGAGTTCAGTTTAATAGTCACATCCCTAGAGTGGTTTCTCTTTTTCTTTTCTTTTTTTCAAGATTTTTATTTATTTGTTTGAGAGAGAGAGAGAGAGAGAGAGCAAGAGAGAGCACGAGCAGGGAATAGAGGGAAAAGCAGTATTCCTGCAAGCAGGAAGCTTAGCATGGGGCTCAATCCCAGGACCCTGAGATCATCACCTGAGCCAAAGGCAGATACTTAACTGGCTGAGCCATCAAGGCTCCCCTAGAGTGGTTTTTCTTGACCATCCACCTTATATACCTCCTTTACCTCTAACCATAACCCATTCATAATCTTGTTTATGTAATATATAATTGATCTATCATTGACTTTCTCCAATACGAGGTAAAGCCCATGTGGACAAACATCTTTCCTTTTTTGTGTATCACTGCATTCCAGTCCCCTGTAAAGTGCATGGCAAATAGTTGGCATTCAGTATAGTACTGTCACAGCAAAACTAATTTGACTTAAATTCAACTATATATATTCAAAAAGCATTTGGGAAAAAATTTCACTTGGCATTTTAATCAATGAGCACATGGCCCAGAGTGAAAGGAGGACAGAGACAGTGCTTCTTCAGTTCTATGTTTCCCCACACTGTTCATCAAACAGGTATCACCACAGCCCAAAGAGGTTTTAGGTATTTCTGTACTCACATTTTCTGATATTGAGGAATAACTCGCTGTTGGATATATTGTATTTTGTGGATAGTTTAGAGGATTTCTGAAGGTGGGCTTTGTTTTTGTTTTTTGACCTTGCTCACTAACTTCAGATTCTAACCCATGCTAAGATGCAATCACATAGAAAATACTTGTTGAACACTGACTGAAACTTAAGTCTTCTGGAAGAGCACTGAAAAAAAGCTGATCTATAGATTTTTGTTTGATACATGTTTGAAATTAAATGCATAGACATTCACAGAAAAAAAAAATGGTTATTTTTAGCATAAAGCTGTATTATAGGGTGCCTGGGTGGCTCAGGTCATGATCTTAGGGTCCTGGGATTGAGCCCCACATCAGGCTCTCTGCTCAGCAGGGAGCCTGCTTCCTCCTCTCTCTCTGCCTGCCTTTCTGCCTACTTGTGATATCTTTCTCTCTCTCTGTCAAATAAATAAATAAATAAATAAATAAATAAATAAATAAATAAATAAATAAATCTTTTTAAAAAAAGCTGTATTATAATTAAGCTTGTAAGATTTAAGGAGGATAAGAACATTGTAAACTCTCTTGAGGACTGATTTTCTTGATCTTACCATGTATGAGCTACAATGAGTCTTAGACTGGAACAATAAAGATTCTACTAAATTATACTCAGCAATATTTACATAGCATTTTATAAGGTAAGAAATCACTTTCACATATAATATCATATTTGGTATTTGATCCTTAAACAAATTTGGGAAACAGGTTGTTGTTGTGGTGACGAGATTTTTCCATGATCATATAGTTAGGCACCTGGGGTGAGGTTAGCAGATTAAATGCAAGCATTAGTATTTAAGCTGCATACTTCCATGTCTAGGAGAATGTGATGCTAAACTTAACAGGAACATCTGCTCCAGTGAGGGAAATTGTTTTTTTCCTGGATTCTTAAGAACTGGAAGTAACTGGGGTGCCTAGGTGGCTTAATTGGTTAGAGCAGCTGCCTTCGGCCGGGTCATGGTTGGGTCCTGAGATCGAGTCCCTCATCGGGCTCCTTGCTCAGTGGGGAGCCTACTTCCCCCTCTCCCGCTAACCCTGCTTGTGCTCTCTTTCTCTGTCAAATAAATGGGTAAAATCTTAAAAAAAAAAAAAAAGAAAAAAAAGAAAAAAAGAAAAAGAACTGGAAGTAATTGCTAGACCCAGAGATACAACTAACAAAGAAAAAAGTGCTTCTTAGGATGCATTGAGGGAACTAAGTGCCTTAGTGTGAAAGGAATACTATTTGGGGTGTTATAGGATGAATAATTGCCAAAGTCAACACTTCCCATAGGGAAGAATATGCTTTTCAGGGGTGCCTGAGTGGCTGAGTGGGTTAAGCCTCTGCCTTCGGCTCAGGTCATGATCTCAGGATCCTGGGATCGAAGCCCGCATCGGGCTCTCTGCTCAGCAGGGAGCCTGCTTCCCCCTCTCCCTCTGCCTGCCTCTCTGCCTACTTGTGATCTTGCTCTCTCTGTCAAGTAAATAAATAAAATCTTAAAGAAAAAAAATATGCTTTTCAGCAGCTGAGGAAACAAGATCCTCATTGACCAAGTAGTGATGTGTAAGTGAATGTTACGTCCAAAACAGTCCCAACCCTTACTGTCCTTACTGTCAAGTTATATAAATGTATCTTTAGAGAAAAGAGATCTCTATCTAATCTTAGGCAATTGACTCTAAGAGTAAAAGGTATTCTAAAATTTAAGGATTTATCATATATAAATTTTATCATGCTGTCTTTTAAATCTATTGCCAAGTAAGAATAATTAAAGAAGAAACTCCTCTGAGAGGCATGGGTGTGTGGGTGAGTGTACATGTGTGTGAGTACACCAAAGAATTAGAACTTTGCAGCTGTGAGTATTCAGTAGGTGGGGATAAGGGTGATTATTCCATTTGGAAGTCAAAACCTCTTCCATCACCCAAGCCCAGGCTTTGAAAGTAGCAGTCGACACAGCTATCAGCTAGCTGTCTCCTCCAGGCAATGAGATAATTAATTTTTAGCATACTTGTATAAAATTATTTTCTGGTGATTACACAAATAATAACCATTTGTGGGAGAGAATACTGAAAACTACCAAAGTGGGATATTTTATCACAATGCCTGACTTCTTTTTTTATGGTATGATTTTCCATACTTCTTTTGAGAGAAACAGTAAGATATTTTATGAAAAGAGTAATAAGTCACAGTGTAACAGTACAATGAAGGTATTCTATTTTATGGAAGAAGACAATGGATACACAAAAAACTTATTGGTCACTGGGTAATAAATAGTAAAGTGTTCACACTACTTGTGGCCTGTTGTTTTCTTAAGATGACTAATTGAGATGATGAGGAATTTTCTTTAAAATACTGTACTATAGATAGTTAGATCTCCCAATCTCTTGTTGATAATATGTTTCATTAGTAATTATATGCTATAGTATGTTGTTTTAGAAATTAAATCACGATTCCTAGTGTATAAATGAAAAAATGACAAAGTAGAATTTTTACAGATGTCTGGGTTTGAATCCTGGGTCCAATGTGTGATACTTAATCTGACCTTTGTCAAGTTAAAGAAACTCTCTATGGCTCAACTTTTTTCATTCACAAAATTATAATAATAATACTCCCTGTCTCATGGGATTCAGGAAATTAATAAAATTACTAATCTATATCATGTACTTCAAATAGAGTGAGGCACAAATGTTAATTGTAAATATTACATGTTTGTTAATCATACCATGTCCACTCAAAAAGTATGCATTTATTGGAATATTCAGAAGAATATTATGATTGGTTTTCTACAGTAATTGGGAGAGAGGGGGTCATGTGGGTAACTTTCATTTTGAAAGTATGATTTAAAGATAAATATTAACTAATATAATTTTTATATTATAACTAATATAATTTTTACTATTATTATTATTACTAACTACCAATAGCTCGCTATAAAAAGTGGTGACATTCAAAAAATGCTAAATATTTTCTCTCTGAACGAGATAAAGCAGACACACTCCCATCTTTTTGAATACAAATAAAAGCCAAGAAAAACAAAGAGTAGTTAGTCCTGGAACTTAAATGAGCAATCTTAGGATAGCTAGGCCCAGTGAGCACTCTTAGGAGGGCAGAGGGTGCTGGGGATGGGGGAAGGGTGAGGAGATGTGAAGTTCAAAGAACTGAATCCTGGTCAGAGCTGTTTAGACCCATCCTACTTCCAGAGATTTTCCCTTGCCTTGAGCAACAGTCTCCATGGAGGAAATGTCATATTCAAGTCAAAGATCATTATCACTGGATCCACCATCAGCCACACTGAACCTGAAAGAGGTTGTTCAGATCACAACAGTATCAAGCCTCTATGTAATGTCCTGTAAGTACTAAGAATATCACTCCATGAGCCAATGTGGAAGTAGAATTCAAACTAGCTCTATCTTCCTTCTTATTCAGGCACATTGAGAGACTACCAGGACAAGATGACCAAGAACCTACTGTAATAAAACTACAAGGTCATGCTACATTCTGGAATAATTCTTCTCAACATATGAATTATACACCACAAGGGGCCTGTAGGATTGTGCTACATTGTTGCAAATGATAACTGCTGGCTTTTAAATAATGACTCACATTTGTAAAGTGTGTTAGTATTTACAAAGCTTTCATACTCATTCCTAACAATACTGAATAAAAAGTATATTTTATCATTAAGTTTAGAACTTAACTCCAATTAAATCCAATGCAATTTTATGTATTACTAGATAGTAATATGCGTGATGCTAGAAATACAATGGTGATGACCAGTAAGTCTGAATGAAAAAGTGGTAGGATCCTTGTAAAATGAAATGAGACAATGCATATAAAATACTTTTTCCTGTGTCTGACACAAGATACGTACTTAATAAATGGGAATGATATTTACCATTAATATTAACGAGCTCTATCTTACAGGTGTTCTCAGTATACTTTAAACACAGTAAAAAAATGTTTGGCATTCATAAGTGTAGAAAAACCATGCTTATTTAACATGGTCAAAGCAATCTGTTATATGCAAGTTTCATTTTTATTCCCTCAGGTTAAGGGTGGATAAAACTAGGAAATTATGTTCTACCGTATAATGTCTGCTAATAAGATAAGTTAGAAAAATACCACCATAGAATACAGAAAAACAGGCCTGGAGACTCCTCAGTAAGAATGCCAGATGTCTTGTTCTTATTTTATTTTAATCAATTTCAAATGTTTTTACATTCCACTCGATAGTATCATGAGCTAATGTCTCTAATTTGTGATGCTAAATCTTTGGCTATAGCCTATTTTTAATATAGACGCACCAGGCAGGACCATCTGTTTATTTTGAACTTTAAAAAATATTTTCAATGTGGATTTGCTGAATGTAATTCAATTTGCACATGAAACTTAATGCCTGGCATTATTCTAGTTCATTGATTATGTGCCAATTGAACCATATTTATATTACTCAGTTTATTATAGCAAATAAAAAAAAAGACCTAAAAAATAGATGTAATTTTTCAAATGTGCCCAAATATTTTAGCTACTTTTTTCAGAGTATAAATTGTAACTGTTAACAAATTAGCAAATGAATAAATTAGTATTTAGCATTAGACTTCTAATTAAATATAAGATCTTGCCTAAAGAAAGACTATACAAAATAAATACAAACTGTTTCCACCAGCATTATTACCAGTGGTTTACTACACTGGAAGGTGGAGAGTATCAGTAACTGTCAAACTTTATACACAGCAGAACATTATAAATATCATTCTTAGTAATATAAATGGAGGACATTCTTCAGAAGATAATTTTTTTTCTGGGTTATTGACAGGAATTCACCTAACTTGAATGGCTAGTGATGTTATGGAGGATTCCTAGGTTGGGTTCTATAATTGTTAAGGCTGTCACAAAATTATACAGGAAAACAATGAAGGAAAACAACATCAAAAACAAAACAATAAAGTCTCAACTCAAGAGCTTGCCTCAACTGATATATTGGAGTCTCAAATAATATATACTTCTGCTTGGGATTCTGATTCAGCTCCTAACACAAACTCCCACCCAACCACTTTCATTGAGTCAGTCTGCCTGTAATATGGACATATTTCTGGGGGAAGGGGTTTTGCATTTCAGTACTTAGGAGGCAAAATAAAGGTCAGGGAGAAAGTATAGTTGGTGAGGGCACATGACCTTCAGAACTTCAACTCTTAATGATTTCTGCTAAGAACTCCAATGTGCTTATTTACAAATCTGCTACAAAACTACCAAAAACTAGTTTTTCATTTCCAATTATAATATCAAAAATGGGGAAATATGTCTCAAAAACATGTAGAACATATTTGCATACAGAAATATATAATCAATCCCATTAAACTAACTAGAAAATTATAACAAACTTGTTTTAATAATGAAAGGTTTAAAAATAATAGTGCTTCTAGATGAGGTTATTTTATTTTAAGTCCTGATTAATGAGACATATGGCAAGAAAAATTACTATAATGGTGAATGCTGATTCAGGATCTTATTTTTATTAAGTAGTTTATAGTGAGGGCTGTGACTATTTTTCTATTTATAGTGGCAGCTCTGGTTAATTACCTTGTAATGTATTGTGACATTAATGCACTAGTAAACTATTGGAATTTACACCCCTATTCAGTAATAAAATCTGTAAATTGAAGAATGCATATAAAGCTATCACAGGCATAAATTATATAGCCAAATGCCATGTATGATCACATTAGATTTAAAGAATAGAATCTCTCAAATTTACTCATCAGTGGTTAAGTTCCACAGAATTTATAAACTGCTGTTACTTTGAAATGCGGGTTATAAATTTTATTCAATAGTATTTGGTAACCTGCTACATTTTCCATATGGTTACTAAGACCATGTTAGTCAGAATTAAAATGCACAAAACTAAAGAAGAAGCATATTATGATAAACAAATGCATCAATGTCATATGTTTTCCCTAAAAAAAGGTAGAAAAGTGAAAGAAGTCAAAACAATTAAAAGAAGGGAGAATAGTAGAATGTGGATTAAAATCAAAATGATTCATAGATGATAAAGAATTTAGGGGGCAAAAAAAAAAAGAATGTGACAAAAAATGTGATTTTTTTGAGATATGCTTACTTATTTTTCAGAATAGAGTTTTGCAACACAATTCCAAAGTTATCAATAATTAACTCACTATCTCAAATACTCAAAGCACAATCACTATATATGTATATATTTACATATATTTAAAAGTACCAACTAATCCAAAACATTTCAGATGAGAACAGAATAAAATGGCAAAATATCTGAAGCAATGTGATGTGTTACTGTATGTTAGATAGTTAATATTTTCTATTGATAAGTTCCCTGTGCTAATCTTGGCAACTATATTGATAACATTCTAAACATTGTTGTTTTGTATTGCTACTTTGATGAATGTCAGAAAATTAAATATGACTTTCCTTTTAAGTACAGGTCTATAAAATACATAAGGAATTAATATGTAAAGCAATAATTCCTAAAACATTAACATGCATGTAGACTAGTAGAAATTGGTACAGAAAGGGAAAGTAAGAGAATATATATAATATATATAATATGTATATATACATGGAGAGAGAGAGAATATAGATAGTAATATCTATATAGATATTACTATCTATATAGATAGTAATATCTATATAGATATTACTATCTATATAGATAGTAATATCTAGTAATATCTAGATATCCAGTAATATCTAGAAAAATGTTTCATATTCTCAATATGCATATTGAGATATGTATCTATGTATATGTATATATAATATGCATATATATATGTATATAATTACAGTAGAAAAAAAGGAAAGCTAAAATGGAAGTTCAAAGGATATTGTTCTATATCTCACAAAAAAAAACAATTACTGGAGCTAGAATTGCATTTTATTTAAAGAACCTGATGTATTAATTTATAAATTCATATAAAAACCTATAACATACATGAAAAATTCTGTTTATAGATATAGATATAGACATAGATATAGAGTTCACTTATACAATTTGACTGCATATAAGTATCAACAGCAGTATTCAGTATAATTAAAAATAACAAATGAAGATGAGGGATGATGTTTGAAAGTTGAAAGGAAATACTCTATGGTTCCAAAGTAATGCTATTATTATGCCAACTCTATCCCATTTCCAATATTTGTTTTTAAGTGAACTATTCGATAGTTTTAAGAAAAAAAAGCAAAGGATTTTTTTCAGTGTTATGGTGATTTATACAAACCTCTTTATTTACCTAAATATATTTAACCGTTCTCTGAATATTTCAGAACTGTGGCACATGAGCTAGTAACTATAACTGTAATTGCATTAATCACAGAGCATTTTTTTTTTTTTAAAGATTTTATTTATTTATTTGANAAGAAGAGTTCTAGATGTAGAGGAATGCTATGAGAACTAGAAGTTATCAAGACAATCATTCTAAAGTAGAGAGTACTATCTGAAGTCTAATCAAGCAGAGATGACTGCTGGATTCCAGCAATTCATTCTTTACCAGGTGGACACCATCACTATTTTGACCAAGATGATACCATTTTAAAGTAGAGTTCTTAATAATGCCTACTTACCTTCTAACTCTTCAGGGTCTAGTTATGTTACATATTTTCCAGGAACTTGGCACTTATTATTTTAATTATCCTAATAAACTTGCTGGGGTTACATTATTATCTTTGATTTACAGATGACAGAGAGAAACTGCCTAAGGTCATACAGGTCTGCCTGGCTTCAAAGTCCAATTTCCTTCCATATGCCACAACAGTGAGCTCAAAAGTACATAGGGACAGCCACATTGTATCTAGGGGCCTACCAGATGCGGGATTCTATTCTGTATTATCCCTAATCTTCACAAAGATGCTGTGAAGTTCTTATTTCTGATCTTCTGTGTAGTAGTTGAGGAAACTAATAATAAAATAGGTCTGGAACTCCCAACTTTAAGTTAATTGGCTCTAAATTCCTTCATTAGCAGTCAACTTTTGTCTCACTTCATTTTACCCTTTTCTGCCTTGCTATGGTCATTTGAAACGACCCAATTCCCCTCTTTTCTGTATCCACGGTCCTTTGGACCATGGTTCCTCAATCTAGTGATAAGTCATTTTCTCCCTTTTTAAGTGTGGGTTTGGCTATGTGACTTGCTTTGGCCAATGAGACATAGCAACAGGATATAAACAGATTCTTGAAAAATATTTGAGCTTCAGGACTTGTCTACCTATTGTTGGGAATCCTGTCACAATAAGAATGAGCCTGTGCTAGACTGCTGGATGATGTAAGCCATATGACCATCATCCCAGGTGACATAAAGGTGACTACCAAGCATGTGGACTGAGTTTTTCTCCCCTGCAAAACCAAAAGCTTGCTAGCTACTGCACATCTAGCTTCAGCCAAGTCAGCAAGCACACAACTCAACCAACTCTAAGAACTATAATAAATGTTCCTTGTTATAAGCCACTAACTTTTGAAGTGTATTGTTACACTACACTACCCAAGACCTGACAGTACTCTTCTCAAATCAGTCCAAGATCATGTCAGAAGAAATGAATTATATTAAAGTCATCTATGAGTATAAACAGACCTCCATCTTTGACAGGAACAATATTGTTCCAAGGATTTAATGTCTAAAAAAACATCGATTTAAAATTCATGTATTCCTCATGATGAGGGATCATGTCATAAGAATCTAAGCAGCTGACAGACCTAGAAATCTTAGAGACATTTCTATTTCTTCTCCCTATATCTGTCCAGTGAAATACCATGTCTCTTCAAAATATTTCTTAGGTCTAGGCGCTTTGGTGGCTCAGTGGGTAGGGGACCCAACTCTTGATTTTGGCCCAAGTCATGATCTTGGGATTGTAGGATTGAGTCTCAGGTCAGGCTCCATGAGCTCAGTGCACAGTCTGCTTGAGATTCTCTCTTCCTCTCCCTCTGCCTGCCCCCATGCTCACATGCTATCTAAAACTTAAATAAATAAATAAATAAATAAATAAATAAATAAATAAATGCAGTCTTAAAAAAATATTTCTCAGACCTGCCATTGTAGTGGACATACTTTACACTAATTTCCAAGTCATCTTTTACCTAGACTATTGAAACAGCCTCCCTCTGTTAATCTCTCTTCATCTATACTGACTTCAGTGATTTTTTTCTTATATCAAGAACATAATGTTATAATGCAAAACCTCACTAACTTAGAAAAACAATTTTTTAAAGATTTATTTATTTATTTGAGAGAGAGAGAGAGAGAGTGCAGGGGTGAGTGGCAGTATGAGAGGAAGAGAGAAATTTAATCAGACTCCATGCTGAATGCAGAGCCTGACCTGGGGCTTGATCTGAGGACCCTGAGATCACAACCTGAGCCCAAACCAAAAGCTGGTCACTTAACCAACTACGCCATCCATGCACCCCTAGAAAAACAATTTTTAAAAATTAGAATATTTCATGACCTTTTTTTCCCCCTAGGGTAAAATACAAACTTCTTCCCATGTGATAGAGAATCCTTCCCAATCTGCCTCATTATATCTTGTCAGTCTCTTCCTCTGGAACTGCTCTCACTTTACTGTACACCCTGCATATTTCCTTAAAAATGTCACAACTTTCACAGATCCAAGTTTTAGTTTATTCTGCTTCCATTTCATGGATTTCATCGTCATTCTCTTTCTGTTATCAGATTCCTTGTACACTATGACCCTCTCCCCACTTTTTAAACAGGCACTGCATTATAAAATACATATTTACAACTACCTATAATTTAGTTGTCTTCATCAAAAATAATGAATAGAGTTTCTTTTTCTTTAAATAGTAATGATAATCATCATCATCAACTCACCTCTAACAGGAGGTCTTTCTAGCTCAGAGTCAAGGTGAATTGGCGGAGAGATGTAGGACACCTGTCCATGATGTGACTGCCCTGTGGACCCAAAAATAAAGGTTAAGCAGAAATTGAAGTTATATCTCTTCACACTTTTTTGTTTGTTTTTATGATGCCATGTTATCTTTCTTCACACTGAATTAATTGTCATTATACACATCGACAGATCTATTCAAACACAGGAGCGTTATGCATCATCCAAACATCAAGCAATTAAATCAGTCCTTCTTAAAACATTATTTGATAATTAAATTACACCTTTATTGTGGAACGACATTTTTAAAAATACAGTGAAAACGATTTACAAGAAAAATAAAATGGAAGGAAAAAAGATATAAACAATACAAGCCCACATTTTTTACTGTCAGATTAAACTGACAAGTTCTCTATCAATTTACAGTGTTTCTAAATACTTATTTTCAATTTATGCACTTATTTCATTGTCCCAGACCAGTAATATGCAGTCTGCAGACTGTCATCAATGTCAAATAACATGCAGGTAGCACTTACTTAGATAACTTTATATCTCTGGTTAATTTTTTTAAATTTTTTATAATTTATTTCTATTATTTGAATAGAAAGCTACTCCTTCCTGCTTAATGTATTTCATGGAAGAACAATAACTAGCCAGGATATAAAAAGTAGGTAGATGAATTCATTTTTTATTCCTTGCAAACCATGCTGCCAGCTCACACACTACTTGTAACAGACTTTCTGTTTTATGAGTTAAGGTGTCAATTTGAAGGCCAAGATGCTGATTGGAAAAATTGCTAGCTTAAAAACAAACAAAAAAACTTCTTATGTTCAAAGTAGCTATGCTTTGTATACTGATGATTTGGTAAGCAATTAAAATTTCGAGGCAAGAAGGCATAATCACAGAGTCAGTTCAACTTCTAAAGCTACTTTTTAAAACTACTTCTAAAAAGAGGGTTTGGGTAGAAGCGGAGGACCCACCAATTTCTTTCTACAATGGGAATATGCAGTTATATTTTACACATTCACTATAGCAATTTACAGGGTTGTTAATCTCTTTTCCTAAACAAGAAAAGTTAATGATACATAGATTATGATAACAGCTAGAGTAACCTTCCCGTTTCAAGTAATATTCGACTTGTAATAAACTCTGCTGATTCCTCTTATGAGGCACATTTCAAATAATTAATATGGCTCCCTGTTGATAGTAGCTGCTGTTGCTCCCAGCATTTTTCTAGCCAACAGCAGACACAGTGGAGACGTTGTAATATACAGAGCCCCTCATAATGGTAACTAAGAATATTGTGCATTCACTGGCCATGTTTCAATGGAATACTAAAAGCACTATTACAAAAGAAGTAAGACAGTGAGTGTGCACGTGTAGCAGTTCATGTGTAAGTAGCTTATTAAAAACTTGAGATTATCTTAATTATGAAAATGCCTGATATTTGCCTATGTAGCATACTTAATTACGAAATCACTTTTTATTTTTAAGGCCCTACGTTGTTACAGATGAGCTGGTTTGAAACTTTATCGATTATGTAAATGAAAATAAAAATCTTTGACTTTATATCAGTTCAGAATAATCTCAACCTATAAAATAATACTGAGTTCATGTCTAATCAAGTAACATGACTTTTACTACATATAATAATTAACATGCATTCGTACATACATCATCTCCATTTAGGTAACCATGTGACTACGGGGATTGAAAGGTAGGTACTATGCCAATATATTCGTATTTTTAAATCAAAGAAACAAGCAGAGGAGACTGAGTAACTTGCACAAGCACATGCAGCTAGTAAATAGCAAGGCCAGGGGCATTTTGACTCCAAAGGTGAAATGTTTTCAAGTATATCAGAATACTTTTCTCAAAGAAGGTCTCTGCATACTAAAGCTGGAAAAAAAAAAGTGTATGGATTTTAGTGGTTAAACTCTGACAAGTAACTTCTTGTGGAACTGTCACCCCTACATTTGGTTTGAAGTAAAAAGTCCTTTTAAATGTCACATTTGCTTCTGTTCTTGGGATAAGCACGTAACTTCAAGAGTGCTCAGTAGGGATACTTAAGGGAGCACGAGATCACAGTGTATATGTCCCTAAGGGGGACTGGACATATCAAAGAGGCAGCAGAATAGGATAAGGATGTTGAAAGTCAAGTTCTGAACTTGGTTTGTCAAAATGTCCATTCTCTCTCCAATGAGAACTCCAGCAAACTGCAGGATAAGGGGTGGCAGGGAGAGCTACAGTGACAGGAATTGACAGACTCTCAGTCTTAGAGGAATGTCAGAAATGCAGTGATAAATTTCAGTTTCATGACTGAGATTTCCAATCCACAGAATATAAACTAGAAATCATGGAGGCTGCTGTTGATTAACTACATTAATCAAATACAAAAAAAAATTCAGCTTCACTTTAGATCAGTGGTACTCACACATTTGTCTCCACCAAAACACATAAGAGGTAATAAAACCTATTCTAAAGATTTTATTTTTTTTTTTATTTATTCATTTGACACAGAGAGAGAGATTACAAGTAGGCAGAGAGGCAGGCAGAGAGAGAGGAGAGAGGAGGAAGCAGGCTCCCTGCTGAGCAGAGAGCCCGATGTGGGCCTCGATCCCAGGACCCTGGAATCATGACCTGAGCCGAAGGCAGCGGCTTTAACCCACTGAGCCACCCAGGCGCCTAATAAAACCTATTCTAATCTGTGGTTACCTAAGGCAATGAATCTCAAGGAGATAATTTTTCTTCATCAGAGAGTGCATTATAGAACATGGAGAGTTATAGTTTTTAAAAAACCCCAATGACTATCAAATATCCACCCCTCTCATTAAGAATTACTGCAAGATAATAGTAATAATAACAAACTGTGGCTAAAACCGTAAATAAGTTCTATGTATAATTCTTCTAGACATTATGATGAATAACACGCACCCAAAATGTGATCGGTTCAAAAAGAGCTTAGGAAGATAAAAAGCGTGACAAATGCATACTGTTTTTATTTTACTTTTTATTTTTAAATTTTTGTATTTTTTAAAAAATTCATGAGAGAAAAAGAGAGTTGGTGGGGGGAGGGGCAGATAGATAGAGGGAGAGAGAGAATCTCCAGCAGACTATTGGCTGAGTGCAAAGCCTTAGGCAGGGCTCTATCTCATGACCCTGAGATCATAACCTGAGCCCTAAACAAGAGACGATTGCTCAACGGACTGAGCCACCAAACACATACTGTTTTCAAATACTTGACTAGAATACTTTTAGATAGGGAACATACCTGCTCTCTCATTTATCACTGTCTTTACCATGCTCTCCTGTCTTACACAAGGCTTTCTTGGTCCTTATAACAGAAGCTTTATGTATCCAAGTGTGAAATGTGCTGCTCCAATTTTTCCCTTACTTTTCCAAATTAAAAAGCTACACATTTGCTTATTTATTTCTCCCGAATTTTATTTTCTTTTTTTTCTGGATTTTCTTCTTTTCTTTTCTTTTCTTTTTTCTTAAGATTTTATTTATTTATTTGAGAGAGAGAGAGAGAGAAAGAGAAGAGAGTGAGACAGAGAAAGCATGAGCTGGGGGGAGGAGCAGAAGGAGAAGACTCTCCCCTGAGCAGGGGCTCTGTCCCAGGACCTTGGGATCATGACCTGAGCCAAAGGGAGGTGCTGAACTGACTGAGCCACTCAGGTGTTCCTTTTTCTCGATTTTAAAGTCAAAAAGTCATACTGACATTTTGATTAGAATTTTATTAATTCTTTAACTTGGAGGATAAGCATTTAAAATAATTTGTCTTCATTTTCTTTTAAATGGATCTCTACTTGTTCATTTGTTGTTAAATAAGTGCTTTAATTTCCTCATTTGTATAATGGAGATTATAATAACACTTACCTCATAGGGGTGTATTGAAGGTTAAATGAATGTATGCATGTGTAGTAATTAGAACAGTACTTGTTACATAGTAAAGTACTTAGGATGTTTAGCTATTATTATTACAAATCCATTATTTAAATCACTGATTCATCTGCCAATATTAGTTGAGTACCTAATACATGACAAGAACCTTTCTAGATACTTGGCATATATCTCACAACAAAATAAATAATGCACAAACTTATGTAAGGGGACGGACACTGTAAACAATTAACGAAATCAATAGGTCAATAATATTGTATGTACAAGATGAGAAGGACATTGGAAATAAATTAGAACAGGCTACAGGGGATACAGAGTGGAAGAGGCAGGTTGCAATTTTAAACAGGTTGATCACAGAAAGGTCTAATGTCATTTCCACGAACAGCATTTGAAGAGTTTAAGAGAAAACAAGAGCTAATGTCTGACTTTGATAGGAAACTAAAAAGATAAAAGTAGAGATACGGGTCCAAATCTATTTTTAATAATTAAGAATGAAAGAACAGAATGTGCTGTATTCAATGCTTTTTCCTCATGCTTTTATTTCAAATTTTACACATATTCATAGATATATTAGTGCCATTACCAATGACCAATGAATAAAAGAAGACAATAAGGGCGCCTGGGTGGCTCAGTGGGTTAAAGCTGCTGCCTTCGGCTCAGGTCATGATCCCAGGGTCCTGGGATCGAGGCCCACGTCGGGCTCTCTGCTCAGCGGGGAGCCTGCTTCCTCCTCTCTCCTCTCTCTCTCTGCCTGCCTCTCTGCCTAATTGTAATCTCTCTCTCTCTCTCTCTCTGTGTCAAATGAATAAATAAAAAAAAATCTTTAAAAAAAAAAAAAGAAGACAATAATAAAATGAGATCATTGAGAAATGAACACAATTTTCCTCCTAAAGCAAAAACACATTTACTACCATAAAGTCCCCATTGGTTTCTCCAGTTACACCATCTTTCAGCTCAAATTTCTCTCATTTTTCTATATAGTGCTGTAAACAAGTTTAATAGTTTATGGCCCTCTAGGCAGATTCCATGCCTTTCTTTTGTTTGTTTGCTTTAAACTTTCAACTGTTGATCTTGATTATTTCCTCTGGAGGTATGACATTTCTCTTCCTTAAAAACAATAAAATAGATCTCACATTTTTGCTCCTGGGGTTTTAAATAATTTTATCATTTTCCTTTTAAACCTTGAGGATGATAGTTACATCTCTGAACCTCATTGTCCTACTACAATGATAATTTCATGTAGAATGTGGGAACCTATACTAAAGTACATTTAAGAAGGCCATATGGAATTTTTCTAAGTTTTTCAAATACTCTGAAAGTAGCTAAGCCTCCTTTCTCAGAGGAAAAAAAATAAAGTTTAATTGCTTGTTGAAAATAATCTCAGCTACTGATAAAAAATATCAGAGGTCAATATGTTGTTTGTGCTGATGGAAAATTGGGTGTACCTAGCATTATAACATATTTCTTTTTTGTCTTCAAATCCCAGTCTGGCTATAACCATCTGGCATTTATAAAGTCAGCTTTCAGGTAAAGATGTAAACACCAATCAAAAGTAATCATCAAAGAAAAGAGCTGTAAAGTTGCCAATTTGATACTTATCTTTTCACTCTGGCATTCTTTCCCCCCTTCATCTTATTACTCTTACTTATTTTCAGTGAATTTAGTAAAATATGAGGTAGCAGTGAAACAATCTACATGCTTGACTTATTGAAGATATAAAGTCATTGACACAAGGGTCACTGATGGTCTTCTCCCCAGTAGATATTTCTTACACACAGAAAACAGATGGAGTAATTTGAAGCAAAAGTAACTTTCTTGTTTGTGTGTATAGGTGTGCATTTCATTCAGCAAATAATTTTTCAGTACTCACTCCCTTTGGAGTGGCTAATCTTAACAATACCAAACAAACAAGATAAGATGTTCCCTCCACAAAGAGATTTCAGTTTAGATGCAAGATTAAACATAGTGAAGTATGATATGTATTTTGACAGATGAGAGAGAAAAGCATGACAATAGCATCTAACTGAGGTAACTGAACTGAGGGAAGAAGAGTACGTGGAAAATACAAGTGGTAGTCTAGTAAAAGCCAACGGCGGGTGTAGGGAAGCAGAAGGAACATTATGCGTGGATACTTACAGATCATATGACTTAGAGGGATAGGAGAAAGGGAACCACAGGTGGAAGGCAGACAAAGAAAAAGATGATTAAAAAATAATAAAAATTTTCAGAAATGTACCTCCCCCAAAGGGTGCCTGGGTAGCCCAGTAGGTTAACTGTGGACTCTTGGTTTTGGCTCAGTTCATGATTTCAGACTCATGAGATTGAGCCCTGTGTTAGGCTCTGAGCTCAGTGTGGAGTCTGCTAGATATTCTCTCCCTCTCCCTTTGCTCCTCCCACTCATTCTCTCTCTCTCAAATAGATAAGTAAATAAAAGAAAAGAAAGAAATGTACCCCCCAAAAGTATAATAATGTATGCCTATTACCCAGCTTTAACAATGGTCAATTCGGTGCCTGTATTGTCTCATCTCTCTCCTTCAAAGTCCTCTTCCTCAACCCGGAATGTTTTGAAACAAATTCCAGACAATATAATTTCACTTGTACATTATTTGAGTGTTTATCAATAAATTATAAGGGCTTAAAAAAACTGTAATATTATTATGATACCTAAATATTAAAAAGCTATATCATGAAAAATCAATTTAATGTCAAATTCAGAAAAGCAAGTGTTTGCAAGAAACCAACAAGTCTTAAAGAAACGAATTCTGTTAGCCTGCAAAACATCCCATTCGTCCTAGTGTTGAAATTGTGTTGGACTGAGGAATGCTTTATACTTATGAGGAATTTCAGGTACTCAAAGATATAAAGGGGAATGTATTTTATAAAACCAGACAAATACATTTCTCTCTTTCATGAGCGTGAAAAAATGACTTGATAGTTAAATTACAAACACTGAATTCTAGAAGCACCACTTCAAAAATTATTCCATGAGTCTCAAAAACCTATTGTAGCAAGCATTACAACAAAAAACTAAAAAGAAAAAGAGAAAGAAATCAGGGCATTTGTCTTCTCTGAATTTCTACTTTTTTTATAATCTTCTAAAAATAAACAGGAATGAATACACTAAAAAAAAGACGATCATGTTAATAAAAATAATTATATTCTAAGTGCCTAATACTAAGAAGCACTATGTGAGATAAATATTGTTTCCTGTTTTTAAAATATGAAATCTAAAGCTCAGTAAGGCTAAATGCATTTTCAAAGGTTACACAATAGTGTGTGTGGGAATCAGGTTTCAAATCCAGAGACCATGTTCTTACTCTATAGCTCACTGCCTTCACATCCTATAAATATACCAACGGGGGTGGAGAGAGAAGGCAAATATACTATAATTTCTGAAACATTAGAAATTTTTAGTTCCCTATTTTCAGACTACCTAAAATTAAGTGTTTAGATTACTAAAGGACTAAATCACAGAATAATCAGGATTATAAAATTACTTTTCTCAGACACTGAGTCAAACATTACATTCTACTTAATAGGAGGGTAGGTATACTAGCCCTCTCCTGGCCTTTTTTTTTTTATCTTAAATGGATGGGTTAAAAAAGGTTAGGGTTCAGTAAGACAGATCTCTTTGAATCACTGTGATTTCCAAAAGCTGGAAAAAAGATTTAAAGCCGACTTCAACCCCTTCCCTCCAAAATACTCACACACATCTTTCCTATTCTTTACTATTTTTTTCACCACCGTTGTACTGAGATCATGTTCGCATATAGTAGAGTAAGAAGAAAGTCTTTTACTATCCAAGCACTTAATATTCAGATCTATAAAATTCAGATCTACAAAATTAAGGGTATGAGTGTTCAGGGTGGGGAGTTGTGACAAGCTAGATTAGAAAAGTCAGATTTTGAGGAACACAGGCAAATCTCATCAGCAGAACTGTGATGTTAGCATGAACTCAGGGATCAATAATTCCAGTTGGTTGATGAATGAAGGACATACAAAAGGCTGGCTGTTCCCAAGCCTGCTTCACTGCCAGAACACTTCTGATTTAATTCTGAGTCTCTGAATTAAAGTCACCTCCGATATGTTGCTTACAGCTTGTGTTGGGTAGAATAATGGTCCCCCAAAGATGTCCACTTCCTAAATCTCAGAATCTGTGACTATGTTATATTATGTGACAGAAGGGATTTTTCCAGATATGATTAAGGTTGAGATGGAAGATTATCCTAGCTAACTGTGTGAGTTCTTGAAAGTGGAAAAGGGAGGCAGAGGATTAGAGTGATACAATGCAAGAAAGACAAGTCAAGCCATGGATGGCTTGGAAGAAAGAGGATGTGGACCAGAACAAAGGAATGATGGTTGCTTCTAGAAGCTTAAGCAGACAAGGATGCTTCCCAGAGTCTACAGAATGAAATGATTTTAGCCTGGTGAGACCTGTGTTGAAATTTGTTCTAAAAAAAATGTAAGATGCTAAATTTGCACTGTTTAAGATTCAAAGTTTGTGGTAATTTGTTCCAATGTACAACTTAAGAACTGGTATTTATTTTAATTCTAAAAAATCTTATTATTCAATGTACTAATTATTTGAATAGATATCATATGTACCTAATACATATTCAACAAAATGATAGCATCTAACCCACCTAACGACTTCCCACAGGCAAAATCTCTTTCCAGTACTTTGTATATCTTTCTGGAGTTATTCTCCTTTATAACACACACACACACACACACACACACACACACACAAGATCATGTATATACTTATTTATTTGAATCATTGCCCTGTTAAAGCACACTGATGTTCTGCATTTTTGTCAAGCTTGATCTAAAAGGTATTTTAGGGATTCAATTGTTTAACCACAATTTTCTAATGCATGTAGACATTGCATTATTAAGAATGCACCAATGGCACAGAGTACATGACATTCTTTTAATCAGAAATAGAACATTTCATAAGGCAATATAGTAACTTGATGATTGCAACCAAATGATAAGCATAAAACAATTATATATTATGCGATGGTTAATCAGACAAAACAAAAAAGCAAAGTGATAGAATGGCTTCTTTAGAAATTATCTACCCCAAATGCTGTAATTTGCAGAGGAGGGAAGAGGCGCTGATAAGATACAGGACACAACTAAGGTCACTCTCTGTTTAAGGGCAGAGGCAGATATAGGATAATAGTCATATGACTCAGCTCTGGGCTCTGTCCTCTATACTACACTGTCTCTTTAGCCTTTTTTTTTTTATTAAGACTTTTTTTTTTTAACTACAGTTTAAAACTCACAGCAAAATTAAGAGGAAGGTACAGTAATTTGGCATATACCCCAAGCCTCCCTGTACACATAGCCATCATCAGCATCCCCCATAAGATTGATACATTTGTTACACCGATGAATTTACATTGACATGTCATAATCCCCAAAAGTCCATAGCTTACATTAGAGTTCATTTTTAGTATTGTACATCCTGTGGGTTTGAACAAATGAGTAATGACATATGTCCATCATTATGGTAAGAGAGTATTTTCACTGCCATAAAAATGCTCTGTTCTGCACCCATTCATCCCTCCTCCTTCTCCTTCCTTTATCTTTTTATTTTTAAAATAGTAAAGAGAGAAAGTGTGGGACCTTGCTGGGCTAACAAAATAGGGCTCAGAAATTTCCTGCAAACAGGAAAATAAAGTTTTGTATAAAATAAGTCAATCCACTATTTTGAAATTATCTAGGTCATAGAATTACTGTAACAACCTTATAAATACCTGTGTGACTCAGAATAGATAGTCAACAAATACTTACTATCATTATTATTTTTTGTCTATAAGGAAGACAAAAGTAACCTTGGTAACCAAGAAATAAAATCTTGTTGGGTGACTCAGGAAAGGAATAAGTTCAAGGACGATGTTGGCACTCAGTAAGATAAGACTAAAGTCGCTTGTTATGTTTACTCTCCTAATTCTCTTGTAATATTTGGAAATATGATTCACCATATTATAAAGTGTTACTGAAGAGAAAAAAAAAGATGAGGTGTTTTCTGTGGTATTTTACATATGGTAAAAGTTATACTAAAGGGCACAGTCTACTAATTTCTTGAACCTATATTTTTACTTATATTCATTTTACCTATTAAAACCATTTCAAAAGAAGATACTAATTATTTCATCTTTTTCAATATGCAGCCTAGGATCAAATTCCAGGAAAACAAAAAGAGTGAAATAGGTTTCAGACTCATTTTCTTTGTTTTGAAAATTTATATGATGGTTAAAAATGTATGTTCTCAAGAAATTGTGTCCTACATAGAAAACTGTAAATGGCAAGTATGTGTGTACACTTATAACTATATTTATATTCACATATATATGCACAAATGCCTTGGCTACTGTCAAATTATTCTAGGATTTCTTAAACGTGTTTTAATATCTGTTATAATTTTTAAGTAATGAAACTGAAGCAAACTTTCAGTTTTCTGATCTGCTTTAATTGGAAGAGTAAATGTAAAGATTTAGTGAAGACTTTATAAAGGACAATTCAGATATAAAACTCTGTGAGGGGGCCACCTGGGTGGCTCAGTTAGTTAAGCAACTGGCTCTTGATTTCGGCTCTGGTCATATCTCAGGGTCCTGAGATTGAGCCCTGAGCTGGGATCTGCTCTCAGTGGAGACTGCTTGAGATTCTCTCTCTCCCTCTGCTCCTCCCCCCTGCTCATGCCCTCTCTCTCTTTCTCTCTAAAAATAAATAAATAAATAAATAAATAAATAAATAAATAAATAAATAAATTAAAATCTTAAAGACAAAAAAATCAAAACAGCAACAACAACAACTTTATGAGGATTGGAGGCATATGAAGTACAGTTTCTATGTCTTCTCTGTCACCCTGGCACCCACTTAAATGTTTTGGACATTGTAAGAATCCAGTGCATTTTTGGCAAAATGTCACATTAATGATGTGAAAGAAATTACGATGACTATTAAAGTTGTTATACTTCAAATCACACACAAGGCGAACAGTAAAGCTCTGGGAAATTTTCTTTCAAAACTGGAGACAAGTTCACAGGGCAACCAATTTTGTTTAATTGAGAAATGTAACAAATTTGCTAAAAATGTTAACTCTCTCAGTTGGTTCATTTCTAACAGAAAACATTCACGGCATTTTTTAAAAGGTCTTTGCCAAAGGGGAGACATAACAATTCCCCAAATATAGATTTTGGTTCAGGTATTTAAGTAAAGTAGATCTTTTAGGAAATACTCTTTTATCAAGAATTTAAAGAAGAGTTGATATTTATTCTAACAAACACCCACTAATGCACTTTTGTTGATTTTATTTTCCCCAATAATTATTATATAGATGGCAATGATGTCATTATCATAAACCATGAAAAACCTGGATAAACTAACACCACATTTCAATTATTTATCTGTATTTAAGAGAACTGAAAATAGTTGATGCTATTAAAGGAAAGACTGAATTTCTGTATTCAGGAGGAAGGGTTGCGGTGCCTGAAAAGTGATATTAAAATTACTTCAAAGGAAAACTAGCAGGCAAAAATTTGCTTCTAGAACCACGGAAGCAAGCAGCAAGAGAAAAAATATAGACCAGGGTATTCACAACAAAGAGATTTGTTCCCTAGAGTACAGAGCTGGGAAGCTGGCCTGCTGTGTTTATGTTTTTAAAGTTCTGCTTCAAAGACTATCCCAGCATGCTAAGAAAAACATAAAATGTTAAATTTTCCTGTCCTCCCTGCTGATAGATCAGAAAACATCAAGTAACACTAATTCAAAAGGAGGAATGGTAAAGCATGCTAAAGGTACCCGAAACAAAGTTCATAGACGGAGACCAGCAAAATGGTAACACTTCTTCTGTAGACCCCACATCCAAGGAAGGGTCGGAGATAGGAAAAGTAGCAGCCTGGATTTGACTGAATAATTGTTATAAATGGAGAAGTATGATGATACACATCTCAGAGTAAAAGCTACTCATCGAATGCTACTCAAATGATGCCCATCAGGCATTTTTTCTCTTAGCTCCTAAGTCAGTAAAACTTAGAGAAGGCAAATTTACAAGAGGATTAGAATGAGACCTGTGGAGACCAGTCACAGTAAATTAAATGTCCCGCAACTTACTTTGGAGAAGAGTAGAAAAATTCAAATATATTCATTATAGGTTCAGTGTTCAAATTTCTTTATATGTATAATGATATAATGAGGCAAGACAATGAAGGATCTGAGGTTTGTGTATTTATGTGTATTTATATAACATTGAAGTGAATACATGTAAAGTTTGTGAAATTAACTGTTCTTCTAAAGAAAAGAGACAGGGATACACTTATTTTCCCCACAGTTAGGTCAGAATCTCTCTTTCCTTTTTATCAATCCATGCGATCTGGGAGAAAATGTCTTAAGAAGATAGTCCAGTAGGACCTGCTAGCATGGTCAGTTAGCTGACTGAAATCAATAAACCCCCCAAACACCTGAATTCAGAAAATTCCACACAAAAGTATTGTATGCACATGCTCACAAACACGAGGTGAAAATGACCCATGCTCACAAACACGAGGTGAGAATGACCTAAGATTGGCACATAGAGAAATAAAAGGATAGGGATAGTCTCTTAGGATGATGATAGTAAAATTTACCACCTAATTCTTTTCAATAAACTCGAAAATACATCATTGTATAGAACAAAATTGCCTGTGGTGAAATTTTGACAACTCCCCTCTGTGTGCTAAAATGCTGTCAGCTGAAAAATCTGAACTCTTTGTAAAAATTGTTCATTTTTGACAGATTAATCCTACTTTTATGGTTGTAGTCTTAATCATAGGAATTTGAAAAAGTTAGAATTTAGCTTTATACTCAGAGAACTGGAAGCACTATTAGCATAATTTAGAGGTACTAAGGATTTATATTATAGTTATCTATAAAAGCCCAAAATTGTCATACAAGTGAAAATATTTATAAAGCAAAATATAGAGTTTGATTTTAAGATGCTGTATATGTACACACACACACACACACACACACACACACACACAGCCTGTTTGTTTCATTCCTTTGCTCACTGTTACTC
This sequence comes from Ailurus styani, assembly GCA_002007465.1. Lineage (NCBI taxonomy): Eukaryota > Metazoa > Chordata > Mammalia > Carnivora > Ailuridae > Ailurus > Ailurus styani. The sequence continues at coordinate 600,779 of LNAC01000461.1, forward strand.
AGTGGTTAAGGATGTTAGTCTTTGCTGGACCTGACAAGGCTTAGCTGAGATAGATAGGTTTCACAAACTGTAATCAAAGTCATATATTCCAGGACACATGGCGTCAGTGGTGGAGCCGTGTTGTGTCATAGTTAAGAATACAGGTTTTAGAGACACAAGACCTGTGTGTTCTCATTGCCATTACATCACTTACAGTGATGCACTTCATTATATTAATCTTACACTGTCAGTTCCTTCATTTGTAAAAAGCAAAGAATAACAATCCTATTTCACAGGATTCTGGTAAGGGGTTTCCAAAAAATAAATTAATTAATTAAGGCCATATAAAATAAATAAATAAAGGCCATATAGATGAAGCAGAGTGCCTGCCACATAAGCACCTAATTGTTGAACTACTGCCATTATCCTTGCTTATATCATCACTATCTCACACTTTTTTCTTCTGAGACGAACAATACTACACCAACACAGCTAATCAAATCCCTCTGAACACAGGGTTTCTTAGGTTGGTGATTAGGAGACGGTATTTGGAGATGGTATTCTTAGCTGAGGATCAAAGCACTGTTTTTAATTGGAACAGGTTGGTCAGTTTCGTGGAAGTTCCATTTCTCCATCCGTAACCTAGGAATAGTAAAAGGTATTTCACAGAGCAAGGACACAGTCAACTATGGCCAAATTTGGCTCCTGCCAGATTTTGGATGACATGTGTTCTAAAACTGTTCTTAATTTTTTAAAAAGTTAGAAGAAGAAAAGTGAGTAGAAGGAGGAGAAATGGAGGAGTTAGAGGAGAAAGAGGAGGAAGATCACCAGTAGTAGCAGCAGCACCAGAGACCAGGTGTAACCTGCAAAATCTAAAATATTTACTATTTGGGCCTTTACAGAAAATGTTTGCTAATTCTTGTCTTTGAATTACTATGAATACTAAAGGAGCTGCCATATGAAATATACTAAGTGGAGGACTTGGTATAATTGTATTCTCTTTCTAGTAACATTCTAAACCTTCACCTGAAGAGTAAATGAAGCAGTGATTCTCCTTGTACCACCTTTAACTGCTAATGCAGAAAGATCTGATATTCTAAACTCATTAGAAGGAACCTCTCAACAGGATCCCTTCTCTGGTTAAAGAAGTGCGCTAAATACGGCAGAGGCAGATACACAATATTATCTTTGGCAGGATTATTTGGCAAAAATAGTTTAGACCATTTTGTTTCACACAGCTGCATTTAATGAAAGTGAATCCTACATCAAAGATCTCCATTCTGAGACATATATACACATAAACACACACATAAGCAAAGTATTGTGGGGGCTGCTTTGTGTGTACCTATTGTTCACTCAGTGCTATCATAAGAAAGTCACATATACAGGACTCAGAGAGGAAAAAAATTTCCAATGTGATGTGATATGATTTTATCACTGAGAAACTTTTTAAAGCTAGTAATAGTTGATAGTCCCTGTTGCTATTTTATTATTAATCAGTACAACACAACTAACAAGTGGGGGTTAGTTATGCATGCTCCAGATTTTGTCCAGAAAGTACAAGGGTAGAAATGAAACAGAATATGAATAATAAGAGATTGAGATATATTTTCTATTCATTGTTTGATCATCTTAACCCTTCCACTTGCCAAATGTAATAGTATATGCCTTCCTATATTAATATATAGGGGTGATCCACTGACTTCTCTAAAGTCACAAAGAAGTCCACAAGAGGTAGGCATAAAAATAAACAGCTAACAAGAATGACAACACATTAATTACTTAACTAATAATGACACAGCTCCTGATAATGCAAGTTGAACATGAAAGAGAAAATTCACCCATTGTTAAGAATGGAGAAGTCAAGCACCTGGTAGTCAAAGTTCATCTAGAAAGGAGTAGGTATTTATGTTTTTTTAACATCATGAACATTTGGTTAAACATGGAGACTTTTTCTTGGTTTATCAACTGGTTTATGCAAAGATAAAACTGTTTTAAGGTTACATGAAAATGAAGAGAAGGATAACGTTGAGGATACTTGTTGAATATTTAATTCTGCTAAATTCTGTTAGGTATTTTATAATCTCATCTTGATCCTCACAATAAATCAGATGTAGTTGCTATTGTTATCCTTGTTTAGCCAATGAGGAAACTAAGTCTCACTTTAAATTAGGTTTGTTTGTTTATTTGCTCCACATACTCTACCCAAATTAGTGGCAATTTCAGAGAAAATAGGATCCTCCAAATTAATACTAAGGACTTTGATTTAGAAATACCCTTCCGAAGGCTACTTAATTTCCATATTCATCTAAAATTAAATAGTTATTCTGAAATATTAGTCATCATGTGTCATAAAGTCTGAATATCCTTCTTAGATGCCACAGTTTTAACCCAAACTCTGATTTTCTTATGTTATAAATTTATGTTGCTTAACTTCTCTGTGGATGCAAACTATCGGAGAACTGAAAGAAGGAAAGTATCACCTAAATTCATTTGAATTGGTCATGTAAAGAAAAAAAGGCAAGGGTGCCTGGGTGGCTCAGTTGGTTGACAGTCTGCCTTCTGCTCAGGTCATGGTCCTGGAGTCCCTGGAAGGCTCCTCCTGTCAGCCCTGTGCTCAGCGGGGAGCCTGTTTCTCCCTCTGCCTTTCATCCAGCTCTTTCTCTCTCTCTCTCTCTCTCTCACTCTCTCTCTCCCAAATAAATAAATAAAAACTTAAAAAAAAAAAAAGGCAAAGGCTTCTGAGAAATCTCTAATTCTTTGGAAAAGCAAAGAGGTGTTATGCTTGAGAAGTGAAGGTAAAACCAGCTTAAGAAAAGAAAAAACAAAAGTGAAGCCTGTAAATGATGAACTTTAAAAATTCTAAAGAAAAGGGGAAAACAGCTCTACCACAAAATCATATTGTTTAATTACAAAACCCAAAACACAAAGGGGGCAAAAACTGCTCTTTTTTTTGTTTTGTTTTGCTTTAGAAGTCTTTTCTTATTTGTTAAAATGAGGCCCATTAATTTTAAACTATTCTAAGGAAAAATTTAAAATCATATGTATTTGATTAATAAACACAATAAAGCTAAATAAATAAACACAATAAAACTAACACAATAAAACTAAACTACGATGAAACTAAACTAACACAGCTAACTTAAACAACAATACTAAATACAACTACAAATACAAAAAAAGGAGAGACATTTAGATTTAGCACAAAAAAACTGAGGTAAAAGAAATCAGTAAACCCTCTGTGTCATAATTAATTTATTATTAGAATAGGTACCTCTTTTATTAATTCATCAACAAATACTTATTAAATGCATATAATATGCTAAGCTAATGATTACCTAGCCTCATCTCTCTCAGAATCACCTTCAGGGCATTTTCAAATTTCATAAGAGCTCTGACTTCAGTTTCTGATTTGATCCCTTCATCTTTACTCCAGGGAGAGACAGTCTTTCCATCTCCACCAAGAGTTATCCTGGTAATGAGGCACAGACACTGATGGGAGGAGGAAGTCCCTCAAATGTGTTGGGGTGGAAAAAAACTGTGAAGAAAGTATGATGAGGATTCAGCATGATTATGGCATAAGAACCTGTCTTAAAAGATCCCTTCTGATGGGAGAAACAGGCAGGTATCCAGATAGTACATTTACATTGTGTTAAGTGCCATAAGAGGTAAAACAGCAACAAAAATAGGAAACAAGCATCTCTGTTTTGGGAGAAATCATCACGGAAGAGATAAGGCTCCAGATGGCTGTGAAGAAATGTGACCATATGATCCTCCTGACACCTACATTCAGACTTCCTGCTTGATAGCTCCCCTTTTCCTTCTCAAGTGTCCCAACTTGGATGAGAAATCGTCATTGCAATCTTTTTCTTTTCTTTTCTTTTCTTTTTGTGAGAGAGAGAGAGCATGCAGGCACACATGGTGGTGGGGGGGAAGGGGGCTGAGAGAGAGGGAGAGAATCTTAAGCAAGCTCCATGCCCAGCACAGAGCCAGATATGGGGCTCGATCCCAGAAACCTGAGATCATGGCCTGAGCTGAAATCAGGAGTCAGGCTCTTTACTGACTGAACCACCCAGGCACCCATTGTCACTGCAATCTTAAAAGGTCCAGAGGAGTTTGCCTCTGGGGTAGGGAGAGGTAGCAGCCTCTGGGGAGGTTTATTTGCATGAAAAAAACAGAGGGACCAAAACAGTTCACTGGGCTGGGGTGCAAACTGCTAGGAGTAAGGAATGGGATATGAGATAAGAGATGCAAGCAGGATCAGGTTATCTATGTATTTTCCAACATAGTTGCAGAATAATTGTTTGGGGGTTTGAAATAAGTAAATAATCCTTTTTCAAAAAGTAGTAGTTCCTTTGGGTTGCTCTCTGAATCTGGCATACTTCCAACAAACAATGGAAGCTCCCATGAATAGTTGAAAAGTATTCCTTTGAAGAGGGTAGTTGATAAAGGGGACAAATGACTTGTCCTGTTCTTTATACACTTTATTTTCAAAATTTGCATAATATATGTACCCTCTATCCATAGTTAAACAGAGATGAGTTTATGAGTTCCTCAAGGTCACATATGAACTGAAGGGATGAAACTCAAAAGAATTCTAGTCAATAGCCAATCCCAATCATTCTTGATCTGCTCTTTTTTAAATCGAGGGTAAGCTCTAACTGGTATTTTTTCATTCTTTTAGAGAATAGTTATCATTGTTTCTATTTGATATTCAGAAAAACCGAATGAATAGCTCTTCAATTTCTCCTCAGTGTCCTGACATAAAACTATTCATGTAAAATGCATTTATTGCACAGGAATTTTCTGAGCTGCTTACGCATGAAAAGAGGTTAAGAGATAAGAAGTTATTTATGTGGAAGTAATTGTGAAAGCAACAGCAATAAGTGACTTTCTTAGAATAATTTGCAGTTAAGATCTATGCTCAAAATGGTCATTAGTTCACAAGCAAACATGACAGAAAATTGAAGGAGACGTCACCTGACGTTTACCTCATTTGGGCTCTGTGATTTACAAATGAGCAAGTGCCTCTTAAAAACTCTGCTACCTTATTCTTTAAGTCACTCAATCATTGCAAAGTGTATTTGAGTTCCCCTTCACTGAGAATATCTCCACAGGCAAAGTGAACAATCACTTGTCTTTCCTTTCCAGGAACCTCAATAACAGGAAGCTTTTATTTGTTGCAAATTGGGAGAAACAGACAACCAGAAATGAATCATGGCTATTCAGATTAGCATTATCTCTTAAACTGAATCCATGGGAAAACATCGTAGTCATTATTTAAGAAGAGACAGGTGTTCTCTTTTTAGAATAATTGGTTTAAAAACCAACCAATTTGGTCTTCTCAGAAAGTATTACAAGCAGAAATTTTCTTCCTGTTTTGAATACGTTAGCAAAGGACATCAAAAAGGTATAAAGTCCTACAGTACAAAAAATACTAAGGACATAATCGTGCAATAATTCATCCACTTACGTCCTTACCTTGTGAAGACAAAATTACCCCCTGACTAATGTTAGGTAACAGTGACTCCCTTTCCCTCAAAATTTATAAGTGGAGGAAATGGTGAAATGACATTTTGTGTGAGTATCATCAGCTCAACTAGGTCACATATTTAAGACTATTTTAACTACAAAAATAAATATGATCTGGTTAGTTCTCTTAAGGCAATATAACCGTATCAAGTATGACTGTATCTGTAAGTTACGGCATCATGAAGATGGCACCTAGCATACGGTTTTGTAAAACAGATTTCCTATGATTCAGTGTGCAGATCGTTATATATATTAGGAATTTATTCTACCTTCTTGAGCTCTTTAATGTATTTAAAGTCTATTTTTAAATTTAAACTTAATGTTTTTCTTTTCAGACATTAAATTAATAGAATGCTTTCTCATTTAGAGTACAAACTAGGTGAAATCGTGATTGCACATGTTTACAGTGTAGGCTATGTGTTAAGATCATATTTCTCATGATAGGGTTTATCATCATAGGGTTTATCATAAAACAATAGGGAGTCAAGAAAATAAAGTATAGAATTTAAATTATTGGTCTGAGTTTAGGAACTATCTGATAGCTGCAGGCAGGACAAACTGAGAATGGAAAGGAACTGGAGTGGAGTATCTGAGATTAGAAGCGGGGAGTTAAATAAATTGTTACAAGAGGATAGGTGAGGGATCCTCGGAGCCTGAGACAGCTCTCCTGTTTTTCAGCCTCCAGATACTTAAAGGAGACACATTTCCATCGGAAATAGTGACACGTAACAGTCATTCTCAAAAAGTGAAACTCTGCATATGTATTCAGGAAATTATAATACCTTAATCCCTCCCTGTCCCACCTGAATAGAGATTCAGCCAGTTGGACTAATGGGAGTTAAAAGGGGGATTCCAAGATTATGTCACTAAAAATAAATAAATCTAGTTTACTAGAATTTGAAGTGAATGGATCCAAGTGAGGTATTTTGACTGTGTCAACACTGTTCTACTTCTTGTTTTTGATGATTTTAAATAATGTGACAAATGCATTATTTCAGAGTAATCAGAGTAATTTATGATTACATAAATAGATGTACAGCCAACTATTGTCATAGGAGCTGTGTGATATTCCCAAAGCTTAATTTAAATTATAAATGTTTATAATGAATATATGTTCTAAGTCATGGGCACTTAATTTTCCACAGTCATAGTAAAAAAGAAAAAAAGAACCTACTTATTTTGAAATGATGTATTTAAATATAAAAAATGTAGGACAGGTCCAAACCTACAATCGTCATGACCTGAAGTGACCAAGAAAAAGTTAAAAGTTAAAGTCATCTTTGTAAGTATCATGTAAAGATTTTAGAGAGGATCGTTCCAAAATTATTAAAATGTGTCTTAAATGTGTTAGTACTTAAACATTCTCATTTAGATGGAAAATTCAGCTATTCAAGATGACTCATTTTCTGAGGGATTCAAATAGGAAAACTTTCATTCTATTTTTAATAATAGGTGCTGAGAAAAGGGCATGGTTCAATCACGCATTTGCAATTTATATTGTACATTCTGGTGTTATTTATGCAACATTTTTTCAGTATTTTTTCGAAACCTTCAGCAATTGAGTTACATAATGTATGTTCTAGTGTATGAACATACTTTGGAAAAAATGAAACTAATTAAAAATTAATTACATCTTGCTGGTAATGAAGACTTATTTCATTCCTTAGAGAATTCTTTGAAAGTGGACTATCAGTCATTTTTATTATGAAGTACCAATTAAATACTTAAAGTTCAAACTTGTCAATTAAAAAGAAGCTTAGCATGCTATTATTTAGCAATAATATCTAATGCATAATTAGAAAATTTAAACAAACAATAATACATTTTAAATTATGAAGAAATAAATTAAGTTTTAAATGAGCAAGATTCTTATATATAATTGTCCACATATTTGATAAACCTTAGACAAGAATCTGAGATCTTCCTTTAGCAAACCACAAAGCAAATGCTTTCCTCAGCAAATTTGATAATTAATTGGTGTGTTTTTAAGTGTGCCATATAAAGCCGTCATAGGACATTTCTAACCTCCGAATTTCTTCTTTTGTTAATAAGGACCAACTTATATCTATATTTTATTTGTATCATTTAGAGCAAATTGTGCCCAGAGAATATATACTTTTCATTCCAATAATACATCTCTTCTAAAATTTAAGGTATATTTATTTAACAAAAATATTTTGAAAATAAGTGAAAAAGTGAAGAGTATAAATAGCACAGCTTCAGTTCATGTATTTATGCCATAAATGTATACATTTCTAATATCATGGCTCCTATATTAATTTATTAAAATGTTTCCTATTCTCTACTTAAATTTTCAAAGTGAAGAACTGACTTCATATAAGATCCCATAATTAGAATGAACTTAAGTTTTAAAATACGGAACAAATATTATTTGTGTGTATATATATATATATTTATATATATGCACACACACACACAGACACACACATATGTATGGAGGAAACATAGTTTAGTATTTCACATAAAGAAGTTACAGAGTTTGGAAAATTCTAGTTGGTTTTCTTTTTTTTTTTTTTTTTAAGATTTATTTATTTTGAGAAGGGGGAGGAGCAGAGGGAGAGAAACTCGAGCAGACTCCATGCTGAGCATGGAACCCAATGTGGGGCTCAGTCCCATGACCCTAAGATCATGACCTGAGACAAAATCAAGAGTAAGATGCTCAACTGACTGAGCCACCCAGGCATCCCTCTAGTTGGTTTTCTCAACGTTAAACTCATCATGAATCAACAGAAGGATGCAGATGCTTAAACTTTATTCTTTTTCTATATTAAAACGGTGTAGTATTCTGAACAAAGTCAGATGTAGATTAAAATCTTGGCTCTTAAACTTATTAGCTATGTGATCATGGAGATATAGTTAAAACTTTGTAACTCCCATTTTATTTGTAAAATGAGAAAAATAAAAGCTCACAGTTAATTGAAAGGCTCAATAAATTTTAGTGCTTACTGTCAATAATAGTCAAACCACCTTTATAATGATCACATTATATCTCTACATTGTGCCTAGTTTGAGAATGGAAAGAAAAGAAAAAGGAGGTAAGAAGTCTTGGGAATCATGTCATAAAGATACATGGTTGAATATGAAGGATGTTCAGACTGGAGAAGAAAAGACTAAAAAGGGGCAATTATTAAATTTGTAATGGGCTATTACATATTTTTTTTAAGCTGCTGATTTACTGCATCCTGGTCCAAAGGGAAGTGGGAAGAATTTACTATGTTGGAACAATAAAATCAATTCTCACAGCAGAATCCAATCTCAAAAATGGAACCCATGTCATGCAAAGAAGAAAGAGGATAACCACAGAAATTACACAGATATATCAGTATAGGGAGAAGATAGATACAATAACATCTCATTAGTATTTCAACTCTAGCATTTGATAACTAAGTTACATGTATATATCCAAATACATATATAATTATCTATAAATTTTATTTATAAATTTATTTATAACTTACAAATTTAAATTTATATTATATATATATATTTATAATTTTTAAAACTCCTGTCCTCATTTACAGAAATGGATCCTAACTGTCACAATTATGGCCAGATATCAGGTTATACAGTATACATTTTCAGTCTCATTACTTACTTCACTTTATTTTCTTATTTTTCTTAGTCTTTTTCAGTTTTAATTTATGTGGTCTCATTCTGTTTTATGTACCAATGTAAGCCATCTTAACTTATTCTATTTTTTTGGAACTATTCTATATCTTGATTGTGATGGTAAATTTATGACTGCATTTTTCAAAGTTGGCAGAAACCTACACTAAAATGAGTGATTTTTTCTACTATATATTCTTTAATTTAAAAAAAAAGGAAATATTTTTGAAATAAGGTAAAGACTTAATAAAAATAAAGAAAATAATATATCTCATTAGAAATTCTGGCAATTTATAATTTTAGAATTCTTGTAAACTGTAAGAAAAATATAATTATTTTTAATGGGTTTGTTTTAGATATTGAGTTTCACTGGGTTGTTATTTCCTTTCATAGGTATAAACTAATATTAAAATTCCTCCCAAACACTATTTATGGTGTTATTTCATAATTTTATAAAAACCATATGATGAGATTTTCAAAAAACACAGTGTTAGATATGATCTGGCAAAATATTTAATTCGAATTCACTGTCATATGCTTTTCAAATTTTTTAAAAATTTTTTAAAGGGAATTCTTTTTTTTTTTTTTAAAGATTTTATTTATTTATTTGACAGAGAGAGACACAAGCAGGGGCAGAGGGAGAGGGAGAACCAAGCTTCTCACTGAGTCGGGAGCTCGATGCGGGGCTCAAGCCCAGGACCCTGGGATCATGAACCAAGTCAAAGGCAGACGATTAATGACTGAGCCACCCAGGCACCCCTATATGCTTTTTTTCAACCCATGCATATACTTTTATATTTATTAAATGCTGGAATATTTGAAAAATAATGTAAGGATAAATGGAAATTTTTACAAAATTCTAGGAGGTCCAATAATGCCTGAATAGCATATGTAATTAGTGGAAAACAATAATTTATCTTATGTGACATATTAATTAAAGATAAATGATACTTTCCATTGTGATGTTAATGAGTTATTCACAAATTTTGTCATTTATAGCATATAATAGCAACTCCCCCTGTGCCTTTTTCCCTTGCCTCTCACAACCTCCTAGGGCATACCTAGTACAGGAAATTAAGAACTGTTAATAAATTTATTTTAACTACTGCTCCAGATTGCTCTTTATCTTTTGTATATTAGCGAGTGCCATCAGTATTAGCAGCATCGCTCTGTGTAGCATTTTCTTTTTTTAATCATGAAGAATCTCTTAAGTAATCAGGATAAAATTTCATGAAAATATAATTGCTATTGTTACTGAAAAATGAGAGTTTTTGAACATAAAATATTTGCTTTTATCAATAAATTAACCAGCGTATTTTGGATATAAGTCTTATTATAATTATGATATAAGAATTATTTGGGGGTACCACATGATGAATTCCACTGTATATTTTCAAAAAAGGGAATGGCTCTCAAAATCTAACTATCAGCTAAGAAATTATATTACAATAAATATGTGAAACCATAATGGGCAAACATTAGAATATTTTGGTTTTTTCTGATCAAAAACTCATTTAGGGTAAAAAAAATCCTATTGGTTTATAAGGTCATCTGTGGAAAACAACAAAAACCTAGTTTTTTAAATTCAATCTTTATACTATTCATTATGATGATGTCCTTTTCAGGTAGGTGACTGTAAAAAAGTAAACACAAGCAAAGGCCATGGGGGAATGTAATACTTTGCTGGCTAATGGCAATAATAACTAAAGTAAAGGTGCCTTACCAAATACCTTACATTTTTTTTTTTATTCCCCTTGGTCTCTCATACCTTTTTACCATTTTGAGTATTATTTCATCATTTTATAAATGCTCTTCCTATTCTTTCTCCATTTAGTTTATTCATTTAAATTCTGTGTCCTGGGGGCACCTGGGTGGCTCAGTCAGTTAAGCCCTTAAGCCTCTGCCTTTGGCTCAGGTCCTGATTCCAGGGTCCTGGGATTGAGCTCTAGGTCAACTGGGCTCCCTGCTCAGCAGTATTCTGCTAGCCTGCTTCTCACTCTCCTTCTGCCTTTCCTCCCTGCTTGTGCTCTCTCTCTCTCCAAATAAATAAACAAAATCTTAAAAAAATCTTTGTCCTGAAGTAGTCCGCGTTCACTTTTGGTAAGAATCGCACTTCTACATATGCTAAATCCAGACACAGCACCCAACAAATAACCTCACTCAAAACAGAATGAACTAATCCATGAATTAATGTTTGAACTTTAGGAAAAAGAATAAGTGAACTATTTGCTGAATGCTAAAAACTGTTTACTGATCACATTCCAAACCTTACACATTTCTAATAAGGAGAGAGAGGTGCTTTTGAAAACAGCAAGCAGAACAAAAATGAATGACCTTCTATTAGCATTAATGCAGATACGTATCAGCAGAGACACCAAACCAACAATTCTACCAATGAAGCTGTAAAATATTATCCAGCTAGTATATATAACTACGTAACTATCCTAGGTATATAGCCTTCAAGTTTATAATGGAAAACTTCCATTGTCCAATTACATAACACTAAACAGCTAATATCACTGAGCCACAGAGTCAGCAGATATGTCAACACTCTTATTTTTCTGGGTTATTTATGGATGGCCTAAAAATATTGTAGGCATAGTGTACCGGGGCAGGGCGGAATAGGGGAGAGGGGGAACGATTCCCTTTTAAGGAAGTATTTTTCAAAAATACCATTTCAAAAGCTTCAGTGTTTCTTCAGGACCAGGGTTTTATTCTGAAAATGTTACATTAAATTAATGTTAGCAAGAGAAGTTACACTAAAATCACTAAGAATAATCAAGCACTATGAGAAAGATGAAGTCACTGCAATATGAGAGTTACCAAAAGAAATCTCTGATCATTTTAGTAGTACCACTGCATTGATGAGATTTTATTTGGTTGAAGAGAAAGGGAGAAAAAGAGAGACCAAGAAAATTATTTGAATTTATTCTGAAAATGTCTGGCAGAAGAGTTCTTGGAACAGATGCCATGACTTCTGGTTCCCACTGTAAGTCAGCTATATTATCAGTCAATAAGAAGTCATGACTCAACATGGCATGGACTCAGATTTCAAACCGTTATTAAGAATATAATTTGTGGGGGGCCTGGGTGACTCAGTAGGTTAAGCCTCTGCCTTCGGCTCAGGTCATGATCTCAGGGTCCTGAAATCGAGCCCTGCGTCGGGCTTCCTTCTCAATGGAGAGCCTGCTTCCCCCTCTGCCTCTGCCTGCCTCTCTGACTACTTGTGACGTCTCTCTCTCTGTCAAATAAATAAATAAAATCTTAAAAAAAAAGAATATAATTTTTTTCCATATTAGGAGTTGATAATAGTTCTGAAATTTATTTAGATCTTAAAAACACTGTCACCTACTTCATGTGAAACGTGTCAAGTTGCAGAGTTGTTGAGGCTAATTTTGAACATTCTGCATCATTTTGGAAATGACCAACATGTAGGAAGGAGGAGAGTGTTGTAGATTTAAAACTGGCTGAATTATTTTTAAAAAATTAAATTATATTTTATACAAGAATTTGATTTGTCCTCACCCTACGGTTTCTAACCACTTGCTAATGCTCCCTGTAAGAAGAATGAAGTATGAATTTTTCATCATCATGAAGTTTATCACAGGCTTCTCTTCAGATATTTGAAGATACCTCTTTCTTTTCCTCCTAAACACCCCTATTCATCAATAATCTCACTCTCCATCTACTTATCTATCTAGTCAGTCACGCAGTTAACACTTGTATGTCACCATGCTTCATTCATTGTTTTAAGTACTTTACAAGTATTAACTCATTTTATATATGAGGATACTTAGGCAAGAGAGGCCAGGTAACTTGCCCAAGGACCCACACTTCGTAAGTGAAGAAGCCATTTTCAAACCCAGCCAATCATATTTCATAGACTTTAGCTAAATATCCTATTCCTTCCACCTTTCATCAAATGAATCATAGTTCCCAGAATATAAAATAATGGAAGTGTCCTTTGTTGGATGAAGCCTCACATGTTGGCTCTGCTCTTAAAATCTAGTGCCCAAAAGTTCTGAAACAAATTCTTAGGAAATGGTCTGACCAAATGGGAAAAGCATGAAATTTTATTTTTTATTCTAGATACATTATTATCATCATCGTCACCCATATCATCAACATAGTTGAAGACTGCATTCTTATCTTCCCCACCTCATAACCCAAACTATTAATAGAAATTTAATCTGTGATTTCCCAAATCCCATAAGCTTGTGACTGACTGACTGTGGGGACTGACTATGTTTGAGTCACTGCATCCCCAGTATACTATGCAGTGACTGGCAAAGAGTGAGTCAACTAATATGGATTTGCTGGCTGAAAATGACTGAAGTTCTCCCTGCCCCATGAACAACCATCTAGCAGAATTTTCTTATTTTGGAATTATATAGTAAACCAACCTAAACAGAGGACTTTACATTTATCTGTGTTAGAGTTTATCTTTTTCACTTTAGATCCTTGATAACATTTGTCCATACCCATTTGATTCCTGGTTTTATAATCTGGTCTATTAGTATATTCTTTCCCTGTAATGTATCATCCAGCAATGCAAATTGTAATGTCTTCTACATCTTCATCAAAGTCATTGATTTAAAATATTCAGCACGGGGTGCCTGGGTGGCTCAGTTGTTAAGTGTGTGCCTTCAGCTCAGATCATGATCCCAGAGTCCTGGGATCAAGCCCCACATGGGGCTCCCTGCTCTGTGGGAAGCCTGCTTCTCCCTCTCTCACTCCCCCTGCTTGTGTTCCCTCTCTCACTGAGTTTCTCTCTGTCAAATAAATAAATAAAATCTTAAAAAAATAAAATATAATAAAATAAAATATTCAGCAGGAAATCATCAGTGACAAAGTTTGTCAACATGCCCAGAACACCACCTTCTAGGCTGAGTCTGATCAATCTTGCAAGATTATTTTTTATTAAGATTTAGTTATATTAATTTGATAAGTTTTATAAAAAATAATATTACACAATTTGGTTACCTGCTATAACGACTTTGTTCCAGGGTGTTGCCACCATAACTCAATTATATGTTTTTCACCTATGGGGCCCGGGCTCTTATTTTATCTCCCGCAGCACTCAGAGAAGCATTTTGCATATTATAGACACTCACTGAATGATGAACAAATGAAATCAAATATTTTGAGTATGGTCATTACTCCTCTAACAAGGAATCCTCATTGACAGGCTTTATATACAATTTCCTGGAACCATCGATTTTTAAAATATCACCTACGACCAATCAAACTTCTTGTGGCTTTAATAACTTTTGTTTCTTCTCACTCATATGAGACTTACATATATGATGTATATAAATAAGAAAAAAAATCCCTTTTTCTGATTAAAAGTAACCTCTTCAATCTGTGGAAATACTTAATCACCCACTCAGCTTACCTGGAGAGGAGACATCGCTGATGGTGGCAAAGAAAGAAAGAAAGAAAGAAAGAAAGAAAGAAAGAAAGAAAGAAAGAAAGAAAGGAAGGAAGGAAGGAAGGAAGAAAGGCGCTATCATCTGCCTCAATCATAATGAAGTCACAAAATGAGTCCATAGTGTCTGCTAAGTTACTAATGCCAAGCAATATAAGTTTAACCTCTGTTTGGCCCTTAGGCAAAATTGATGTTGTATTAACATACTCCAATATTAGCATTTTCATATCATTAAATCAAATGCTACAAGACACTCTAATGCCTAACCAACATTAGTGAATTTCTGATAATACCAAGTCTAGTCAATGGAGCCTGGGAATACTTCTCTTATCAAAATCCAGAGTTCTTAAGTGGGCTTATGATGCATCAAAGTCACTTATAATTAGAGGAAAATATCAGCGGTAACTATGGGATTCTTTCCAATTATGGATTTCCTGGTACTTGAATTAAGATTTCTTTGGCTCTAAAATGAAGCAGACTAACATACTCAGACTATGTCTATCAATATTTCTGGGCTGGAGAGCTCATATAATTCTAGGATTCTTGGTAAGCTGTCTGACTTCTTTACTGGCAGAGTATTCTATCAAAGTGAATTTGTTATTAAAAGATAATTGCTTATTTTTTGTTAAAGTAGTCTTACATTTTCTGCCCACGTAATAGCTTTGTGTTATGGGAAAAGTAAAGCAACAGGGGAATTACAGTCACTGTCCTCAGTATGTGAATGAGTATGTTTATCTGTACTATTCTTTGGAAACTGAAAGCAAAGGAGTCTAACGTGATTTTTCTTGTAATCTGACCGTTTTTCTCATTTGTCTGAGGCTTATTATGTTTATCTGTGGATGACTACTGTAATATTTTTAGCACTACTTATTAAAACTCATCTCTTGAAGTCTTGTTCAATATTGCTAATTAACTTCTTCATTACCATAAGCATGCTGCTAAGCCACACTACTGTCATAAAATGTTTTAAATGAATAAACAAAATCATGTAACATAAACAATGATACAGCTGCTCATTGTTTATGCAGCTCAGCAAATAATAGCCAAGTGCTACAGACTGAATCAGTGAATATTATTCCTTCTCATTAATGGAAGAAGAAAGGAATTTAGTATAAGCCACGCATGTTAAGTAACAGGGTGCTCACAAATTTAGAATGCAGTCAGCATTACATCTCTGCCTATAGTACTCATCGGTACTCTGCCAAAGGGTAACTCTGTCCTCCTTGTCCCATTTCAAGCAGTATATAATCAGTCCACTTGAAGGCTAAAAAGAATTGCTGCAGAATTTAAGAGGATCAATTCTATCACCTATTCATTCTAATTCATTTAAGAACTTGAGTACAGAGCTAGACACAAAATTAAGAATTTGGTATTTGTTAATAGTGAATTATGTAAAATTTTTTAGCCTTATTATGCAAATTAAGGAAATCTAAAAGGCCTCCAAATTATCTCAGAGAGAATTTACTTAGAATCTAAAATAAGTAATCATGACGGTTATTAGTAAAACAAGAAATGGATCCATCTTTTAGATTTTCCTTTTTCCTATAGTTTAGAAATGCAAAAAACTTGTAAGGTTTGTGTGAGGCTTTACACCGTTTTATAACTTTCACTATTTCATACTCTTTTAAACAGGAGAACTATCTTACATTGTAATCAGAATACAGTCTAAACAAATAAATCAAACTTCATGCAATGAGAATGAATGACTGCATTTTCAGCTCTAAATTGGGGGAAAGAGTTGGTGTAAAACTAATAGAATTAAAGGAAATGAAAGAAAGGTCTTTAGAAAAACAACTACTCACCACAGTTGCTAAGCCAAATATTTCTAGGTTAACTCTGATGATACATACGAAAAATAGGTGAAGGAAAATTTAACATAAAGAAAAGTTTCTCTTAAAAATAGTTAACTTCATTAAGTGAGATAGCACCTCCGTGCACAATTTCAATTTAAAAATGAAAAAAAAAAGATATAAAATCTTGAGTCTCCTTTAAGCATGTCAGAATATTTTATTCAATAGATTCACATTTGAAAATGTACTTTTAAATTTTACAATCCTATTGGGTCAAGGCTACCAGATGTTTCAGTCTTAAAGAGCAGCAGGACTGAACAAATGTTACACATCAGCATGATTTAGGATGGGACCATTCTCTGCACTCGCCCAGATCTCAGCTGGCAAAGCTGAGTGCCACTGATGGCAGCCTAGAATAGCCAGAATAAATGACCAGGTCAGAAAAAGCGATTAGACTCAGAGTGCAGCACAGGGTTTCCAAACATCTCTTTATCTGTACATGTTTAGGAAAGCGAGTGGGAATGCACAGAAGAAACCACTGTGTGCCACAGACTAAGTATCAGTTCATGTGGCAAATTACAAACATAAATGAAAGGTTCAGAATTCTACCTACCCCTACTTTTGAGTATGAAAGAAACCTTTGCCCCAAATTAAAATCTGAGGTTCTGCTCACGGTGAGGATGGGATTCTCCTGGTTATCTCCTTCCTTCAACTGTAGTGACAGGTCTAATCTGTTTGCCTACTCATTTTCCACCATTTTTGTTTTGTTTTGTTTTGTTTTTTGTTTTCCCAACACATGAATAGACCATGAGTGGTTGCAAAGCACTGCATGATTGCTTCGAGTCTTATTTCTCTTCTCACTGTGTTAATTTATTCCAGCTATTCAAGGTGAAGATGAATGGAACCTTGCTTTGCCAGGACAAGATTGAGAGGGGACATGTCCATCCTGTATCAGACTGCTGTTCTTTTCTGTCAACCACACAGGTAGTAATTCTATGAGGACACAAAACAGGGTCATTTAATATAACAAAGTGATACATTTTACTTCCATAGCAGCCTTAGCCCAGAGAGGGAATAGTTAGTATATAACGCTCCACAGATTCTTAATGCATTAAGATAATATTCGAGCTAAGATAGAAATCCTATTTAAACATTAGAGAATCTAGAGTGGTGACTCTTTTCCAAACCCAGAATCAACTCTAAAAAAATACTATCCCTGGGCCTCACCTTATATACTGAATCAACATCTTAAGGATGACGGGATGGGAAACAGACAGGAAATCTGCATTTTAACATGTTTCCTCAGTAATGAATTATAGAGCCTCTTTGCAGTAGTTGTTAAATAGGATACAGGAAACATTTATTTAAAGGTGATCAACAAAATTGTCATAGAAATTCTAAAAACAAAGAGAAACAGTTTAATGTTTTTATTATCTTCTATAGTATATACTAACCTTGTAGGGACTATGGATTATACAGTAATTTTCAAATTTAGCAGGTTATTAAAAATAATTACTGGTAACCACTCCCAGAGTTTCTGATTTAATCTGGGATGGAACCTGAGAATTTGCATCTGCACCAAGTTCCTTAGACCACACTTTGAACTCCATTATTCTATATAATCTAGCCATCGCTTATTTGCAGTCAATTTGCACACACTGAAGTTTTATTATACGAAGAAATATAAAAAGAGGCTTCCAAAATATTTAAACCCCCTGACCACTAGAACAAAGTTATTTGCCTCCCAAAATAATTACACAAAATTGTGATAAAACATTCTAATACTTTCTGCATAAATGATTTTTTAATATTATACCATGAAAATGACCATCAGTGCTTCTCTCTCATCAAAAATAGTCATTGAATATCTTGTTTTAATGGCTAATCATCAATGTTCAATTACCATACTTAACTACTCTTTCCTAAGAAATATAAGCATAAACATAAAAAGGATATGTATATAAATAAAAATAATATTGACTGTTTTATTGTCAAAGCTAAAAGTTAAAAAAAGTTTATTTCTGATTAGGATTATTGATTCTCCTCTCATTCTAATTCAACGCTGTCATATTTAAGCTATTAAAAAAAAAACAACAGATTCAAAATAGAGTCACTTGTGCTAAACCCACATTACCAAACCAAGGTTTAATACTTAACGTAATTCCAGTTTCAATTTTTTAAAGGAATGTTGTCTTAATCAGTTAGTCTGAAATTTTCCACCCAGCACCAAAGAGGTAATCTGCCATGTAGACTCTCTCCAACTCCCAAAAGAAGATGAAGTAATCTGTTCTTTCCTTAACCCTCCCACTTCCTACTATAAAGTGTTCCATTTTTTCTTTAAGATTTTATTGACTGGGCACCTGGGTGGCTCAGTGGGTTAAAGCCCCTGCCTTCGGCTCAGGTCATGATCCCAGGGTCCTGGGATCGAGGCCCACATCGGGCTCTTCTCAGCAGGGAGCCTGCTTCCTCCTCTCTCCTCTCTCTCTGCCTGCCTCTCTGCCTACTTGTAATCTCTCTCTCTGTGTCAAATGAATAAATAAAATCTTTAAAAAAAAAAAAGATTTTATTGACTTATTTAATGGGGGGGGGCAGAAGGGGAGGAAGAGGGACAAGCAGACTCTTGCTGAGTGCAGAGCCCAACGTGGAGCTCGATCCCAGGATCCTGAGATCATGACTTAAGCTGAAATCAAGAGTTGGAAGTTCAATCCACTAAGCCACCTGGGTGTCCCTAAAGCCTTACATTTTGTACACCTCCTTAGAGCTACTTTCTACTTGCTAGATGGCTAGCTGCCTGATTCATGAATTGTTCAATAAAACCAATAAGATCTTAAAATTTTACTTGATTGAATTTCTGTTATTCAACAAAACTTACAGTTTTCTTTTTATGTTTTTCCCTTTTCATTGTTCATCCTTACAAGCAAGTGGTGAAAACTTAAGGTTTGAACTGTTTAAGTCAAAATCGAAAGAGTACCACTAGACCAAAGAATGTAATGAAACACTAGAACTATTTCTAAGCTCTCTGGAGCGAGAGATCAACCTATTCAGTTATTCCATATTTCTATATGAGAGTAGATTCAATCTGTGTTACACACTTTTGTAGGGCTCTGTAAACAAGAAGTAGAAGCAAAGTCCCTAGGAATATCCAATACTTTTAAGAACTACACATTTTTCTTTTCTTACAATCCAAAACACAGAAATGCCGAAAAACTGAAAATAGAGTAAATCTCCTCTTTTACAGTTTTATTCTCTCAGTAAGACTTTGGCATTTTCTTCTTTGTGGGTCCTAGTGCTAATTAATTAGTTAGTGACTGTCCTGACACAATTAGAAGGCTTTCTCGTATTCCATCATAGAATTCTACATTATTAGTATTCTATCCATGTGGAGTATTAGCTCAATATTTAGAAATGTATTTCACTACTTCAAAGACTATATGTATTCACTAAAGAAATTTGGAAAACCCCCAAAAAGCTCAAATCTGAACAATTTAGAACTTAACTTCCTTCATTTAAATTTTTTAAAAATTTTATTTATTTATTTGACAGAGAGAGATCACAAGTAGGCAGAGAGGCAGGCAGAGAGAGAAAGGAGGAAGCAGGCTCCCTGCCGAGCAGGGAGCCCGATGCAGGGCTCTATGCCAGGACCCTGAGATCATGACCTGAGCCAAAGGCAGAGGCTTTAACCCACTGAGCCACCCAGGTGCCTGCTTAACTTCCTTTAAAATTTTGAATTATTTGCTTGTCAAAATATAAACTACTACTACCACTACTAAAATGGTTATCCTAATAAATTTTTAAAAGATTTTTATAGAAATCTTCAAATATAAATAAAAGCATAATGATCTAAATTTCATTTAAATCTGTTTTTAAAAAAGCACAACACTTTAGCAATACATAACAAACATTTCTCATATCATTAAATATTTTTATACCCTTTGACTTTTTTAGTTGCACTATTGAAAAATTTAGTAAATGATCTAAAAGAATATATGCATTGTTTGGGGGGAAAAGTTCTCATAGAAAGGATTTATCCACACAGAAATAACTACGCAACTCTCTTTGTTAATACAGGAAGTTGTATATTACAGATACATTTACTTGACATGAATTCAAATCGTTACGTAATTAAAATACTATAAAATTATACTTTATAAACGTACTGTTTGGTATGTAGAATATACACTGCACATAATATATCCTACTATCTCAGCACTCTACAGGGATATATATTTTAAAAACTCACTACATTTTACAAACTATTAACGGAGTTTCAAAAATCATTTGATTATTTTTAATTTTTACTTTGATACTTTAGACTCTAACCCTAATATACAATGCAACTCCACTAGATGAATATTTTTTATATTTCTTATGTGAACTCTGTCCTGAAATTCAACATTTTAAGGCATATATCTCTTCTGATTGGCTTATCTTTTTCATTAAATCCAAGAACTAAATCCCCCACCTTCATTCTTGTTCACCATTAGATTTAGGCAATTACAACTTTTCCATGCTTGTAAAACTGGATACTTGAACTTCTGTCATGGTATTTTAAATTTCTAACTCTGGAGCATGGTCAGCCAAGTCAGTAGTCCTGTTCATTGACTGATGTACTCTGCCATGTTCCTGAAAGCTTAAAAAGTATGAGTATACTAAAAGCTATCATAAGAATCCAGAATACATGGCAAGTTAATATACTCATATTCAGGAGAAAATTCAGTGAAGGTGATCTAAAAATGATTTTTGAGCAATTAAATTCTCAAGAATTTTTTAATGTGTTCAATAGCTGAAACACATGATAGTTACTATTGGTCACACTCGATTAAAATTCCAGAGTTAAATTTTAATTTTCTGACAAGAGAGGGCTTCTTGTACTAAAAACGTCATGATTTCCCAGAAAGAGGTAAAGGTTGTTGGGTCTCTGGGAAGTTGTAGTGCTGGCTTCTTTAAGTTATTAAAGCCACGTGGGGCTCTATTCCTAGAAAGGGGTAATGCCACTTCCAGATTTTTTCTGACTTGCCATTTCACAGGTACCCATAGTTGATTTGTGATATTACTTTCTAAGGGGTAAGTGATCACATACTGTTTTCTCTCCACCACCCACACTGACCGGGGCTTTCCATGTCTCCAGTGCCGGCCAGAGGATTGTCTCATTTGTACCTTCTATTCCAGCTGCTTCTTATTCACCTGCGCAAC
This sequence comes from Ailurus styani, assembly GCA_002007465.1. NCBI lineage: Eukaryota > Metazoa > Chordata > Mammalia > Carnivora > Ailuridae > Ailurus > Ailurus styani. The sequence goes on from LNAC01000461.1 coordinate 622,328, forward strand.
TGCACGCAGGCTGCTCCGTCTTCCTGTCCTACCACACCCTATATCCTTCCACCCACTGAGGGACAGTCTGGGGTCCTCCACTTGTAATTTTATACGTGATGTAATAACGCCCTTGTACAAGCCTCTCTTCATATAAACGTGAAAGTTTCTCTAGGGAGGGAACCCAGAAGCAGATACGCTAGTATACAAAATAGGCCCATCACGTAGATAAGGGTTTTCTCAGATATTGCCAAGATGGTCATGATAATTCACATTCAAACCATCAAGGTATAAGCATTCCACACTGTGCCCTTACTTTTATCATTAACCACTTAAGGCAATTAAATCAATCTTGGAAAATAACTTTTTAACATTTTTAAATGCATGCTCATTCATCACCTTCCCTTTGAAAAAAGAGAACTCATTCATTTCCTGTCCATTTATTTTTAGGAAACAAAAATATTTATTTCCTTTTTTTATTTCTCTCTTCCCTAACTCCGTTCTTCCTTCATTTTGCTTTTCCACCGTGTTGCCAATCTTGCCCATACACCATGAACATAGAAGTTGTGCTAGCAAAACATCTGAATTATAAAAATGGAAATAATAATATAAACTAGAATTAAGTTTAATAAAGAGCCCCACACTATATCCATGCACCATAACATCAAATCTTATTGTATGCTTGTGTGCATTATAATTTTTCCTATCGTAAATATAAAATGTTGTGGCTTCATGATTCAGTCAGATACAGTCAAATACGCCTGAGCTTCTTTGAAACTGACAAGGACATCACAGGTCTCTCTGGGCAAGTGACTAGGTTTCTCGGTCTTAGTTTCCTCATCTGTCCTCATAGCATTTTTTAAGGGTGAAAGTGTGTGTGTGTGAAAACTCGTGCAATTTGGAGGGGATGGTGGTACTCTCCAGTACCAGGTGCTGCTTGACCTTACTCTAACTCAAAGTTGATGCATCCTTGCTGCCTTTCATTGCTACTTCAACTTCGCTGCTTCACTTATATTCTAGCAGATCTGCATTGCCTTCCTGCCTTCCTTGCTCCTTGGCTGTGGTAACTGTATTCCTTTTAATCACCGGCAAATGCCAACTGACAAATTCCTTTTAATCACTGATGAATCAGAAAGCCAGACAGACTAGGATTCTAACTGCAACTCTGGACTGTTTGCATTATTTACCTTCTCTGACCCTCAATTTCTTCATCTGGAAATGAGGATGATGCTTTCTTTGCATGATATTTGTAAGAGTTAAATTTGATAATCGATGTAAATGGCAAGAAAAGAGAAAATTCAGTACATAATAGGAGATACTACTATTTTTTGACAATCCCCTTTCTGTTTCCTTTGTTTTCACTACTCTTTTTTTTTTTAAGATTTATTTATTTATTTGAGAGAGAGAGCACGTACATAGTGGGAGGCTTAGAGGAAGAGGGAAAGAGAATCTCAAGCAGACTACACACTGAGCATGGAGACCCTCTTGGGGCTCAATCTCATGACCCTGGGATCATGACCTGGGTGGAAACCAAAAGTCAGGGCTAAACCAACTAGGCCATCCATGGTGCCCCTGTTTTCACTATTTTATAAGCTCAGTGAGGATAGGGTCAATACCCGCCCAGTTCATAGTTGTAGCCATAGAGCACAACACAGTGCCTGGCCTTAGCTATACTTAAAGACACGGTTACCGAGGGAAGGAGGGGAGGAAGAGAGGAGGGAGAGAGAAAGAAAGGAAGGAAGGAAGGAAGGACAGACAGATGGACTGTAGTGAGAGAGGGAGGACCAATCAATCACTGGGCTTCTGACTTAAAGCCAATTTTAACTTCCTGCTTCTTTCTTTTCTTTCTTTTTTTTTTTTTAAGATTTTATTTATTTATTTGACAGAAAGAGACACATCAAGAGAGGGAACACAAGCAGGGGGAGTGGGTGAGGGAGAAGAAGGCTTCCCACTGAGTGGGGAGCCCGATGCAGGGCTGGATCCTAGGACCCTGAGATCATGACCTGAGCCAAAGGCAGAGGCTTTAACCCACTGAGCCACCCAGGCGCCCCCTGCTTCTGCTTTCTATAGCAAGTCTGATTATGTGCCTGAATGTCACTTTTAATCTTTGGTTTTTTCTTAGTATTTCCAATTCCACTTTCAAGCTTCCTCTCACTAAACCATTACCGCTTAATGTCTCTTGGTGGGGTTCTCTATAAAATATAAAAGTCTAAATTTTTAGTTTAATATGTTAATATGTAGCTATATAGCAATATTAGCATAGATTTTGGGAAAGCTTACTGTTTTTAAAAATCACAGTCCATTTTATATTTTTTTATTGAATAGGATATTTATAAATAAAGTGCCATTTTCTTTTTTTCCAAAGGCAAAATTTTCTTCAGACATTTCTTATATTTAAAAAAATTAGCATAAAAGATCATTCTAAATCATGAAATTAACAAATACCTAACAATTCACTCATATTTGTATATTTTTGGTAGAATCATTTTTTCTAACATTATTGTTAAAAATCCAAACTTTAAGGCTAAAATATTTCAGTCGCAAGACATTTCAGAGACAAAGGATTGGATAATTTTAATTTGTATCTTAACTGGGGTAAGTGGATGCAAAAAGTTTGACCACGAATTGTACTACTGAAGAGCATAAAGAGAAACAGGCAGAGTTCTTATTTAAGCAAATAAAAAGGAAATGTTCTCCACTTGTTTTTAGGGAAATCTGATATATCTCTCCCCCAAAACACAGATTTTACCAACTCAGACTTTACCTGTCATTTATGTATCTGAAATTATTTGGTCACGAATCATGATAATTTGAGAATTTAGCTTCCCGATGGAAAAGTACTTAAGAGGGAAATACCTTTGTCCTTAAAGTGATACTTTTGATTGTCAACTGTATTCTAAGGTACTTGATCACTACCTAAAAATAGAGGGAAAAAACACACACACAAAGAAATAAAGCAAATGACAGGCTTTGCTATAAAATAAAATCAATTCTCATTTATCCGTGCTAGTGTGGACAGACTCAAGAGTATTCTGAAGTGGAACCTTTAGATAATCAGAAATCTCATTTTAGTCACTACTGCCAACCCCGAGGAGAGGTGCTAATAATGAGCAGCAAAACCATTTCGGTTCTACCTGCCTGCCCTCTGGTGGATGTGCTAATGAGCAGGGAAATGGCTACGGAAGGGACAGCTGGTGTGAGTGGGAAGCTTATTCACAAGTAAGTCATCTTTTTATGACTGTGTTGCTTGCAGAAATGATTTTGATTATATTTCTAATAATTACACATTTATCAGGGACATCACTCTGTATGGAACAAAAAAACCATAATAAGTTAGTATCATTTGTGAACCTCTTCATCCTTTGCATCTTGTCTCCTCCATGTCAGATTAATGGCTAACACTGGGCTTGGCTCTAAAATGGCAGGTCAAGCTTTGCCCTGGACAGGACCGTGATTTGATATTCAGAGCCTGAAGAGCAGGTGTCATTCTGAAAAGGTTTAATCTTCAATTATGAAGAAAGGAAAAATACAAGAAAGGTAAAAACAAACAGAGGAGACTTCAGCTGATGTTGAGTGGCCACGGACTAGAGAGGGCACATTTTGCAAGTCTTGGCTGGGCTCCCTAAAAAATCACCAGCAGCAACGCCCCTCAGGCGGCAGCTGGCACTCCAGGCGGTGAAGCCGCGCCAGGAGGAAGAGAGGGGCTCCTCTGCACACAGGGAAACAGCTGATGCACAAAAATACAGACCGGGATGAAATTAGCAACAAGTAGCTGACTATTTTTTCTCTTTGTAAAGTTCACTCAGTTACGAAGACAGATGTAAATTCCACCGTACAGACAATGTGGCCTCTGACGTGGAACTAGGAAGCAATCCTAACCCACAGGCTCAGGACAAGTCTGATTTAAGCTCCCGCTCCTCTCAGGCTCTATTTTGTGAGTACGGTGTACCATATTTAACTAAACCGTTTGGGAAGCAGATTCAGCTACCTATTAAACACGTGACAGTTTCAAAATGTTCAGGATTCTCTGCCCAGCACTCACATTACTCAGCTGTCAAAGTAAAGGGCTCAGATATATGATGTGAAAATTACATTTTAACGAGGTGTCATGTGTGTTTAAAGTTCGTATTCATCACTACATAGTCACAGCCTGTACTGGAGACACAAATGCACTTAATTAGCATATTATAAGGACAGAAGGTTCACCTTATCTGCATTGTTAAACTGTTATGTGTAGGCTTTTGTTGTAGTTTTTAGGTTCTGTTATCTTCAGCATATAAGAAAGGATACATTTACATAATCTCAAATGGCTTTCAAGAAAATATGGATTGTGTTCAGGAAGCAGAAGAACAGTCGTAAGACAGTAACTGCATGTCTTTATTGTTTTGTTGTTCATACCAATTGCTTGATGTGTTTCACTAAATCTTAACCAATAGATTTTTAGATCTGTTACACAGGCTAACTTTAAGAAATTTTTGGAACTGGGCTTCTCTGACTATTCTTATCATCAACCTAAATCTAATTCCTCCTCCTTCAGTGGCAAATACTGGAAAACTTTGTATATTTGACAAAGAAAGTTTAGATTGTCCTATAGACAGTTGAGAAGCAAACTGGAAGAGGAAGAGTCCAAGAAAATACCTCACATGTCAGTCCTATTTATTAATGAATAATGGACTCGGCATAAGGCAGTTTGAGACAAAGAACCGAGGAGTGAAAGTCAGTCTGTAACCATTAATAGCTAAGGCGAGGTGACACAACTGATCTGCTCACACAGGATATAGCAGGATATAAGGTAGTTCTAGAATTACAATGCAACCTGAGAATCACTCAAATAACCTGTGAAAGAGCTAAGTATTATTTGGAGGGTTTTAACGTCTATCTTACAAAAGAGCCAGCTGAAGGCAATGATGAAACTATAGTTCATGGGGCGCCTGGGTGGCTCACTCAGTTAAGCGTCTGCCTTCAGCTCAGGTCATGGTCCCAGGGTCCTGGGGTCAAGCTCGGCATTGGGCTCCCTGCTCAGTGGAGAGACTGCTTCTCCTCCCTCCGCTGCTCCCCCTGCATGTGCTCTCCATCTCTCTCTTTCACTGTCTCTCTCTGTCAAATAAATAAATAAAATCTTAAAAAAAAAAAAAAGAAAATATAGTTCATGTCATATTTTATAAGATAGGATAAAGGCTCAGTTAAAAGTACATTTGAAAAAAAATTCTAGATCTGATAGCTCTAGGTATGTTTTTCTGCTCAGAAAAAAAGAGAGAAGGTGCTTTTACATTTACTTTTTACTCAGGTGCTAATGCTTCCAAGCATTTTTGATACAGGTGTCCCAAACTGAATCTGCTGTTCTTCAGACAAAAGATGTTTTCAACAGAACACGATTATTATTCATTTCTGAATATAAAACACGTTCCGTTTTTTCACACTTGAAGAAAATCCTGGAATTCGTCAACTGAAAAATTTGAGAATATGTTCTGAATATAAAATTCATTGAACAGTTGCTCACTTTCTTCTCTATTGTAAGACTACCGACTCTAATTTCTTCTAATTACTTCTGAAAGAAAGCGCATTAGGTGTTAATGTGCTTTGGCACTTCTCCCTAACACCTGCTAGATTTGCTTAAGGTTACCAAAGCTCTTTACGATCTGAGTGAAGAAGGGAAGAAGCTGGGTGTAGGGGTGGGGAATAACTGGCATGAATCATGAAACTTCCAGAGTAGAAAAGTGTGAGGTCAACAGTGAAGGGGACTACCTGAGAGGCATACATGTAATCTTCATAAAACAAGTTTTAGGACTAATATTCTTATTCTCATAATATTCTGAATATTAATAAACATGATAATTCATTCTGTAATTTCTTAAATCATTCAACAAATCTTGACAGAGCACCTGCTATATATTAGCACTCCACAGGCACCTGTAAATAAAAATGATTGCAACAGTATCGACAAGATTATTTCTTTTTCTTCTTTTTTTTTAAATATTTTATTTATTTATTTGACAGAGAGAGATTACAAGTAGGCAGAGAGGCAGGCAGAGAGAGAGGAGGAAGCAGGCTCCCTGCCGAGCAGAGAGCCCGATGCGGGGCTCGATCCCAGGACCCTGAGATCACAACCTGGGCCAAAGGCAGAGGCTTTAACCCACTGAGCCTCCCAGGCGCCCGACAAGATTATTTCTATGCGAATAGAAATCTCATTAGTTCTGGAGCAAAAGCTTTTTATAAATTGGAAATTCTTTGCATTTGTATGTTCTTTACCGTGTGAGATAGAAGTATATTATTAAAAACTGCTTCTACACAATTTGCAAATATAAATTATGACATGAATAGCAATACTGCATAAATACAGATTCATTTTCCATTACTTTCATGCTGGAAAACTATAGAAAATGCTGGCAAACTTGCATTTAATGTAATGCAAAATATATGATGACAGTTCTGAAAATGTTTTTAGACAAAAATGAGAACAAATTTTAAGCTTTTTAAAACTTGGCCCAGAAGTGCAGGCCCATTAAGCACTTTTCAAGAAGAAACTTCACTTAAAATTAACAATGAACATTTGGAAAACAAGTTTTAAAAATCACATTAATATTAATTGATTTATATAGCTATTGTTGAAAACAACCTGTTTCACAGACTGTACCATTCCCAGGAGGGATTTCCTTTGAAAAAGAATACAAACCAATGTCCTGTAGCTGAGCCAACCCAACAAAGGCAGGACAATTAGCAGTTTGAAAATGGGTGCTGGGAAAAGTAAGGGACTGAAGTTAAATGATTTCTGAAACTACTTTTAGGATATTTCTGAGACACTGTTTTCTTGTTATTCTTCTTAAAATTCACCATTTCAAAAGTTAAAATGGACTCTTGTTAAGAAGAGAAAATACATCTGATTTCATGGTTGAAGAACAGACCCAACTTTTTAGAGCACAAATCCATGGTAATCTTATCGTGAGAACTACAAATTAGATTTGCATCTAGAGAGTGCCTGACATATGGGGAGACTGAGATGACTTCCATCAAATGAACGAATCTAGAGACACAGCCTCCATAAACACACTTTCCACAATCAGTGTGGTAGGAGGAAACATGAATCTGGAGTTGGGTTGCACTTTGGTAGCTGTGAGGTTTTTGAGTTTTACAAGCTATGGTGTCTTAGGTTCCTCACTTAGAAAATGTGGATGAGAACAACTTTTGCAGGGTTGGTGTGTAGCTGTTTGGTTAAATTTGTTAAACCTACCACAGATGTAATCTCATTAAAATCTAACAATAATTTTCGGAGACAGGGGTTATTTTTTTCATTTTGTAGTTGAGAAAACCAAGACCAAGAGGCTAAACAACGTGCCCACAGTCAAGCACTGGAGGCAGAATTCAAACCCAAGTCCTTCAGACTCCCAAGCTCACATTCAGAGCAGCATGCTACCTGTGTGTACACTTCCCCAAAGGATTTTAATGTGTATAAGAGAAACAGACTTGCCCCCTAACTTCCAACACCCAGATCTTTTAATGTGCCGAAAAGTGATATTCAGTAGAAATATAACATAGATATCCCTATGCATAAGAACTTCAGAAGTGTGAAGTTTCATTGATTAGAACTCAGCTAAATTCAGAGCAAAAAAGCTTGCTTCCAACAGATGGCAACAGCAAATACACTTTAGATCTACAAACTCAGAATTAGCCTTTTTGACCCTAACATATTTATAGTAAGTTGGTTTCTGTACATAAACACATGAGAAGATCCATAATAAGAATTCACTAAAGGCAATTTCTTTGAAAAATGTCAACCTAATGTACTAAAGAAAAACACCCAGCTGAAACTGTTTGCGAGGAATAAGATGAACAGCCTCTATTAATGTTAATTGAAATTCTCATATCCACACATACAACGCATAAAATTTACTTCTACACTTACTCTTCCTGCCTCAAAACTGCAGTAAGTCCACACCAAAATGCTGGCTTTTAAATCTGAGCATTAATGCATGAAAATTGATAATTTTTCTTACGATTATATTTACAAATTTAATACAAATGGAATCTTAACTCTTTGCAAAACAGACAAGGTCTTCATTGTTGTTTAACAGAGGAAAAACTGAATCTCCTGACAACATTAGGGATTTGTTTCAAAAGGTGAATGTTGCCATTTCTCAGTGTTTGCTACTTTAATAACATCCTTTTAACAAACATGAATGCTAGTATATTTGGGCAAGATGGTTTAATATTTTAACTCCCATAAATAAACACATAAAGTTAGTGAGTGATGTACTTTTCTTTATGTCCACAATGACTGATCATTTAAATATATACACATATACAAGTTTATATGTTTATTAATATCTATTGGAAATATTTTTGTGTCAGGGCTCTAAATACTTGGGACCATGGTATCGTCTTGTTCTTTCAGGATAATTTAAAAAACTAAACTAAGAATTTGTGTCAATTCATCAAGCCAAACCCTGGAATGCTAATTAAATTTAACCTATTTCTTATTAGAGATAAAAATAATGTATAATGTTTTTAATAAATAAAACCTGAAACATGTTACTCTATCTTCTTCACTGATTAACAGCAAAGGTTGAGTTGTTACCTGCAGGCAATTAGAAATTATGTCCTATTGCAATTTAAAAGTCAGAAGAGGCTAAGAACCACAGATAAACAGAGTTTTCATGGACAAAATATAATTTTAATTTAGGAATATCACAATTATGAAAAAAAATGTCTTCCCAGAATACTCCATATGGTTGATTCTTGCTTGGTTTTCAACGGAAGGGTGTATCAAATTGAAAAAGCTTATACAGTGGTGAGCCAGGTACTGTACTTGATCTACGAGATTTTTTGAGGATTTAGTAAGGAGAAGTTGCTTTTGTTGCTGTTGTATACTTAGGCATATTACCATTGCTGGCCACGGTAAGAATTGCTATCACTCTGACTAAGGCCTCTCAGAGATTAGAGAAAATGCCAACTAATTTCTCATTCTATCAGAGTAAAAAGTGGAAAGCTATTCACTCATTCATTCAACAAAGAGTTACTGAGCCTTTATTTCATATAGGCCATACATTGCACTAGCGTCCATATGGAACTTAGAATCTAGTTGTATAAGAAGATATGGGTGTAATGAGCTAAGTTAGGAAGCAGAATGACATGCTAGTAAACACAGGGTAAGAGCAGTACAGAAAATAAGTTATATTAACATGTAAATACTGAAAGACACAGCGTAATCTTTGAATTACTGTATCACTATCAAAATTCAGACACCTGTATCTTAGTTTTCCATTATACTTTATCATGAAGAACAAACAGCATTATTGCTAGTTAAAAATAACTGAACCTCTAAACTTAGATAATTCTATTCAGTTGTGTAAATAAAAATTTAAAATAATAAAGCAATTTATGACTATCTTTAAACAACATTAATAGGAAATGGTATGTCCTAGAGAGGAAAAATATAATTTTAAAGAATTGGGAGGGCACCTGGGTGGCTCAGTGGGTTGAGTCTGCCTTCAGCTCAGGCCATGATCCCAGGGTCCTGGGAATCCAGTCCCATGTCAGGCTGGGAAGTCTGCTTCTCTCTCTGCCCCACCCCCAACTTGTGCTCTCTCTCTCTCTCAAATAAATAAATAAAATATTGAAAAAAAAAAGAATTAGGATTAAAGATGACCTCTGGTTTACTCAAAGCAGTGTTCTGCATTGTTTTTTCTTATAAAATTGAGGTCTATTTTTTGTTGTTTATTAGTTATAAATATTTTTCTATAGGTATCAATTAGGTACACTCAGACATATGTACACTCAAACCGACAAGGTTCCCAATAGGGGTGATCATATATGACACCCTCTGCAGAGTGAATATATTGGCCAAGGGGTCCTGAAGCATTATATCAAGGCAGCCCTTGACATTTTTCCAAGTGGAGAGCACTTCTGAGGGCATGTCACAATTAATTAGACAGGATAGCATTCTATTTTAGTAAAGGTTTTGTGTACTTCACTACACAAAGAACTAACCAGCTGATAATAAAAATGCCCTTCAGAGAAGGGCTTAAGATTGGAGACTAGCTGCACAAAGGAGAGAGAGTTTTTTATCCTTTTTTTTTTTTTAATAGCTGAAAGTGCTTAATGGCAACATTTTGTTGACGAAGAGACAATGAACAGTTTTCAGGTACACAGGCCAGAAGGAAAACAAAGGAAGTCTAATCACACATGAAAAAAAAACTTACCAAAAACAAACTGCAAATACCTCCCCTTCGAGTATCATCAAAAGTCAAACTTACCTGATCTACTATCCAGAGGTCCAAAATCCAAAGAGTATTTCACGACGTGATAGTTATTCCATACGTAAAGAAGGTTGTCCCTGGGGTTGTAATCCACAGCTGCTATGTACTGGTATGAATTGGGAAAGGGGACATCCACCAAACTATCCTTACTTTGGTCGGTGTTGTAAATGTAGTCAATCTTATTCCCTGTGGCCTCATTGTCATCATCCTCATAGACAGATTTGACCACATACAGAATCCCACAAATCATAAATGCGTTGGAAGCTGATCTTTTATCATATGCAGTATCCCATGTCCCTTCAATCCGTAGGGTGTAAGGGTTCAACTGACTAATGACAATTTTACCATTATTTTGTTCTGTTGCATAGATCACCCAGAGCCCATTTTCATCCACTGCCAGGTCTATGTCAGATTTGCCTCCCCATCGGTAAGGGGAGGTATCATGGTAATTGGCATTTGCTATGATTGCCTCTCCACTCTTTATCCTAGTCCGCAAATCAAACTTTACTATGTTCCTGGTGCGCTCTTTGTTGAAAAACAGAGCTCCGTCATACACTACAAATCCTGTGCCATCCACCCTGTGAGGCAGCTTGTACGTTGTAGTTGGCCTTCCTGCGATGAAGTCATCCTTGGATGAGTACTCAGTGAGGGTGTCAGTTCTGTAGGGCGTCCAGGGCATATAATAAATCTTGTCAGAAGCCTGCAGAGGATCTTTGCACCATGCCCCAGATTGGTGGTCGGACTCGAACAAATGTTCGCTCTGGTATACTCCTTTTAGTAGTCCAGGACAAAGAAAAACTGTTGGAAGGGAAAGAGTTAAAATATAAACATGTTAATTTTAATATTTTGTCAAAGATTTTTGTTTTTCATCAAATGGAATGTAACTCTAACAAGAGATACCCACCACCACTTAATTCTTTCGTTGCATTCTTCTGAGTACACATATTAATTCTGACTTTTGCTCAAAATCATTTTGATTTCATTTGCTGAAAAATGTGGCCTCTCTATGAGTACTTGTGTTTTCCTTTGATTTTTACCTTTGTAAACATGTGATACAATATTTTTGGATATACATATACAGGTGTGATGTCTATGTATTCTATAGACATAAAATAAATACAAATGTTTATACACAATATTTTATGTATCTTATTTGAAATTAAATATATATATTGTTTACACTCTGATGACGTTAGCCATTCAATAACTTATCATTAAGAAATAAACAGAAATCCAATACTAATTAAGTATAATAATAAAGGAAAAGAAAAGCCCTGTAATACAGGGCACTGAATCTCCTAGCAAACAAACAAACAAACAAACAAACAAAAACTCTTAAAGCTGCTATAGCACACACAGAGCATGCAACCCACACAATTAAAAATGAGTGATGGATGGATACTGGGAGGAAAAAGAGAAAGGAAGAAAAAGAAAGGAAAGAAGGAATAAGGAAAGAAGAAAAGGTGAAAGGTTACAGAGAAAAGAACCCAAGATCTAGATTTTAATCAGTTAAAAATGTCCTGTTAAATACAGTAGTATTGGAACTTAAAAACATGTACCTTTTACTGTTACATGAGAAGAACATTAAAAAACAAGATTACTTGCTACAATATTTTGCTGCTCATACTTCAGATTGAAAATGGGCAGGAATTATCTGATTCACTTCATTTTTAGTAGGATTCAGTAGCACACTATGTGAATAGTGGTAAGAAACCTAGGCTGGCTTGTAATGCAGGGGCTATAAAGCAATGTTTCCCAAAGAGTGGTCCTGGAAGCACCTGTTTCAAGTGGTATAACTAGATGTTACACAGAAAGAAAACAGGGATCCTTAGCCGTATGTTTAAGAAATATCATATTAAATAGAATTGTGGCAGAGATTCTAATAGCTTTGGTACATCAGTGAATCTCCAAGGCAGGAGGGAGGAAGATGAACAAATTTCACAAACTAATTTAATCACGGAACCCTTTCTACAGAGCCTGTTTAGAGTGTAATGTTCTGTTGAACCTGCTATGGGAAACACTGCTCTAGTATTTTTGCAAAGCAAATACACTGAAAAATAATCATGCAGTCCAAAGTTAGATTTGAAATGATTAGAAGGATACTGGCTGGAGAAATTAAGAAATCATAAGGAATTTGGATGTTGAACCATATTTTAAAGATTAAAGTATTATTCTCTTAATATTAGTCATTAGCTCTTTAACATCAACTATAAGCTTAGATCCAGTGGAAAATGAGCTAAGATAAAACTCAGCTAGGATGTGCAGGTTATTAAAAAGGAGAGTGCATTATTAAAATGTCCAAAGTTTTACTTTTGTAGAAATGAAAAGTTCAAGGGCCAAGGTGACCACCAAAATCTTCCATAGCAAGGATAGAGGGCCTTCATCAATTTGTAGTCAATAATAAAATTGATGATTAGAAGATTTTCTAATATGATGGAGAGGCATAGTGTCAAAATTGTATATAAACTTTAAGTTGGTTAATAACGAGCCCATGATTACGAAAGTAATTTATTAGAAGGTATTTCAGAAAACTATCTTCCCTTTTCCCCCAATAGTTAAAAATTAAAGGAATGGGGAGACCACACCAGAGCTATGGAAAATTATCTAGTATAGAAATAAAAACAAATCTAAAGCAATCACTATCCATCACCATTTACTGGATTTTCTAACTACTTATTTAAAAGTAAAGAGGAAGAAAATGCACGGTTGAAAATTTTACATGATTAAACTCTTTTAGGATAAAAGGATCAATCCAGCACTGGTCATCACAACAGATTAAAGTGAAGTTGAGCAGCAGAAGTAGTAAATAAATTTTCATAAAATAGATAAGAATTAATACAAAAGTATTTTAACTAAATGTTAAACTGTTAAATAACTTAGCCTATAAATAGTATATAATTTATGAAAGGTATTTAATTACCTTTTTGTTCCACTTCTATTGGAGAGAGAGAAGTACAGAGAGAAAGGAGAAAAGAGAATAGATTAATGGTACGGTATTGGCCAAGCACTTTTTATTCACCTCTTCCAAACTGAAAGTAAATAATTTATTTCACTCATACTTGCTTTCTGAACAAAGGTTTTTTTTAAACATTCCCCTAGTAAAGTTATTTTTTTAAAAAAAAGCAATCATATTATAAACTTAAAAACACAGTACAGACTTAGAAAACATAAGGCAAAAGTTATTCAAGCTAAGATTGAAAACAACATACAGTTTCAAACTATAGACATAGGAAATACAATATTCATAATAAGAACACCAATATTTCCCTTTGAAAGTTAGGAAGGTTATACACATAAAGTTTTCAAATAGCTTGACTAGTCTCATTTATAAAATATTATAGTTTATACCACTATTTAATATAATAGTCTTGGTTTTTTCCCATCTCGAGGATTCAGAAGAAACTACTCTGCAACTCGTTTCCTAAGGCCTAAGATTTTCCATGTCAGTCTTAGGAGAAATAAACCTCACGAGGCTATACGTTTACAGGGAGTGCTCTCATCCTAAGTAAATGGATTCAGAATCTTTATAGAAGAAACTTCTCTCCCTCTCACTTTTCAATATTTGATATTGTAGAAAAATATCTTTCAGAAAAATCTGTTATCAGAAGGTTGACATAAATAATGAGCCTACTATTCTGGCCTTCTCTGAAATTCTTAACCAAGTCAACATACCTTTGTAAGAATAAATTGAAATCCTCAGTCATGTTATGGCTATGTATCTCTCAAATTAGATTCCATTTTTATTTTTAAGGTACTGATCAATACAAGTCAGGAAAAACTCTGGGAAATTGTAACATATACATATATCTCACCAAACAGCATCTTGTTTATCTTATAAGCATTTGTCTCATCAGAGACAATTTGCCTAAATCACAAAAAAGAAGACAGACCAACAAAAAGCCAGGGGAAGAGCTAGGGAAAAATGGGTTCATAACACAAACTTAAAAATTACAGATTGCAGTTGATATAAATCTAAAAAATTCAATGGAATGGATGAACTGAAATATTATTGCACAGTAAATAAAACTCTAGGGAAGATTCAAAACAAGGGAGAAATACTGTTTTGGGTAATGATATTTGGGTGAGATTTTTGTTCTTTGATCTAAGCTCTTTTGTCTTCTATTGGCAAAATCACACTCATTTCTCTCCACTGACTTTTTTGAAAGCTCAGTATTACATGTGTTAGAAGACAAAACTAGCCTTTATCAGAAGTTATGCTTGGGGCACCTGGGTGGCTCAGTCAGTTGAGCCTCGTACTCTTGATTTCAGCTTGGGTCATGATCTCAGCGTCGTGAGATTGAGCCCCATGTCCTCAGGCTCCACGCTCAATGGGGAATCTGCATGAAATTCTCTCCCTCGCCCTCTCCCCATCCCCCCACTCACTCTCACTCTCTCTCTAAAATAAATAAATCTGAAAAAAAAAGTTATGCTCAAAATGTTGGAAATGGGTTTTTTTAAAGATGTCTTATCTCAATATACAAATCTTATTTTAGTAGTATTTCTAAGATTCTTAACAACTCTATTTATACTGTTATAATTTATCATCATTCTCAGTCTTTATTGAGTGACTGCAGTGTTCACTGGATTATATGCCTCATTACAGGTCAGTTAAATGCTTTACTTAGGAGATGCACTTCATTTAGTGACTAGAATATTCACAAATCTAAGTTCATACTGACAACTACAGGAAGCATAAGGAAGCACCGTAAGAAATTATTTAATCAATAGTCTCGAAAGTTTGGACTCCAGGCACATTACAATGAAAGTGGAGGTTGGGAGTGGGAAGTCATAGTGAAGTTGACAGTTTTCAGCAACTAGACTACAAAGATACAGATAGAACTAATTTTGTTCCTTGAAATTCTTCTAAATATATATCCTTTTGAGAATTGTATACCGAGGATTCATAGCCTTTTTTTTTAAGATTATTTATTTATTTGGCAGAGAGAGAGAGAGAGCACAAGCAGGAGGAATGGCAGGGAGAGGGGGAGAGGGAGAGGGAGAAGCAGGTTTTCTACTGAGCAGGGAGCCCAAAGGAGGGCTCAATCCCAGGGCCCTGGGATCATGACCTGAGCTGAAGGCAGATGCTTAACTGAGCTACCCAGGCGCCCCTTATAATCTGAAGCATAAAATGTATACACACACCACTTTAGTTTTATTTCACATAAAACTCTTCGTCTTATTCCAAAGCACAGTTATACTCACTTCTTGGTGACTAGTATTTCTTCAACAAATACTTAATGAGGAAGAGGGGATATGTGATACAAAGCATTGATAAGATATTTGTTATTCTGTAAATACCATCTTACCATTTAATGGATATATTTTTTTCAAAGAATTTTACATCTGTTTTCTCAATGTCATTAGGTAAAAAACTGCCTAATAAATCTTAATTTTGAAAAACCCACAAGTAAGAGAAGCAAGCTTTACTTATGCTAACACTTATGCCAGTTTATCTCAAAGTACACCAAGACCATTCTCTGGCATAATTTGTAGCATAAGTAAAGCTTGCTTCTCTTACTTGTGGGTTATTCAAAATTAAGATTTATTAGGCAGTTTCACTTTGGAGAAAATTATTATGTTCTTGCCTATGTCATGACTGGCTGTAGCTCATTTATCATTTATTTGCTGTTTTCAGGACTCAAGTAAAACAATCCTATAATTTAAGTTGAAACAAGCACACACAAATCATATTCCCGTAACAAAAACTGGTAAGGCAAACATAATTTGTCACTGAAAAGCTTAGTAATATTTAGGATTAGCCAGTCACTGTCATCATCTAATTCTGATTCTAGAAGCTTCTTTCCCCTGGGGGAAAGAAATACTCATACAAACAAATTATATGGATACAAGTTAACACCATTGTCACTATATCCTTCCTAACCTCACAGTGCCTGGCATATAATAAGTACTTAGTGAACAGCTACTGAATTAATACATAATCCAAATAGAGATGATTAATTCTGCTTAGTATTTTAAGCATGTAGCAAAAAGAAAACGTGGTGAAGAGAATCTGGATTTGCTATACACAGTCATATATGCAGGGTATTATCTGTATAATGTCTTTGTATATTTTAATGGATATAGAGGAAAGTACAATTTATGAGCAATATATGTCTCCAACTCATTAAATGTAAAACTGGAGGAAAAAAAAGGAAAATAAGAAAAACTATATGGATAGTCTTGAGGATTATATTGGCAAGAAAAAAGTGTTGCTATAAAACAGCCTGCAATGATCTAAAAACACAGACCGAAAATACTCCCTTTTCTCCTCTGTAATGAGATCATAAATAAATGAATTGTACGATGACATCTGTGCTCAGCCTTCTTCAGTACCTCCTGTCTTTTGGTCTGGTCCAATATCCTGAATTCTGGCATTATAGCTGTCATTGTTCATTTCCAATCCTCTCTGGAAGTAGTTATGCTCTTTTTCTCTCTTCACTTTTAATCCCCAAACTATTTTTATTGTCCATTCAGCCTCTGCAAATATGTTTATATATTTCCTTAAAGTGATTTCATTGTTGTCCTTTGTCAAACTTAATGTCATAAGCTATATCCTGTGGTTAGAGTAAATGACATATTCAAACTAAGGGTAATTTTATTCTGTATAAAAGGCAGAAATGGAAAAAAAAAGACTAGTAAATTTTCCCTTTATTTCCCAATAGTTCATAAAAGAGATATAATATATAGCCAATAGCCATATTATTGTTTAGAAAAATAAGATGTTATTAGTTCTATCCATATCTGTACCATATGCAGTACTTTTGAATTGCATTTTTTAATTACAAAAGGTATGGATGAGAGAGCATATGCATGCATTGCCAGTCTTTTCCAAATTGCATTGCAAATTACAGAGAAATAAAATTGTTATGTACTAAAAACTGTTAGAACTAAATTGTCATAACTAAGAACTATGAAATTGTGTCTAATTCTAATGTAGCTTAAATTTTCTTTTCTTTTAAACTATAAGTCATACCACACATTTTCAATGTTATATAATCCAATGATGCCTTTATATTTCTGTAATATAAATGAAAAACACAGGGAACCTGAGATAGTTACAGAACATTAAATAATGTATATAAAAACCTATTCTTATCATTGAAATTTGGTAGTATTTTAAACAATATTATTTTCTTGGTTACATCTGGCCTGGACTCTTAAAATACATTTGGGCCACACTTATCACTAGCCAGCTGGGCAGTGAAGGAGACAGCAATAAGGCAAACAAAGTAATAAAAAATCAGTCTTGGATGAAAATTTGCTGGTGTATCATCTATAAACAAAGCCATCTATAAGTGGATAATCAAAAGTTTACAACAATACTGTCACTTGTATAGCACTTTATAACTTAAAATGTTTTCACATGAATCACTTGATTTAATTCTTTAAACACTGTGATGTGGTATTTATTATTCCCATATCAGAGACAAGTCAACCAAAACCCAAAAGGTTAAAGGATTTGACCAAGAACAACACTGGTAGATGGCAGAGTCTGTCGTTTATCTAACATACACTGGCTCTTAGGACATGCAAACTCAGTGAAACTCGTGCATTCTCGCTCTCCATTTCCCTTCTGTCAACAAATCCAGGTAGGAGGGCACTTAAGAGGGATAAACAACACAAATGGAATCTTCCTGAGGGCAGGCACTCTGTTACAAGAACGAACATTCACTAAGCATGTACCATGTGCTACACAGTGCACGGAACTTTTGCATACAATACTAACTTAAACATCTCCCAACCACCTTATGAAGTAGATATTCTCCTTGTCTTTTAAAGTGAGGAAACAGGTATAAAGAAGCGTTGGTCTTTTGGTTAGTGAGTGGTAGAGATGGAATTCAAATATAAGTTTTTATCTTATTCACTATTGCATTTCCAGTGCTTACCACATAGAACAAGCTCAACTAATATTTCTTATGCCTCTATGCAATGATGAATTGCACTATAGTATTTTCAGAGAATGAGACTGGATGCCATATTCCTCAGTGCTATTTACCCTGAGACTAGTGATACAAAGCATCTCTCCAGAGAAGATAAAATAATAAAAAATGATGGTTCCTCATTTCTTGGCTAAGGAAACAAGATATTTCTTATCACCAGAAACAAGCCTGTGCTGCATACCTCATGTCCTGTTAATTCTCATTATTCTGAAACAGAGAACATTCTCTTTTTCTACTTTACATACACCAAGAAAATACAGAAGCACTTCAGTAAATAGAAATTAAAAAAATCTGTGAAGTTCATTAATTTTTCTGGTATACTGCATATCAAAAATTCTGACAGACATCTGTCGCTTTCAGTAAATAAGGTGCTAATCCTTTATTTAATGAAAGACAGGGGTAATCTCTGCAGCTCAGCTTCTAAATTTTGTTTTTCAAATAATACCCGTGCATCAGTGAATAAAACTGCTGCTCAAGCACCTTGTATTACAATGGCTTTATATATTGTGCTTCCAAAATTATTACCTTCTAATGAATTTCATCCTGGAGTGTGTAGATTGAAAATGTCAATAATTCATAAGATGCTTTCACTAGCCACATTCTTATTTAAACCTTTAAATACAATATCTTTAGATGATGCAGAAACTGAGGTCACCTTTTATTTTGTAGTAACTTTCCATCTTTCTGATGGATCTGTAAAACCTTTTGGCTAATTTAACCCTTTAAAAGAAAGTGATGTTATTAGTAGACTCTGGGGAATATATCAGGTCATGATCCCAGAGTCCTGGGATGAAGCCCAGAGTTGGGCTCCTTGCTCAGCAGGGAGCCTGCTTCTCCTTCTGCCTGCTGCTTTCCCTGTTTGTGCGCACACTCTCTCTCTCTCTCTGACAAGTAAATAAAAGCTTAAAAAAAAAAATAAGGTTGCTGAACAAAAAAACAAAAACAAAGGGAGAGTTCCTTCAGAGTGTATTAAACTATGCTATATACATAAAAATACACGTATAGTATATTAGGCCCATGGAATGTATTTATTATTTGCAAGGCCCTTAGAGCTGTGAATATGGAGAAGTAATAATAATCATAATAACTAACAATTCCTGAACATGTACTATGTGAATGGTCATGTGGATAATTTTATTTATTCCTCAAAGAAACTATGAATTTGGTGGTACTACCATGAACATGGTACAGAGGAGGAACTGACCTCTGCCTTACGGAAACTTACAATCTAATTATCAGTGATTTTCAGTATAATTATTCACCAACAACAAGCTATTTTTAAATGCTTTCAGAGGAACCTGTGTAAAGAGATTACAAACAGACAAGAATAGAAGTGAATAGCAGAGAAAGGGAATCATTAAGAGAAGCCAGCCACAGCAGTTTGACTAAGATCAAATTTTTTATGGAAAATGTCACCCATTTGTTCCTAAGAAATTTATTTTTGACTGATTCTTATTACCAGATTCTATACATCCACTGATTATGCAATAAATAATATATTCAAAATTAATCTAATCTAATCCTAGATTCAGTGAATATGTTATCATTACTGTGCTTTGGGGGCTAAATTTTATTTTAGATGTCATTTAGTCTCAGCCAATATTTTACAAATAAAAAAAATGAAGCCTGAGAACTAGATATTAGCCCCAAATCACATTTTACTTTTTAACTCTTAATAGTACTAAAAATAAATTATGAAATAATGTAATTTTTATTGATTCATTTGACAATTTTATGTATTGTGAGGGCAGGAATTAATGTTCTAATTTTCTGATAAGAAACATCAAAAGCTACAAGAAATCAAGTTACTTTTGTTTTTGACTGAACATCGTTCCTCCAGTCTAACAAGAGCTCTTAAGATCCTGTGAATTAATCATAGAATTGGAAGTTTCTATGATCATCTGGTGCAAGAAAATGAGACAACAAAATGCAGAGTCATTCAGTAAGGGGAAAAAAACCCCAATACACACAAAATATCCTGAGAGGTAGTTTCGGAATGTGAGGAGCTACCACATACTTTGGTACCTTGTAGAAGTACTCCAAATACCCCTATCAATTTGAGACTGGATTCACTAGCCAAAAAGCAGAAAAGATTTTATATTACATAATATCATGGTTAATAAAAACAAGATAAATAATACAGATAGGATTCCTAGAACTGTAAACAAAAAAAAACTTAATCTCAGAAATCATTAGCAAAAATGTACACATCACATATGTCCCATACACGTTAACAAATCTCTTGAAAAGTAGATTTAAGATTCTTATTTTTTTTTTTGGTGTTTGATAAAACTGAGATGCTAATATTGATTCATCTGAATAAATTCCAAGTTTTCAGATTCATTACTATAAATTTTCAAAAGCATGTTTCTTATAATATTTTTCCAATTTTATGTCTTATTAATCCTATGGGCTAATCATATTCTTCATAATAGTTTATTTATTCTTACCTCATATACTCCACAATTATATTTAGTTTTCAACTTTTCTCACTCTGTTGCCCCTGTTCAGAATGTCTCATATCTCCTATTTCTAGTTAAGCCAAACTATCTCTCAGTTCTAATTTCTTCCATCATAAATACTGCTTTACTTACCAGTCCCATATTGAATAAACATATAATTTCAACTTGGTTTGTGGGGGAGGGAGATTTTCAGTAATGTTCTAGGCTGGGGATTGGCAAACTTTTTCTACAAAGGGCCAAAAATTAAGTAAATTAAGTAAATTAAGTAAATCTTAAGTAAATTAAGATTTGTGAGCCCCATACAAGCTACATTGCATAGCTATTGTCATCACAGTCTTATTCTCTTTTTTAAACATCTCTTAAAAAATGTAAAAGATACTCTTAGCTCATGGGCTAGTAGAAAAACAACCCACTGGATGTTTACCCCATGGCCATTGTTTGCCAATTACCTATTCTGGTTTATTCCACTTATACTATCTCACTTACTATTCTGTTCAGCACTTGATATTTTCACCTTCTCTCTACCTTTCTTCTGGAAATATGTGGAGGTTTTTTGAAGGCAGAGAACCCTAGATCATTCACCCAGGCATTACTGGTTCTATCTCATTTTCTAGTTTTAACTGCTGGTCAATAATGTTGGCAATGACATGCTTTTAAAATCACAGGCAAATGGCTCCAAATATAAACTTAGTGTGGTTTGTTCAATGATATGAACAAAGGAGAAGAGGACAAATCTTACAGACAGGAAAATATGTAGTTCATTTCTGCTAAATAGGTACACAAAATCCTCCTTAGGTAGTATATCTTATCTCTTGATAGTGGACTCCATAATCTTTCTGTCTACTTATACAACAGCACATTGTAAAATATTTATTTTACAATCAATTGCTATTGAAGATTCTGTCATCTCTGTGAAATTTCTCCTTAATAACACTGAAACAGGTTTTAGTCCAGTTTACTTAGCTTTTATAGTATATCAGGGTTTTTTTTGCAAAATACTTAATCCATTTCATCTTACTTAATCTTCAGAACAACTCTGTTGAGATTATTGTCACCATTATAACAGATGGGGAGAATGAGTAT
Source organism: Ailurus styani (assembly GCA_002007465.1). Lineage (NCBI taxonomy): Eukaryota > Metazoa > Chordata > Mammalia > Carnivora > Ailuridae > Ailurus > Ailurus styani. The sequence continues at coordinate 644,045 of LNAC01000461.1, forward strand.
AGAGGTCATTAGCTTAGTAAAGCTGGTATTTGAACTTCTGAGCCTATAGTCTTAGCCTCTATGCTTTGCTCTCTGGCAAACAAGAAAAGTGATGATGACCAATATGATGAGGATAACTAATATTAATTGAGTACTTACTAATTACCAGTTTATGGCTTTAAATAATTTACAGGTATTATCTACTTAACAATTAATTACCACTATAAAGTCGGTAGCATTATTAGTTCAATATTAGGAAGAAAGAAAGAAAGAAGGAAAGAAAGAATGAATGAAAAGAAAAAAGGAAAGAAAAGAAAAGAAAAGAAGGAACCTATGATACAGATAGGTTAAATAAATAGTAGGTTAAATAGTGACAAACCAGGATGCAATGTCAGCACCCAAGTGCTACCCCAATGTTAATAGCAGCAATGTCCACAATAGTCAAACTATGGAAAGAGCCCAGATGTCCATCGATAGATGAATGGATAAAGAAGATGTGGTATGGGGCGCCTGGGTGGCTCAGTGGGTTAAAGCCCCTGCCTTCGGCTCAGGTCATGATCTCAGGGTCCTGGGATCGAGGCCCGCATCGGGCTCTCTGCTCCGCAGGGAGCCTGCTTCCTCCTCTCTCTCTGCCTGCCTCTCTGCCTACTTGTAATCTCTCTCTCTGTATCAAATAAATAAATAAAATCTTTAAAAAAAAAAAGAAGATGTGGTATGGATATACAATGGAACATACAATGGATAAACGATGGAATACTACTCAGCTGTCAAAAAACAAAATCTTGCCATTTGCTATGACATGGATGGAACTAGAGGGTATTATGCTAAACAAAATAAGTCAATTAGAGAAAAACAATTATCATATGATCTCACTGATATGCAGAATTTAAGAAACAACATAGAGGATCATAGGGGAAGAGAGGAAAAAGTAAAAAGATGAAATCAAGAGGGAGACAATTAAAAGTCTCATAAGAGACCTTTTTTTTTTTTTAACCATAAGAGTCTCTTAATCATAGGAAATAAACTGAGGGTTGCTGGAGTGGAAGGGGGTGGAGAGGATGGGGTAACGGGGTGATGTAAAGAGGACTGTGTATTATATAAAACTGATGAATCACTGACCTCTACCTCTGAAAACAATAGTACATTATAAGTTAATTTAATTTAAATAAAAAATCAACAACGACAACAAAAGAACCCAAGTGCTAAACCACTATCTTTCAAGTGCAAGCTACTTGCACTATTTATTATTGCTGAATACTTTCACTGAGGGAGGAGATAGAGTTCTCATCTACCTCTGTTACTTTCTAAATGCCAGCCCTGCTTTATCCCCTAAGTTTATTTAATGGGTATAGAAAATGATTTGATGGCCTGCTGTTAGTGACAATATCAAATTTTGATTTCGACAAAGAAACATGAAATCTTTTAAAGTTAGTGTTAATACCAGTAATAACTCACATTGAAAAGACTTACTATGCTGATTTTTGCTAAAGAATCTCTTTTCAGAACCAGCTATTTAAGATCTTTTTCTGACAGGGGGCTTTCTTGGGAACCTTGCAGGGGTGTGTCAGATTCCAGACACACTAGGCACACGTTGGCCGCCTGTAAGGTGAGGAGCCAGTATTTGACTGAAATCTATAATGTCTGCAGAAGGGAAAGTAATGCAGGGGTAGAAGGATTAAACATGCCAAAAAAGGGAAGGTGGCATACATAAAACTATTTGCTACTTTTTTTTCCTAATGAAGGAAGAAAACATGTTTTATGAATGATGGAGTTTAGAGCAAACTTCAGATGTAGCAGTTTTCTCCTGAGAGTTTCCTGTTTCTTCTTTAATTCTCCAGGGTCCATTGCAGTGTGTCTGTGACAATTCTGCCTCAAGATTCCCCTGGCCCAGGCAAACATCATTTCTACTTACTTCCCACGTGCAGTTGAAAGCACTTATAATGGGTGCTCTGCAACATTATAATATTTGACACAAGAATTGCATGCTCCTAAGAAAGGGAGCATATTCTTCACTATCATCTGTTTTCCTGATGGATCTATGCTCTTCCTTGGAGAGACAGTGACAGAAGAAATAAATAGCCAAGTGACTGTTGTGCATTAGGTAGGTCAAAGTTGAGAAAAGAAATGAGCACATAACCCTTCAAATGTATGTGTGTGGTGTAACACCCAAAACTGAGACATTAAAATTAAATTGAAACAAATAAACAACAAAGTATGCTTTCCCTCCTGTTCTTTATAACACTCAACCAACATCTGTTCAGTAATTCACTGGATGCAATTTTTGTTTATTTCAGTGAAATGTGTCAAATTCGAGGAAAAGCAAATTTAAGAGAATGAAACAAGTGATCACATTATTCTTTTTCTCCATTGCACTAGTGGCAACATACTTTACTGTCTATTTAAACTAACTAGCCCCCAATGGTTTGTTTTCCCTTGAAAACTATCTGTGAAAGGATCATAAAAATGAATTTGCTAGTTAGAGCACCGAAGAAGGAAATATCATGGTATAATATTATTAGGTGTATTTTTTTTTACTTTTTAATGAAATAAACTTCCTTGTAGACAAAGCAAAAAACAAAACAAAACAAAACAAAAAACCCCAAAAAGTTGATATTTACTAAAGTATAATTGGTATTTATTAAATTTTTAATTTGTTATGTATAGGTACAACACTAAGTATTATATAAGTATTATTATTACATCTGCCACATTATGTGATTATTTCAGAAAATACAACATTAAACACCAAATAAATTTCAAATAGAAACTATATCTCTGGGGTGCCTGGGTGGATCAGTGGGTTAAGCCTCTGCCTTCTGCTCAGGTCATGATCCCAGGGTCCTGGGATTCAGCCCCGCATCAGGCTCTCTGATCAGCGGAGAGCCTGCTTCCCGCTCTCTCTCTGCCTGCTTCTCTGCCTACTTGTGATCTCTCTCTCTCTCTCTCTGTCAAATAAATAAATAAATAAAATCTTAAAAAAAATAGAAACTATATCTCTTCAGGAATCCTTACCCTGTGACATACTCTGTTAATCTGTTAGAAAATTAGTCATATATATTTAAGCGCTCTATTTTATTCACTGCTGTGTCCCACCCTCTAGAATAGTATCTGGAATTGAGAAACTCCTCAATAAGTAGCTTAAATTTATTAAATCAGTACAAGGGGCCTCTTGCCTTTGATGCTCTTGAATAACTGGTATAACTTTACTCATATTACCAAAGGCAAAATAAAAGGAAACACAATTAAAAATAAAATGTGGATATGGATTGCATAATTGCTGTGCTGGAGGAAATATTTTCTAAATATGAGGTTTAATTAATAAATCCATTTGAGTTTTGGCTTAATATCTAATTAGTAAAACAAAACAAAACTACTATACTCTGCTCCATCATGCTATATTTTACAATAATGAACACTGAAAACAAAATAGCTCGTAGTTTGGGGCATTTTCAGATATGACCGAATAAATGCATAATTTGAAACAACAAGCACTTACAGCAACAACTGCCAACAGTATTTGAATGTTTAGTGCGTGGAAACACTATTAACTCATTGAACTACCAAAATATCTTTTTAAGGTAAGTATATTACCACCGTTTTACAGATGAAGAAAGTGTTGGGCAGAAAAATCCATTTCACAAATCTTAAGGTCACAAATCTAATAAGAAATAGAATGAGAATTTGGAAAATGACAATCTGGCTGTAAGGTTTATGCTCGTTGGATGGTCTCTGCATCATCTCCCAAGAAATTACTGACAATTTTTCTCATCCAGAATATGAAGTAACACAACAGTCTGATGCCTTATTTCAAATGTCAATAAAGTGTGGAAAATACATTCAATGTATGATATTTTGAATGAAATCTCAACTTGTGGAGTTTTGGCTGATTTGCCACTTATCTAAAAACTGTATGACCCCAGAATCTGGTATCTACTTTTAAATAAATGACACACACAGTTGAACATAGAGTGAGGAGGTAAGTTTTACATTTCTTAGATTCCTCAGGTTGATATTTTTTTAATCCCAAACAATGGCATCATAAACTACAAGTCTTCTCACTCATTATATGCGTAACATGGATTGATCAGATCATGGTGAGGTTCTAGGCTCTACTGTGCCTACCAGTTTAAAGAGGAGAGATTTGTGATGGAAAATTATAAACCCTACACAACAAAAGTAAAAATCAAATGCTTATACTGCCAAAGGAAGAACAGAGCTCTGGTGTGTACCATCCTATGAGAATGGGTTTCCCTCTTTTTTTGAAATCAAATGTAGTTTGTTCTGCCACTGAAGAACTGATGTCTTCATATCACGTCTAAGTTCACGCATTTGAAGGGGCCAGCAGTCTAATGAATCTTCTCCCTCATCTTAGTAAACTATGTATTGTCTACTTGAATCAAGGGCCATTAAATTCTTGCAAAGTGTTTACTGCATTATACATATTATTGGTCCTGTCACTGAACAGTGCCCTCTTTCTGTTTTATAGCTAATGTAGCATTCCTCCATGGCATCAATAGATTAAAACATTTACTATCAGAAAAAGTATGTGAAAATGGAGCAAGCTCATTTTGCTACAAGCTAACTCAATAAATCTGTCTAGTTTACTGATGTTCACTTTCATTTAAAATTGGTACATATTTATCTTGCAAACTTCAAGAAGGCAGAGAGATAAATTGTTTTTCTGTTTTTGCTCCTGGCAGCAATGCTACTTGGTTAATGTTAATAAATGGCAGTTTAACAGGACCAGATCTATATTTCTGATATGTATTTGGGAATACTTAGGAAAAAGCCAATCAAGGGTATATTAAGACTTCAAAAGATATTATCTATTGTTTTGACAGTCATATGACTACTTCGCTATAGAAGAAGCAAGATAATTTAAATTTATTGTTTTAATTTTATGATGTTAGTTTCATGCCTTTCTTAAAGTTACCATCAGAAAAAATAAGTCATTAACAAATTTAGTTTATTTGCATTTGGACAAAAAAATTAAAGGAAATTTAGTCCATATTATTAAACTGATAATGGAAGAATAAACAAAATATTTGGAATAACCAGTACTTCTCCTGGCAGTATTATAGAGGGAAAGATTTTTTTTTTTACTTTGAGGACAAACAAACTCCTGCTTTTTCAGTCCCTTTGCTCCCACGGAATACTGTTATAGATATGGCTTCTGTAACTGGTCCTCTATAGCCCTTCTGACCAATTAGTCAAGCATGCAACAGCTAGAATAGATACATGGGATACTGTAACCTGTTCTCTCCCATTTCTATGTGACAATCATTTTATCCTTGGTTATGACAATACAATGGAAGGAACATATTGAAATTTAGTAAGCCAGTTTATGTACACAAATGTAAAATGGCTATACTACACCTTTCACACACCTACGATAAATCCAAAATATCTCAGTAAATATATGCCAGAATTTTTATTTATGACACATTTTATTTTCCCACTGAAAACCTGTGTGTGAATGAATGCCTTGCTTTCATTTTTATATATATTTTTTGCACATAAACTTCCATTGTTACACAAGAAAAAGCAAGGTGGTTATAGGACCACTCTCTCCCTAACCATCTCTTTTAGATGAAACATGATGATTCTCCTCTATCTGTGCCCTTGCCCATACCACTAATTTAATACTAACTTTTACAGGTACCTGGGTGGCTCTGTTGGTTAAGCATCTGCTTTTAGCTCAAGTCAAGATCCCAGGGTCCTGAGATCAAGCCGTGCATTGAGCTCCCTGCTCAGCAGGGAGTCTGCTTCGCCCACTTCCTCTGCTCCTCTCTGCCCTGATGATGCTCTCTCTCTTTCTCAAATAAATAAATAAAATCTTACAAAAAATACTGACTTTCACAGTCTCCAATACATTCATCTAAAATCGGGTAAAATTCCTCCTCTTCCATGAAGTTTTTCACAACTTCCTATGTGAACCACAGCTTTCAGGAAAGTCTGCTTTTGAAAGATAAGGTTTTGGAAGAAAGTCTTGCTGAAATTGATCACCTTATAAGATCTGGAGTAAGACATCACTCTAATTAGCATGCTAAAAAGAAACGCAATAATCAGTAAAATGCCAGAAAGGAGCAGATTCTCATAATATCGGCCAACTGTTTCAAACATGTAAATGTTACTTCACCAACAAGATGACAGTTGCTTTCCAAGAAGGTAAATGATATGCTAAATGTTAAAAGAGGTGGTAAGATGATTACCATTTGTCAAATCAGATTTACAAAAGGCTGTGTGTTATTTTCTTTTTTTTTTTTTTGGCTGTGTGATATTTTCATAATAACACTAATAATTAATTTGTCGATTTGTCTACAAATGTCTTGAGTTATTCAAACATAATAAATTCAAATGTTCCTATATGGTATAGTGTTCTAATTTGGGATCCCCAGAAAGCAGAGGCCAAGATAAGAACTTTGATGTGGGTAGTTATTTGGTAGGTGATCCTAGGAAACAAGTGTTAAGGAATAGGGAGAGAGATATGGAAAAAGAAGAAAAGCTACAATATGTGCTATTATTAAAGTTGTCACTGATGGCAAGGAGGATCAAATTCTGCTAAGATCTCTGGGAAATATAAAGCTGGGGTAATAATGCACAGACCTTTCTTCCCCAGTGAATTCCCTGTTACACAAGCAGATGGCTGGTTGCTAGCCGAGCAGACTACTAGCCTTGGGGAAGTCTTATGACTGAATGCTAAAAGACAAATAGGAGGCATTTGAGTTGAGAATTAGGTAGCAGAGGTAGGCTTGAGTGCCAACAGAATCGCTCAGTTTGGGTCTGGGTGCAATCAGAGTTGAGCCAAGGGTATACTGTATGCCAGAGGCATCTGCTAATAGTGTATGCATGTGTATGTGTGTGTGTGTGTGTGTGTGTGCGCGCGCATGCACAGGCATGCAAACAAAACAGCACCTACTTTAATCTTGAACTTCTATGCTTTTCATAGTGCCCAATTTTATATTTATTTAATATCACTTCAATTTGGGGTACCACAAAAATATTATTAATCTCATTTTTTAACATGGCAGTTTTCCTTACGTTTTCTCCAATTAAAAAAAAATACCACTGCAATACTACTAGCTCATTTTTCTAATATCCTTTCAGTTACCTGCAGTTGAGAAAGCAAAGTTCAGAAAAAGATTGTAGCTAAATGTCTAAAATGTACACATTCCACAGAACTACTGCTGCAGGCAGAGAGAGAGGAAAAACAGAACTTGTTGTGGCTGATTCTGTCTATTCTTATGTCAATCTTGGGAATGGAGAAAAAGGAAGATAAATCACTTTGGTCATGAGTCTTGAGTTCACAAGCAGCTAAGGCTCCACTGATGAGTGGGCTTCGGCAGAAGTAATAATTCATTTCTACTACTTTATGCAATGATAACGTTCAGTTAAGTTTAGCCCTTGGACAGCCCTTCCTATATTGGTAAGAGAAAACGTGTTTAGATAGACCTTCATCATAAGAAATTATTAAAATACTTCTTACATAAAAACCATTGCTCTTTTTCTAGGGTCTTGCTTCTTGGGTCCTTTTAAAATACAGAATAGATCAGCTAGTTAACATACAGTGAAACACTAGCAGAATTCTTGAATAAAGAGTATGAAAGAGGGCGCCTGGGTGGCTCAGTGGGTTAAAGCCGCTGCCTTCGGCTCAGGTCATGATCCCAGGGTCCTGGGATCGAGGCCCACATCGGGCTGTCTGCTCAGCAGGNATAGGAATGTTTGGAATTTTAACTCATATATTTTCATTTACTAACTTATGTAGGGAAAAGTGAGCCCTTGTAACTTTTAAGATTCCAAGAGAATATGATTTAAACCTAGAAGGAGATCAAGGTCAATTAATCTACACAGTAATTTAGCAAGCAACCTGAAATATTTATAAGCAATTTAAAGGCAACCAAATGCATGCTTTGGTGAACACTGGTACACAATAAATTCTTGCTGATTTATTGACTTAATGAACATAATGATGAGTTAACAAACTAATTTTTAGATGGAAGAAGAACGTAGTAAGAAAAAAAAAAGAGTACATTCAGTCCTCATCTTAGAAACACAATTAGCTCCAAAATATTTCCTCAATGGAGGGAATAACCAAAAATAACCAATAACTGTTGATATAATTAATATAAATGACACTAGGTGTATGAATGTAAATGTAGGCTCCTGAATCAAGTTAGTGATATGCTAATATGCATTAATATTTACATACCTAAATAATAAAGTCTTATCATTACATGTATATATAATTACTTTTTAATGAGGAGGGTGCTTAGAAATAGTTGCAATATCAGTCCTCATAATTTTCCACGTAATCTGGGTGTTGATAACTCAGATACTCAGGTTTAACTGACAGACAATCTTGAAAGCATGTGACAGTCATTTTTGTCACAAAGGACAATTTTAATTTTAAAACAACACATTTCAATGCAGAAATGCAGAACATACATGTACACAGTGTGCTATATCAAGAGAGAAAAAAACTAACAACACAGAAAAGAGTAAGACATCATTTGCCTTCATGCAGATGGCAGCTATCTCTTGAATTTAAATAGGTGACAAGTATGCTCACATAATGATATCAGTTATGTAACAGTATGGACCATGAAGGAGACAAGAATATGCTTCTTTACCTATGGCACCTGGGCAGAGTAAATATTTTAAACTGAAGGACTGTGAGAAACAGTAGGTACAAGAAGGACTCTCTAACCTTCCCCTTCCTACCTAAAGCAAGTCGTAAGACCCTTTTGCCAAGAGGTGGCCTCCCTGTACCTAGAAGAAAGGAACATCCTTATTTCTTAAGAAAGAGGGATGCTGGGCGCCTGGGTGGCTCAGTGGGTTAAAGCCGCTGCCTTCAGCTCAGGTCATGATCCCAGGGTCCTGGGATCGAGGCCCACATCGGGCTCTCTGCTCAGCAGGGAGCCTGCTTCCTCCTCTCTCCTCTCTCTCTGCCTG
>LNAC01000461.1:653040-673047 GCA_002007465.1 Ailurus styani
AAAAAAAAAAGAAAGAGGAATGCTGAGAAGAATTCACAAGAACCAGCCTAAATTTCCTGCAGTTTATTACCCTTCACTCATATCCTTTTATTCTATTCTGTTTTCCCACAACTTTCTGCTNTGCTGAGAAGAATTCACAAGAACCAGCCTAAATTTCCCGCAGTTTATTACCCTTCACTCATATCCTTTTATTCTATTCTGTTTTCCCACAACTTTCTGCTCTTTGTCAAAACAAGTATAAAATCTCTCAGGTTTAATATTTCATAAGTTTTCATTTCCTTATAAAGATTCTTATGCCATATAGAACTTATATTAAGTTTGCATGCTTTTTCTCTTTTTAATCTATCTTTTGCCAACCCAGCATATAGGGCCCTCAGACAGAAAAACTGTGAGGGTAGTAGGATAAATAATTTCTTCCTCCCCCTAGATAACTATAAGTAAAACCTTGTGAGAATTCAGGAATACTGTAGTCAATTACACACTTTAATTTTTTAAATTCCCTTTAGTTATGTGATTGATTACTATATACTTGGCATTGTGTTAAACATTTTACATACAACTTCTCATTTATTCATTTTGTAGTTCTCTTTATGTTAGTAGATGAGGAAGCTTAGGCTCATGAACAGAATGGTCTAAAGACACAATGACAGGCTTGGAATTTCAACTGAGATTTGTAAGATTTCAAAATCTCTAACTAAAACGATATACTGTTATTTATGGATATAACACAGTATGGAATCAAATGCACATGTTTAATACAATTTTATTGGCAAGGATTCCTAAAACTGTCGAAAATTTTTTCCCTGATACCGTTCAAAGCCAGTGGTAGTCTAACTGACTTACTTAAACAGTGGTACCTATTAGTTTTACAATCATACCATTATACCAAAATATCTGAAGCATATGTTTAGAGGCAGCACTGTTAGGTTTTCAACATGCCCTGTTGTCAAATGGATCCTCACTTTAGTAACGCACTAAAAGAACTGAAAGAAGCACCAACAAACATTGCATACTCTTCATGCAGAAGGAACTCAACTTTGCAAACTAAATATCATCTGTAACTGGTGCAGTGAAATACCTTCTCCCAATAAAATGACAACAGGCAAATGATATTTGGTTGCATTGTGAATACTGACAATCATGTTGCAATATAGTGTTTTATGAAAAAGCAATCTGTGATAGAAGAGGAGGCTGTATTAAGAAATTATGTGTCTAATTAGGTCCTTAAAGTATTGGGATTGGTCTTGACCTAGGAATAATGTCCACTTTTTGGTAACATTTTAGAGTTTACAAAAGTCTCTTTAATTCAAAATATACCATAACTCTTTCAATATTGTGCTGTCAAATTTTGATCAATATGCAGAATTTATCATTAATAAATTTGCAGTTGCAAAGCATAATGTCTGCTGCACGGAGTGTTAAATTGAGTGGAACCATGTGGTAACATGTGGGGCACAACTTACTCAAAGGATAGTCGCTGCCAAAACAAAAAAAGATAAACCAAAAACCCAATTCAGTAATATTTACTTGAAATGTATGAACATTGCTTGACAATCATGTAAGTGTAGTGGGCCAGCAAATAGTTATGTTGAGAGGGCAACACACTAAGTGAACATACAGTGCTATGTTTGTGAATGATCGTTAATGCATTCAAGAGAACCCCCCAAGATTCTGGTATTTGGATGTGTTTTAAATACACATGTATACATACAAGTTCACAACCATCAACGTATACTGTAAGCATAATCTACAATACCGTCACTCGGTATCATTCTTTTGGAATTAGACCTGTTGGCTTGCTACCTGGTCAGACGAATCGATGGGTCAACCATCCAGGACAAAGGCAAAGCTCCTGTGGGGAGGTACCTGGAATACTAAAGCTTACGGTCCCCAGAAAAGGGACATTGTGAAGAGGCCGCATAAGGCTAGAACCCATCAGTAAATTTAAGGTTATTTTAAAGTTCAAGACTAGATCAATGGCCATTTCCTACCACTGACCCATTGGCTTTTCTTTCTGTAAACATCACCTATTGTTTCTGAACAAAAGTCATTAAAAATATTTCTTTTGTAAATACAGAATTTCACAAAGGCTTGAACTCCAAAGCCTAGGAAAACCTACCACCCAGCCACTTCAGAACTATACTCATTCATTCATTCATTCATTCATTCATTCATTCATTCATTCATTCATTCCTTTATTGAGAAGGGAGAGAAAAAGAGAGAGAATGTGAAGGGGGAGGGACAGAGGGAGAGAGAGAATTTCAAACAGGCTCTACGCTCAGTATGTTTCCCAACAGGGGCTCGATCCCCGGACACTGAGATCACGACCCGAGCTGATATCAAGAGTCTGATCCTCAACCAACTGAGCCACCAGGCACCCCAGAACTGCTCTTAATGTCACTGCTTGGATATTTGGATAAGACGAAGAACCTACCTCACTTTTAAATATCTGGAAGAGTAGCTTCCACCAACCAAGTTCAGTTTAGAAAGTAATAAGCATGTTTTCTATGTTAATTACTTCAAAGCTTCAACCATAGCAAAACCCACCCAGCCACAGTAAAACCTCGTGCTTGTTTGAGTAATTGTTGCCTAGGAAATAGCATGCCCATAACCTGATAAAGGTCACTGGGACTCACAAATCACTCTAGGAAATTAGATGCATTTACCTACTTAAATTCTATACTATCATGTGTAACCCTCTCTGCCCAAGTATTAACACTTTGAATAAACTAGTAATTTGATCGCAGTCATTAACAATACCTTTACTAATCATTACTGGCACAATTCAGATTGATCTATAAAAAGTAATTTTTTCAACAAATAGTTCACTTGGTGGTATATTTTATTTGGCAGAATAGTTTAGCAGTTGAGAACAGGTTTGAGTCACACCATTTCAAATGAGTTCAAATCTTGGTGCTACCACGGCATGGCTATGTATCACTGGGTAGGTACATAAGGCTTCTGTGCTTTGGCTTCCTTGTTGTTAAAAAAAAGAAAAAGTATAATAAATTTCTTTACCTCTCCAGCTTATTTTCATAATAAACAGAGCGTGAAACAGAGTAAACACTTGGTAACTCCAAGTATTACTATTATTATTGTTGTTTTTTTAAATAAAGATATGATTTCTATTCATTGCAAAAGCAGAAAATTAAATGCAGGGGACAATTAGATAACATTTAAATATGAAATAAAGTACCATGTTAAATACGAATTAGACTAAAAAGAGCTAAAAATAATAGGCTAAATTTAAGAATGTGCTACAAATGATCAGAAGGGTGTAATATACCAAGATCAATTATAACTCTTTGAAATGGGTAAAGGAGGGCTTAGCCTGACAATTTAAGAATTGTTAAGAATGGAATAGGTAATTCTTTAACTTCAATCAATTTTCATTTGTAACTGAAAAAATATAATTAATAAACACCATTGTGTATTTCTTTGAATCTTTATTGAATCTTCCTATTTCTACTTAAAAATACATCTAAGAAATTGTGAATTTTCAACTTGGAAATTTTGCATTAAAAAAATCTGAGAGCTTGAGTTTATATAACAAGTTACTTAGTAAAAAAAAAAACTATAAAAATGTTCAAACCTTCCTTAAAAATAAGAATAATCAAAGCTTTCTTGCTAGTGATACAGAAAGAAACACAAAAACAAAAAAATGCCCAGCAGCTGCAATTAAAGAAAAGCATTTGAAAGGTAAGATTTATGACTTTGCTACATTACTTTACTTAGAATGAGACAATTTATTATAGCTCTAAATCCCTCTACATCCAAAATGACACTTATTGTTGGCAAAGAGGCTACCCTCTCCCCATGCCAGTGTAAATTCACATGATATTTTTTATGAATAAACATGAAAATGTCAGCAATACTAAACAAAAGGGAGATGACAAATTTGGAAATAAGCCAGTAACTGTGCCCAATGACCCATGAAACTTGGATTTCAGAAGGGAATGTCTGAAATTTGGGTAAGTGGAAAGCTGCATTCTGAAGAAAACTTAAATTACACATTATAGCCACAAAGGAAGGGAAAGAATAAAAGGAAGACAGGGTGACTGACCCACACTGAGTTTGAAACAGAGTAATACACACAGTGACACTGTGAGTTAAGCCATCCACAGTGCCTGTAACAGGGTCCTGAGAGAATTACAGCAGGTATGTGAGCACATATGGGCCTCTCCTCAGGGGGTTTGAGAACAGTGGCTGATCCTGCATACCGCGGAGCACGTGCCGGGATACATATGAAGACAGAGAAGCACGTGAAACTCTGGGGTTATTATTTCTTTTCCACAATTATTTTTCATTTGCTTAAAAAGATTCTCACACGCTGCAAGGAATTTCTAAGATCTGATTAGACAACTAAAAATGTCCACACGTTTGAGCAAAGTGAAACGAATATAGCCTGAAGAAAATCAAGGTCAAGAAAATACCTTTAAAATCAGTTGAAAAGATAGTAGTATTAACACCTTCAAAGAAATTAACAAACTGCAATTTATTTTTTTTAAATCAAAACTCTCCCTCTGTATTTTACCTTTCTTTGCAAGTATTAGCACTCACAGAAGGGTACGTCTTATGGAAATGTTTACTGATTGGCAAGTAGAGAAACCGATACTTTTTTTTTTTCAATCAATCTTCGATCTGCTGTGATAACAAATAACAAAGCCTGGGCCAACTTGACCTTCTTTAGCAATTATAATTTTTATGCTCCCATTAAAATCCTTCAGCCAGTGATGGTGTTGTCCCATGAAACATTGTTAATTAGGTTTTAAAGAGTGTTACACATTAGGTCTTCTACAGGGCACAGGCGCTACCCCAAAGAGAGAATATCCCGCTTAGCACTTTCGAAGCAAGTGATTATGGGACCGCAATGAGAGCTGACCACCTCCTAGGGCACAGATACTAGTCCTCATCTCTTCTCCGTCCCGGCTTCCAAACAAGCGTTTCTTTGTAAAAAGGAAAATGGTTAAAATAAACATCAAAGCAAACAATAGAAGAAATATATCATAAAGGAGCATCATATAGCCTGGTGGAGGAAGGGGATATAGATTCTCTGGTGACAGGGTTTGGTCTTTTTTTAGTGCCCATTTTCTCTGTTGTCTGCCTCTCTGAGTCACTGCCCAGCAAGACCGTCCTAATTTGCTCTCCCTAACAATAGAAATAACAGTCTTGATGTCTACCTCTTTCATAAATTGATCCATTTTTCCTAATACTAGACCCTATCTTTCTAATACTTAGCATTTTAACTTCAAATTCAGTTTGTTGTTTTTTTTTTTTTCAGATGTTGGATGGATGAAGAGAACCCTGCATTATTACATATTTCACCTGGATAGGCGTTTCCCACACACTGGGTATATAGAAATAATTAAATACTAAGTTCCCAGCATAAGCCTTTCACTTCTCAAGTTTAGTAACTGAAAGGAATTTTGTATTTATTCAACAATTTACAGTTCCCCAGAGCATTTTCATACTAGGGTCGTAAATGGATCATGCTTCTTAGTCAAGATTAGCGTACTAAAAAAAGAACACCAATATTTGTTGAGCATTACTTTGTATAAGGTATGTTCTAAGCATTTCAATTTATCTAGTTTTATAAGGTAGATACTATCAGTATCCCCAAGCTACAGATCAGGAAACTGAGGCACAAAGGATTTGAATAAATTATGCAAAATCTCAAGGCCACTAGGAAAACTACTTCATGAAATAATAAAACACAAAGGAAAGTTCTGGGATAGCAAGACAGACAAATGACCTTTGTATAAAGGGAGGAAATACACGTTTAGAGAAATATATTAGTGATGTTGAGTTAAGGTACAAGCAAGATTCTAGCATGAATGCAGAGGTGGCTTCTAAGTACCTAAAAATGAAAATAAATAGTTTACAAACTGCATCTAATTAGTACCACTTTCTTTATAGATAGAAAACCAGAAAACTCAGGAATAAATATTTTACTGGACTCCAAACAGCTTTGGCAAAGTTCATCCTGATATATAAGTGGAAAGAATGTAGAAATAAAAGCGAACAAACAGCAGATGAACAGGGGTGATTCATTTAAGAAGACTCAAAGCTACGCCCAAAGATCTGGACACAATAACTATAGTCAAACAGATTCCTGGATAAGTTAAGGTTGCACAATTAGTTCTTGTGGCTTTCGGCAAACCTCTGTCCTTCATACTGATCAGTTTAATATTAATATTCAGTTGATGAAATCAAAGGCATAAAAGTAAAATCTGTTCGCACAAAGCTAGGAGCACTACTAAAAAGGAATTCAGAATGAATATTAGAAAAAGTTCTTTAAATGCCAGGCAGGAATAAAGGGCTGATAGTAATAAAATGTAAATGTAAATTTTTAAGTTATGAAATAATCTTAAAAAAGCATTTCATTCATGTTTAAAAGTTGTATAATTACTGGGAGAATTTTAAAAATTCATATAAATTGAATACAACTGACTGCAATTCAAAGGGAACATGCCCTCCGATCATGTTGTCAAAAGAAAGAAAACACACAGTGCCCTAGAAAAGGCAACTGAAGTACTGTTTTCAATTCTGAGCAACATATTTTGAGAGCACTATTTATCAAGGTGGACTAGTCCAAAGATTGAAGCTGGAAAGGTGGGGTCCAGCAACCATGAAAAAATAAACCAGAGCAACAAGTAGGAAAAATCCGTCAGGGCCTGGCAGTCCTATCACACTTTATACATCCCATGTCCCCTTTACTCAGTGGGTTCTGTAACTGACGTGGCTCAGAGTGATTGTAACACACAGTTAATAAACTACTGGCCTTACCCTTTGGTTCTAATGCTACCATTCCTGTGTCATGAGTTTTCTTCATTTGTTTATCCCTAATCCTCATGCCCAGATTTAAACTATTTTCTCTCTATCGGCCCCCTTTAAACATTCCTCATATCTTAATAACTCAAGGGCTTCTCTCTTTTACAATCCTTATCTTATCACTAAACATGATTCTTTTGTTAAAAATATGTTCAAATCTGTATTCTCTAGGTTAAAAAGTTTTTTTTTAAAAGAGGACTCTAAGCTACCATGAAGTTAATAACTTCCTTTAATTATTTCCCGGTGCCAATTTGTGCTAAATGTGCTAATTTGTATTGTGGTTCTAGAAGATGAGGGAAAAGAGGGTAGAGATAGCTTATTATTTTGTGTCTTACAAACTTATTTAATGATGGATACGATCTTCTCCCTGGCCCCCTCAAACATACTGCACGGCAAATGTTCCATAGAATGTACTTGAGAAATGCTGTTCTACACAATTCTATAAGGCAATGTGCTTCTTTCTCTTTAAACTCCTTTCCCCTAGTTTTTGTGACATTAAGTTCTTCCCTAGATTCTGGGTTAACTGCTTTCGACTTTGACATACCTTCTCTGCATACATCTCCAGCTTGTCTTCCTTTGCCAGCCCTTTAATCTGTTGCCTATCTTTTTTCTTCTTTGGTTATTTTCAGATATCCCCACCACTCTCAAAATTTCACTTGTACCTTTATACCAATGATTCTTGAATGTTTAGCTCTTCCTGAGGGGCAGCAGAGTAGTGTGGTTCAGCCCATGGACTCTGAAGGAGTTCAAATCTCGTCTACTTAGTAGCGATATGAACTTGGATTTTAGTAGTATTTGTTCAACAAGTTTTGAAAATTTAATTAGGTTTCAGGTAAAAATGGCTCGAATACTTATTATTAGCCATTATTTTTCTTTCTATTCAGACCCTTCAGGCTGTCATCACTGTTGAGCCCTGCAGACTTCACTGGCACCTCAAACTTAAGGTATTGAAGACTTACTTTCAAACCCCAAATCACTGAATTCTACAAATCAACATTTCTTGATTTTCCTATTGTCCAAAATGGTATGCCCACTTGCACAATCACTACGGCTCAAAACTCAGTTTTTGACTTTTACCACACTCAAGACTTTGTTAGTTTCTGTCAAATTTTCTTTACTGCTTGCCCCCATCGCGTTCTTTTTTGTGACTGTCATTGGCACCTTGTTTCAGGTGAAATTACGCAGCAAATAGACCGTGGCATTCACCTAACTCATTTATTTACACATTCTTTCCAGAATCCAAGGCATCTGAATGCAACTGCCATAGTATTCTCTAAAATTATTCTGGCAATACTTTGTCTCCTTTAAACTGATATTTAAGGTAAGATTTGTCCTCTCTTCAATCAAAACTTCTTATTTTATTTTAGGCTATTCTCTAATGTAAAATCTACTTGGGTTCTCCAGTTATATTAGATTTCTTCTTTCATATTCCTATTTGGAGGCACTTATGGCCTTATGTGTAATATTCCAGTGCTTTATGCAATTATTTATTCTTCCCATAGACCACAAGCACTCTAAATATAAAAACAATATCTTATTCATATCCATATCCTCCTTTTTCTTCTTGAATTCCAGTGTAGATAACATAGAGTATTATATTAATTTCTGGTGTACAATAGAGTGATTCAACAGCTTCATATATTACTTAGTGCTCATCAAGATAAGTATACTTCTTAAATTTTTAAAAAATATTTTATTTATTTATTTGTCAGAGAGAGAGAGACAGACAGACAGGGAGAGCACAAGCAGGGGAAGTGGCAGGCAGAGGGAGAAACCGGTTCCCCGCTGAGCAAGGAACCTGACGTGGGACTTGAGCCCAGGACCCTGGGATCATGACCTGAGCCGAAGGCAGACACTTAACTGACTGAACCACTTACATGTCCCAAGATAAGTGTACTTTTACTCCCCATCACCTATTTCCTCTTTTATTTTTAAAGAATTTATTTATTTATTTATTTGAGGGCGGGGGGGAGAACGAGCCAGGGCAGGGGCCAATGGACGAGGAGAGAGAAAGAATCCTCAAGCCAGCTCTCTGCTGAGTGTGGAGCCTGCTGCAGGGCTCGATCTCATGATCTGAGCCAAAATCAAGAGTCAGCGCCTGACCAACTGAGCAACTCAGGCACCCCACTTATTTCCTCCTAAATTACTTTCCATAGTGTTTGGGAAATATCAGACACAATATTTGTGAATTTATTTATATATATTTCATGAATTAACTCATATATAACCTCTTTCTCTCTCAATGTCCACTTTCCCCTCAAGTATTGGTTTTCTTTTCAGAACTCCTACAATTTCATATCTAGACCACATGACATATATCTGAGCACTTTCCTATCAGATTTTAACTTCTTGTAAGCACAATTTATTCATAATACTTTCTTTCAAATTAAGCAATTTTCAAGTAGCTCCTGAATGAAACAGCATATTTTATTAGAAAACTCAATACATTCAATATTACTTATTCCTATATAATTGAGCTGCTTTCTAAAAGTAATTATTATCTCTTTAGGACCCATTTAGCTTGTGATTAGGAGATAAAAGCAAAAACAACCAATATACAATGTTAAAAATAAAAGTCTTAATGGGTTTTCTCTGTTCACACTCTTAAATCCTCTATTTCACAATTCTACTGAGATTTTTTTTTAAACCCTAAACCATCTTTAAGCCCTTCAATAAACTTAGACCAAGTCTAAAACCCGTTCTCTGACCCACAGGCCTGTAGGATCTGAATCAATCCTGTGTCTTCCTCTCCGACCTCACCTGGTTCTATTTTGTTTCCTGCTGCACTCAGTGCATAACATACCACAGGACACAGAGTAACCAGTTTATAAATAATTACTAAAAAATGATAAAGCAAATATCAGAGTTGATAAGAAAAAAATTTCTAAAAAATCGTATATTCTTTTGCAGCGTGTCTGATATTCAGCTTACTCCTTCCAGTTTTTTCCTCATATTTAAATGCTCATTACATTGTATCAGAGTGCCCTCTTAAAATCGCTTTTGGAAAACTCAGCTTTTCTTCTCTGTCCCCTTTTTCCATCTGTAAAACTAAAGGAATCCTTCTCAGCTCGTGGCTACATCTTAGAGTTGTAATGCTGCAAACATTAACAAGGTCATATTGGGAGTGCTCAAGACTTCTTCAGATAAAAGATGTTACCAAGTATAACGTATTATTACCATTTCTGATAGGATTACATTCTGATTGGGAAAGTATAAATGGGAGTCCCGGGAGGAAGAAGCACACTAATGGTTTAAGTGAGATGCTGAAGACTCAAGATAAACTAATTTAAGTCAAAGCTCTGGAGTTAAAAAGAAAGTAATTTTAACTGGATTAAATAATGCCACCCATCGCGTAAGAACACTCTGCCATTTACATAAGACATAATTTTAAAGTGGATTTTCTGGAAGTCTATGTAATATGCAATTATCTCAGTTTATAAGCAGGGGCTGGAATCAAAGATCGAAATATACTGTGACCGAATGAAGAATCACTCACTAGAAAGATTCTATCATTCTTAGTCATACATTTTTCCTAAGATAAACTCACATACTACTAAAATTTATGTAAATGATGTATTTACCGTATAATTAGTAAAATTTAAAAGTAAGTATTTGAGAATGTCACAAGATCTCTTTTCTACTCTGCAAGGTCAGCGACCTACTGTTTTTTCCCTTTGGGCCTCAGCTTTTCACCCAATGCCTGACATATATCACTGGAGCTCAATAAGTGTTTTCTTTTTTCTTTTTTTAATGAGTCATAAAATTCGCAATCATTAATACTGTATAACTACATAGAGCAAGTCAGTTTGGGTATTAGTGCGTCAAAGGAAGAGTCAGAAACCCGAAAGAGAAAAAACTAAGGTGAATAATACTCTCTTCTATGTATCCCAATTTTAATTGTGTGAAGCACCTTGAACAGCATTTACTTATTTTAAACATTCCCCCATACCTGAGAGATAACAATATAGATCAGAATGATCTGCTATAGTCCAGTGACCTCTCCTGGGCAGCACGTGGCAGAAACGTCTCTGTGGTTAAGTGGTAAATGTAACAAGCTAATTTCAAATGAGTAAGTGGGGTTCCATGCTAATAGCATAGGGCCTCTGAAGAAGAAGTGCTGCAGAAGCTTTGTACATACCTTGTGGGTGTCCAAAGAGGGCACTGGCTTCAAGTTCAAAGACATAACAAAGTCCTCTAAGCATAACCAAACTATGCTACAATTATTAGACCAGCTCCTGGAGAATTTAGAAATGGACAGAAATCCAGGTGATAAGAGTTTCTTGAAAACACCTTTGCCTCTTCTTCTTCAGGGTTCACTGAACTTTTGGATATTACCCCTTATTTTTATCTGTTTACAAATAATGTCAAATATATTTAATTTATAACCTTATTGAGGCAGATTTTTAAAATCCACTTCATTGTATTATTCCTATCTTAAATCTTCACTGATTTTCAGTTTTGGAGATTTCTTTCTCCTTGTATAGAAGCTGGAACGATATACATTAATTTTATATATCAAACACTATCAAAGTTATTTGTGAATTTGCATTACCTCACCTATTTGATGATAAGCTTTTTAAGGATATTGAAATTATGTTTGTATTTAATCTTGGTTGGTCATGTAATCAATAGCACTAAGTATCTACTATGGATTGAGCAATATGATACATAATGGGATATGAACTTGCACAAGAAATATGTAGTTCCTGCCACATGGGACTTAGGGGATATATCACTTATCACTCATATAGAAGGCAATTAATAAATATTTATAGATGACATATAAGAAAACTTTTCCTCTGTGGTAGGTAGAATTTAAAATATGGCATCTGTTACGATTATAATTCAAATATAACCTAACTGGACAAATATCCTACATAATTAATTTAATAAGTCATCACTTAAATCCGTGGTATAGTGGTTAAAAAGAAATAATGTAGATAATTAAAACCACAGTTAACCTACTTTTTTCTTATGGAAGGAAAATTACCATGAAGGTAAAATTCATTTCATTCACTGGAGGTGACTGGCAAAATTCACAGGTAGTCAAAACCTTGTGGTAGGAATCAAACTGCTTTCTGGAATGGCATATTCCTCCTGACTCTGGATTCAAATCAGATGTTGACTCAGAAATAAGTTTAATCAAGAAATTCAACCCTCAAAAATTTATCACCAAACAGTTTGCTAGGGGTTTCCTCTGTCATAGTTATTTGTTATAAATGTAGTTAATGACTACATTCAGTTACTATTTGCTGCACTAGAAAGAAAACGTCTTAAGGACAAGAATCTCTTCCATCTTATTCATTTTTCCATGAAGTCTCCTTTGCATGGTACCTATATTGATTTTATCCAAGATTCAACTATTGTGCAAATTTTGTAATTTTGGGAGTAAGTAAAAAAATATGCTTGTTGAGGAAATAAAATACTCACACCTCAAATGTGGCCAAGTTTTTCAGAAATTAAATTTCTATTTGTTTCCTCTTTATACACGTAGTCAGCATATTGCAAAAACAACCGTAAATTTTTCAGTAAGGGAGGGCAGAAAAATGAGATGATTATATGATTGGTGCCTCGATTACAAATAAAATGTGGACGACATGTTGTTTTGAAGTTCTTTTCAGTTGCCTGCTTCAGAAATAATTTTGAGAATTACATTATATATATATTGCTCAATATTAGAAGAAATAGAAAAGTACAGTTTTTCATAAGCCAGTTAAAAAATGAATATCATATGCAAGGCTTCCAGATATATTTCAAACTTTTAGCATTAGAAGATTAGAAATTCTTAACTACCTTGACGAAGAATTTGGACTCCCTAATGCTCTCCTAAATAGACTCACAGTGTATCTGCTCCATTTTACTGTACATAGTCTTTAACAAATTTCACAAGATGCTATTTAATATCAAGCAGAAGAAAGCTGATACGACCAGTCTTTTCTTGCCAAATATTGGAAAATTTAATTAAATAGACATTTGACTTCAAGAAGGCAATGTTGAAAACTAAATAAACTTTATCCTTTTAACCTTATTGACTGGCCAGAGTAACATGAAAACATCAATACCTCATCTGCAATGAGAACTCATATTGGATGAACTTTGTCTCTGTCAGGGATGTGATTACTAGTGGAGGTGGTGGAGCCAGACTTAAAATCAAATTACTCTGGTATGACAGCTTAATCTCAGACTTAACATAATCTTTATTCTACCACTTTGAAATTTCTTGGTGATTTAATAATACCAAATTTAAGGGTCGAGCATTATAAGCTTTAGGTATGCCAGTTAGAATTCTAGCGTGCTAAATCTTTGGTTTATCTAAAACACATATTTAAAAATAGAATAAATTTCGGTTGGACTAAAGTTATCCACTTGCTTTGAAGCTTTAGAAGAGTGAACATGACAGTTTACAGTTTCATCTGGTTACTTTTTGTAGGAAACTTAAACAGTCTTAAAAGTGAGCAAAAACATGATAATAGAATGGTGTAAAACAAAAGGATACTCTTTGTGTTATTATTTCAATTGCTGCTTTTCGTTTCACAAAAGTGGAGCTTATTATGCCCTACATTGCTAGAAAGCAAACAACAACAAAAACTGTTCTTAACTTTAAGTACTTCTGGTCATGGATTTCAGCATTTTCCCGAGTTCTAAATTCCACACAGGCAGCTTTATGAACAATGAAATTATACGATAGTTTAAGAACATGAAGGGATTGCTATGGAGCAATAATAATTTTCAAGATAAAAANATTCACATTTTTGGGCGCCTGGGTGGCTCAGTGGGTTAAAGCCGCTGCCTTCGGCTCAGGTCATGATCCCAGGGTCCTGGGATCGAGGCCCACGTCGGGCTCTCTGCTCAGCGGGGAGCCTGCTTCCTCCTCTCTCCTCTCTCTCTGCCTGCCTCTCTGCCTACTTGTAATCTCTCTCTGTGTGTCAAATGAATAAATAAAATCTTTAAAAAAAAAATTCACATTTTTCCATGACTAGTCAAGAACACACTGAAGCTACCCACTGCATATTTATCGAAGAAGTAGAATCACTGAATTCTTCAAAGTATAAAAATTCAACAAAGTATAATAATTGTAAAATGAGATTGAACTGGAGAAAGTCTCTTCAAAATTCAAAGACATATTGACAATATCAATGAGAGTAAGAGAGAAAGACTGAATGACTCACGGTCAGGTAGGAGGTATATAAAACTCCAACAACCAGTACCGTGACTATATAGTTTTTATATGGAGTTTGAAAAGTA
This sequence comes from Ailurus styani, assembly GCA_002007465.1. Classification (NCBI taxonomy): domain Eukaryota; kingdom Metazoa; phylum Chordata; class Mammalia; order Carnivora; family Ailuridae; genus Ailurus; species Ailurus styani. The sequence goes on from LNAC01000461.1 coordinate 667,117, forward strand.
GGGGAATGAAAGAAAGTACAGAAATGAGCGAAAGAAAGAAATGTCAAAGAGAAATAAGAAAGAAAAATGAGAGAATGCAATTTGATATTATGTAAAAGATAATTTCACATAAGTCAGAGGAAGTTTAGTAAAGGAGGAGTGATAAATGGCCACAATTACTGCAGAGATATGGAAGATGACTTCTGCGAAAATAAAGTTTCACTCAAAAGGAAGTTTCAGATGATTTTTTGATAAAATATTATCAGTAAAATCATGGAGGAAAAAAGACTGCAAGGAGGTGATCATTAATTAAAGTATATCATTAGGGTAAAAATTAGAAACAAAACTTCCAACTTTGCTGCCATCACAGAAATTAATTCATTGGTCTAACAGTCTTTCCTTTTTTGAGTAGTTTGATGGTACTTTGCTTCTCCTCATTACTAATAGGTATTTTCATTAAATTAGCTGCACTAACTGTGACAGATGTCATTCAAGACACTCCCACAGTTTACTTAATGAAAACCCTTCCAATCAAGTGATTGTATAGATACGTAAAACATACGCCCCAAACATCAACAAAGGCTAAAAACAGTCAATGGTGTTGGGTCAGTCACTTTCCTGGAGAATGAAAGGTCACAGTCTCAATCCCTCTCAGTTTTCCTCCAGAGTTTGTGCCATTAACTGTGGTCAGGAGAAAAGTTCTCTTGTGTCAAGTAGCAAGTGACCCACTGCTTTTGAAGATAAAGCAGATGATTCTAGCAGATCAAGCAAGATAATCTTACCAGTAAAGATAAAGATTTCAACATCATTCACCTTGTGACATAATGAAGGGAAAAAAAAAAAATCTACCAGTAGGGGAATGACTGAATACATTGTCTCTACATCAAACCATGAACTACTTTAAAGCCCTTAAAAAGAATTAAATAAAATTATGCCAGCTGACTTATAGGAAATTTTATAAGACATTGTAGAGTGTAGTCATATAGTGAGAAAAGGACGATGTGAATAATATGATCCTGTTTTTGTAAATACACACACACACACATATTTAAATCAACATTCATGTAAAAGTCTCCAAAGGACATCTGAGTACATAGAGAACTGTGAAGAATCCACACTACACACACACACACACACACAGGTATATATATATAAATATTCCATCCACATAAAATCATATGTGTGTACATATACATATTTGAAGCAATATCTAAAAGAATGGTCATGGCAATGTTACTTGAATTTATCTCCAGTGGTAGAAACTCAAGTATTTACTTTCATCTTCGTTTTATTATTAGCTTAGTTATTATCTATGTAACCAGGAAAAAAAAAAGACATTTTATTGTAAAGGAAAAAGGCAAGTGGCTTGGTTTCAATTCAATTTATAGTCTGAAATCAGCCATGAATGGCCCATTTACTCCTAGATATTATATGAGCATTCTGTGATCACTGATATTTGATAATCAGGTATACTTGATCATTAAGAAATAGAAAATGGATATTTCTCCAAAGACAACTTACAGATGGCCAACAGACATAGGAAAAAATGTCCAATATCATTTACCATCAGGAAAATACAAAACAAAACCACAATGAGATATTACCTCACATCTATTACAGTGGCTAAAATCAACAACACAAGAAACAACAAATGTTGGCAAGGATGTGGAGAAAAAGGAACACTTGTGCACTATCAATGAGACTCCAATCTGGTGCAGCCACCAAGGAAAATCATACAGAGGTTCCTCAAAAAATTAAAAAATAGAACTACCCTACAAGCCAATGATCACTCTACTGGGTATTTACCCAAAGAATAAAAAAACCACAAATTCAAAGGGACACATACGTCCCTATGTTGATAGCACCATTATTTACAAGAGCCAAGATATGGAAGCAGCTCAAGTTCCATTGATTGATGAGTGAATAAAGAAAAAGTGATGTATCAAAAAAAGAAAAGAACGAAATTTTGCCATTATCAACAAAATGGATGGAGCCAGAAAATATTATGCTAAGTGAAGTAAGCCAGTCAGAGAAAGAAAAATACCATCTGATTTCACTCGTATGTGGAATTTAAGAAACAAAACAAATGAGCAAAGAGAAAAGAGAGAGAGAGAGAAATCAAGAAACAGACTCTCAATTATAGAGAACAAATGGATGGTTATGGGGGAGGATGGGGATGGGGGAAATAGGAAACGGGGATTAAGGAGGGCACTTGTTGTGATGAGCACCGGGAATTGCTGAATCATATTGTACACCTGAACCTAATAAAACACTGTATGTAAAAAATAAGTAGTTTCACATGTGTTCTGTATGAACAGAACTTTTAAAAATAAACATCTGTACTTAATTAAGACAAACCTGAATAATGTCCTCCCCCGAGATGTCCATGCCCTAATCCTCAGAACCTGTGAATATTTTACCTTCACAGCAAACAAAAAAACAAAAAACACTTATTCTTTTTTTTTTTTTTGGAAATGTGATTAATTTAAGGATTTTGAGATGAGAGGATCCTGAATCATCCAGGTGGGCCCAATCTAATCCTAAGGGTCCTTATGAAAGGGAGGCAAGAAGGTCGACCTCAGGGAGATGTGAGGACAGAAGCAGAAGCAGAGGTGGGATGTTGTGCTTTGAGAATGGAAAAGGCCCCATGCCATAGAATGCCAGTGGCTTTTGGAAGATGGAAAAGACAAGGTAACAGAACCTCCCCTGACAACTTCAAAAGGAAAGAAGCCCTGTCAGTACCCTGATTTGGGACTTCTGGCCTCTGTACCTGTAACAGACACTCTTGCAGGGTTTTAAGCCACCATGTTTGCGGTAATTCAATATAGCAGCAATAGAAAATGAATATAAAAGCTCAACTATTAACAGCAATAGAATATTATAAATAATATTAAATTCAGAACAAGAGTTACAGAATAAGTGATAAGGATCATTCCACTCACCCACTGCAGTTTCTCTCCCTCCTTCTTTTAACACAAGGTCCCTAACAATGATTCCTACCTCTTGATGAAAATTCTTTATAAGTCAGGCTAACTTCACACCCAATTCTACTTGTGAGGCACCAGAATTAAGGGCAGTAAAATAGTTTAAAAGAGAGCTAGTTAGTCTTGTCAGTTCTCAGGCAGGAACTTAAATTTACCTGCCTTCTTTAGCATAGTGAGCAAGAACACCTGAATTAAAGGGAAACACTTGTTCTCAAATTCCTACTACCCCTTCCCATCCACCTACCAGGCATGGGAACTTGGACAAACTAAGCTACTTAACTTATATTCCTAGGTTCCTTATTTTTAAAATGGGAATTATATAATCTAAATAAATTGCTATGGGAATAAAATAATATCTTACACAAAGTATTTAGTGCAGTATTGGCACGTGGTACTTGCTCAGTGAACGATATGTACTCTCGGGAAAAAGCTCTTCTTTTTTTCTAGCAATTTTTTTTTCCTTTTTGATTATGACAAAGAGGAAGAAAATCAAGTCAAGGAGTTATGGTCTATTTTTATTAAACACCTCAAAATTTTCTTTCTCAATCAGTTGTTTCCTGGGCCGTCAGCTTCTAAGTCACTCCTGTTTCCACTCCAATCAGAGAATGAGCTGCTAAATGTTTAATGATTAATTTGCATCAGAGTTACCTAGCAACCACCACTAATATAAAATTAGATCAGAGTCTTTGTAAAAGTCTACAATATACTAAAAGAATTCAAAGATAGATGAATTTGAGTCAATGTCAGAATTTTAACTCTTAAAAACACATCCAGATAGAATATCTCAAAAGCTTAAATGAGGAGTATACAGAACTTTTTAAATCTTGGCATTCACAGTTTTATGTTATAGTGCTTTCAACAATAAGCTAAATACTCTATCTGTATGGTACAGAAGATAATAAAATAATAGCAAACTTATTAAGCACTAATTATGTGTTAGAAATTATTTTAATTCCGTTGTGTATCATTCAAGTCAAAATAATCTTCAAGCATTTACATTGAAGAAATGAATCATATTTCAAAAGCATTAGATTAATTTGGAAATTTCTAGTAAATAATTAGACCTTCATCCCTAATATACAACAATGGAATTAAAAATAGGTCCTGACCTTTTACTACGTAGGTAAAATAAAATGGCAACCATGGTCTTCCTATGTTGGTCCTTTCTTTTTTTTTCCTTATTTTTTTTTTTTCCTTATTTTTTTTTGAGAGAGAAAGACAGAGATAGGGACAGAGATAGTGAGAGAGAACAGAAGTGGGCAGCCCAGGCAGAGCTCCATCCCAGGACATCGAGATTATGATCTGAGCCAAAGTCAGACATGTAACCGAGTGAGCCACCCATGTGCCCCTCTACCTTGGTTCTTATCAACTCTGGATCTTCAACAATTTTGAAACCTATGATAAATGGGTTTTTTAGTGAACAGCTCCTACTGGTGTTCAAGATACTGCCTGGGGATAAAAATAAGGCATTTCAACATTTTAGAAAATATCATCTGATTGTCACAAGGAGCAGCAGCTGGTAAGATTCAATCAAGTAATATAACTCATCATAAACTCTTGAATTTTGTATTAGAATCAGTGCTAATCACAAACTGAGGGTCAAATATTGATAAATGACTGAGGATTGCTGAGTCCTAAAGAAAGGGAATAGCGTGTTTCTTGCTTTACTCTTATCACTCATTCTTAAGAAGAGTAACACACACCATCTGTTGCAGGGCAGACAGTCATAATTGATCAGATCCAAGCTTGTTATTTAACCCATTTAATATGAACATTAGAAAGTGCATGATAAATTAGGAATGAGGAATTCTTAGAGCTTTGCCTTGTTAATATCCCCAATAATATTCCTTTATTCAGCAGGCTTTTGTTTTTGTTTTTATTTCTGTTTTGGGGGTTTTTTTTTTTTTTGAAGTTACACTTGATTAGTTATCTCTTGGCAAAGGATAGGACCAAAATACTGCCATAAAAAGTTTCTTTTAGACTCTGATACACATAAGTAGCCAGTTACCAGTTTCCTTGGCACTTGAACAATCAGAATGAATCCAGAAGAAAAAAAATGGAAGCTTTGTTGTAGGAATAAATGCATTTTTGTTTCCAGCAAATTTGAATATGAGCTTCCTTCAGAGCCTTTCCTCTTATCTTGATGAACTTAGAGATCAATGAGTTCTCTAAGAGGTCAGAAGAATAGGAAAGGGAACAAGTCAAGGAAAATCACAGTAAAAAAAATTTTACGTTCTGCTTTTTGGGAGAAATTAAGTTCTCTAATTCCATTAGTTGTGTGTGTGAGTGTGTGTGCGTGCCTTTTAACTACAGACAGATTTTGGCATCTATGAAATTTCAATGTTATTGAGCACTCAACTTATTTCAAACTGTTCTAAAAACTGAGACAAGAAAAGATTTGTCACAGAAATTTGGATGTCTATTTGAAAGATTCCAAAAAGCAAAATTGTTAGTGTGTGGTGATTTACTATATAGTGAACATAAAAGCAAATTGCATAGCCCACCTTCTCAAAAAATGTTCACTTACAGACTTTCTTAAGGCAATTTTGAAATAAATTTATGAGAAACAATATATAGCTTGAAATCTAGCACTATGCACAGAAAGACCGATCTCTCATAATATGGAGAAAGTTAGGTTTTTTGATATCTCAATATGCCATCATTAATTATGTTAATTATGGGCCATACAAAAGGCAAACAAAGACCAAATAATCAAGCAGTCACATTAGGGCCATTTTGAATTCTAAAATTTCTCTGAAACAATTTGAATTAAAATAAGGAACTAGGCTAGAATGCCAAATTTCAGTTACAGAGGATATATTTAGATCTTTTATGTTTTTGAGAGTATGCTTTAATCACTCCTTCCATCTCTAGGCTATAGAAAGACTACTTTGAAATTAAAAAAAGAAAGAGTAGCATGATGGAACGAGAACTTGATTGACAATTAAGAGTCAATAAGTTCTAACTA